>JAMZEH010000052.1:6135000-6735000 GCA_024699665.1 Ostrea denselamellosa
AGGTCCTTACTTGAAAACTGTGGGACGAGTTTGCAGGACAAATTATGTACCCACCATATAGTATTAATTTATAAAAAGGGCATATAGCATTAATTTCTGAAAAGGGGACCGGTCGCGGTAGCTCAGTGGTTAGAGCGTTCGCTTCGTAACCGGGAGGTCGTGGGTACAAGCCCCACTCGTGCCATGGCCACGTCAAACCCCTAGGACGAAAAATAGGTAGTGATTGCGCCTTCGCCAAACGCTCGGCATTTAGAAGTGAGAGTCACGGGGTCTTTCAGATATGACCTTAAAAACGGAGGTCCCTTGTCACGATAGGCGTAGGCACGTTAAAGAACCCTCACTGTTACGGGCACTAAGCATAGGTCTAAATTTGTGGTACTTCACCTACAAATGGTGACGTCTCAATATCATACAGAGTGACCCATGACGAAGCTAGGTAGCACGGGCGGAAGGACGGACGCAAGGACATAGCGGTACCACAATACTTCCCATTTGAAAACTGGCGTATAATTAGAAACAATCCGCTTTACTATGTACATGTAGTCAGTAAGATCGTGACCAGTAATCAGTAGGATAGGTATATTGGATTTTATTCGAGAAGATTAAAATGTAGTGTAACGACTGTTGGGAACTAATGGTATGACACTCCCCCCCCCCAAAGTATCAACCGGGTACCTATAAGGCGCGTTACAATAAAAGGATTCGAGGTACCTATCTATAGCAATGAAAGAAATACTGAATAACAATTAATACAAGAATTTATTCCTATTTATGAATAGTATCAGAAATAGAGTTACAGTTCAATTAGAACGTCTTAGTTATTTAACACTGATGAAAAGTCGGTGCCCGGTGCCATTAGATGTCCCGTGTTCGGTGTCAGAAGTCTAGTATACTTGTGGCTAAGTCTGGATCTTCAACTATAATATCAGGACTGAACATCTGAACTAATTTAATTATGCATAAAAATCCAACCCTCCCAATCTGTAAAGCATATCATGCATAAAGAAATTGATTAAACGGTCGCGGTAGCTCAGTGGTTAGATCGTTCGCTTCGTAACCGGGAGGTTGTGAGCTCAAGTCCCACTCGTGCTATGGCCGCGTCAAACCTAAGACGTAAAAAGAGGTAGTAATTGCTCCTTCGCCAAACACTCGGCATTTAGAAGTGAGAATCACGGGTCTTTCGGATATGACCTTAAAAACGGAGGTCCCGTGTCATGGTAGGTGTTAGCACGTTAAAGAACCCTCACTGCTCTTGAACGCTAAGCATTGGTCTGAATTTGTGGTACTTCACCTACAAATGGTGACGTCTCAATATGAGTGAAAAATTCTCGACGGGACGTAAAACAAACAAACAAAACAATCATACACATACCATGGAAATCTACCACCACCAAGTATACTTTCAAGTAAAAAACAATATAATTAATTCTTAATGCGGAGCACCTGAAACGTGCGGTGACGGTGCAACTTTACACCGAACTATAAAATTATTTATGTTCTCCTAATTAATTGAAATGTAATAAAATCCAAGATATAACAATATCTATTAAGAAATAACAACAATCCTAAGAAAAACTATACTGGGGAATACTTTCTTGCATGTCTCCCAGAGACAGAATCCCGAATGCACCGAGTATGAATATTCTCGTGAAGAATACGAAGTTTCTAAGAAATCAATAAATACATTTACGCTAAATTCTCTTAAAATTCCCTTCCTTTTACTACCTAAGTAATTTCTAATTTACAACTAAGTTAAAGTTAATTTCGGAATATTCTAAATTAAGGAAATACCTGGAACTTGGTGCAGCAGACGGTGCTGTTCTTTCTGAGAATTCTTTTGCGGGATTCTGTCGACGCGGACAATGTTTCACGGCTTTTATATCTTGACGTAATGTTGCTACAAACTACGTACGTCATGTGTTGGTTTTAAAACTCTTCTTAATAAAGTGAGATATTCAAATTCACCGGTCGCGGTAGCTCAGTGGTTAGAGCGTTCGCTTCGTAACCGGGAGGTCGTGAGTTCGAGCCCCGCTCGTGCCATGGCCGCGTCAAACCTAAGACGAAAAATAGCTAGTGATTGCTCCTTCGCCAAACGCTCGGCATTTAGAAGTGAGAATCACGGGTCTTTCAGATATGACCTTAAAAACGGAGGCCCCGTGTCACGGTAGGCGTTGGCACGTTATAGAACCCTCACTGCTACGGCCCTGAGCGCTAAGCATAGGTCTAAATTTGTGGTACTTCACGTACAGCTGGTGACGTCTCAATATGAGTGAAAAATTCTCGACGGGACGTAAAACAAACAAACAATCAATCAATCAATCTAATTGGCTAGTATAATTCCTATACATGTTAATTTATACATGACTTTTAATGTAATCTAGCCCTTTTATTCATAAAACTACTGACATGTCATTCCTAAACCCAGAAGATAGTCGTCCCTACCATACGGATTCTATAATTATCGTGCCTAAAGCATTTCCCGTCTACACATATGATGAAAGCTAGAAATATATAACAGAAAATGTCTTAACACATTCGACTACATATTCTACGTAATTTACTACAAGGTAATGGAATCTCACGAACGCAACAGTAGACATAATTTCTATAATAAAAACGTAGAATTTAGTGAGGTCAGCCGCTCTTATTTACATCATAAATGATTATTCAATTTTTTTAATAATAAGTGTAAATAATATTTACAAATGATCTTTATCTCTTGTGGAAACTGTATAGTGTTTTTCTTATTAACATGAAAAAGAGCTTAGAAAATTGAGAATAGAGTAAGTTAAGGGGATTTACATGAATAAATATACATGGTCATAAAAACCATTGGACACTGTGTTTTTCTTATTCAAATGAATTCACGAACTTGTATTTTCAAATCATAATGATATTATAAAATACATTGAAGACTTTACACTGGTGCATTCAATGTCAGAAACTTCCACATGAACAGCCTTGTGAGTATCCCCCCCCCCCCTTTTCCCCGGCATACAGCAAAACAATATAATAAAGTAAAATAAATAAATAAATAAAAATCACACTCAACAACTATTGCAGCTTCAAAAGGATTTTTAAAATATAATGCCAATTATTGGACTATTTTGTCACAGAGATTTATTTTGAATTTCATGAAATTATTTATGTTTACACTTTCTTAGGTAAACGTTTAAAGGGAACGCGTTTGATTAAATTTTCTTGAGAATATTTCGCGATAATTCTTTTCGCAAACATGTTAAAGTAATTTTTCATTACGTCTAGGAATATATTAGACATATCATTAGAAAAGCAAGGTCAAATCTTCAGATAGTGTAGATTTAAGGTGTTCAAATAAATGCCCTGGAGGTAGGGTGGGTCACAATTGGGAAACATTTTATATACATTTGAACACACACGGTTTGTTGTATATTGTTTAATGCCCCGCTCGAGAATTGTTCACTCTCATGGAGACGTCACCATTGCCGGTGAAGGGTTGCAAATTAGTCCTGTGTTCGGCGCTTACGGCCTTTGAACAAGAAGGGATTTTGTTTTAGTTCTGTATATCTGTCCGAAATTTTGGCTTTATCTTTAACCTTGTGACCTTGGAGTTTGACCTACTACCGTACTGTGACTAATTATCGCAATATTTCGGCGAACTAACTATTAGAATTAATTACTATAAAAACGATTGATTGATTGAATGTTGTTTTCCATCACATTCAACAAATTTTCGACCGATCACGGTGGCTCAGTGGTAGAGCTCTCGCCTCGTGAACGGAAGGTCGTGAGTTCGAGCCCCGCTCGGGCCGGCCGCGTCAAACCTAAGACGTTAAAATAGGTAGTGAATCCTCCTTCACCAAGAGCTCGGCATTACGAAGTGAGAGTCACGGGTCTTTCGGATGGGACCTTATAAAACGGAGGTGTGGTACATAAAAGACCCTCACTGCTAAAAGCCATTAGTGCTAAGCATAGGTCTAAATTTGCAGCCCCGTCACCGGTAATAGTGACAACAAATTTTCAGTTATCTGGTGGCGTCTAGTTTTTGTATGTGGAGGGGAGACCCAGATACAATGTACCCAGGAAGAAACCACCGACCTTCCGAAAGTAAACTGGCAAACTTTCTCACATATATTGGCGCGAGCGAGAATCGAACCCTCGCTAACTAGAGGTGACAGGCCTTGTACGTTTAAGTGTGATGCTCTAACCAGTAGGCCACGAAGCGCCCCCCCCCCCCCCCCCCCTGTAAAAAAAACCAACCCACATAATTTTATAGTTTGGAAACCTGCAATGTGCCTTTTACGGTAGGACTTTCATATTTGTATATAGATTCTTTATAGGTAGAAGTATGATGTTTCACCTCGGAGTTTGGCATAAATTTCATAAGTTTAATGGAAACTTATAATTAAACCTTGATCATAACCTTTGCATGACGAGTGATATATCTCTAATATTCCTGGAGATCAGGTATTTCTTTTCGTAACAGAATTTTTATGCCCCCGAGATCGAAGGCAAATGTTTTGTCATGTCTGTCGTTTTGTAATGTTGTGTCATCGTCATTCCGTCTAAAATTTTAACCTTTTGATCAGAAAGCGCTAGATCTTTAATACTTTACATTATTTCTTGTGAAAATACCATTCGGTTTTATCCAAACATTTTTACTTTGTGAACTTGACCTTGGTATTTGACCTACATTTTAAAAATTTAACCTTGGCCCTATCTTATAAATGGTAAGTACTACGGCTTTCATATTTCACATGAGTATTCCTTGTGACAAGACTTTCCGTTGCCCTTGGTGTTTGACTCACTTTTTAAAAACTTTAACATTGGCATGGCCATCATTGGAATTTGGCATTTTCGGGGGCAATTGTTTTTAACAAACACATCTTGTTGACTTTTTCTTTACCTTGACGTTAGATTTTGACTTACTTTTAAGAAATGTTAACCTAAGCAACAATAGCTTCTGAACTGTTTAAGACAGGACTTTCATGTTTCATATGTAGATTCCTTATTGCAAAACTTTTAACAAATCACAACGCTGAACAACACCAGGGCTACGTGGAGTAGTGTGGACGATTTAGTCCATGAGCCTCTTGTACAGATAACCCCGTGAGGATTCAGGTTGTTAGAAAAGATCCCCAGCACCCCTAGCTTGTCGTAAGAGGCGACTAAATGGAGCGGTCCTTCGGATGAGACCACAAAAACCGAGGTCCCGTGTCACAGCAGGTGTGGCACGTTTAAGATCTCTCCCTGCTCAAAAGCCATAGGCCTAAATTTTGCAGCCCTTCACGGGCAATGGTGACGTCTACATATGAGTGAAAGATTCTCGAGCTGGACGTTAAACAATATATAATCAATCAAGATTAAGATATGGCTTGAAAACTTTTTTTTAAAGATTAGGATTGTATACAATATGATAATTTCCCAATCTGTTCTTGAAAAGAAGGCTTTCATCTATGCTATATGAGGGTTATTTTATTAATATCTTGCTATGAAATTTAAATTTTGAAGATTTTGTATCCTATTGTGCTATCTTCACTTGACAAGACAGGTCTTTTTCTCCATTTTTCTTTTTAATCAAACATCTTGTATCCATTGGTCGAGGCATGCAAATTGTGCGTGTAGTGGAAAGGGGGACGGAAGGTCCAACATCCCCCGTATATATCTACATTGTGTATCTATCCATTGAGTTCCAACAACACCCGATACCTATCAGTGTCGAATCCACAACATGAACAAGCAGACTGTCAAATTTTTGGGACGACCTGTCCCTTCCTCAGGTTAAACGAAAAGGTTTAAATAAGATGGTTAAG
This sequence comes from Ostrea denselamellosa, assembly GCA_024699665.1. Classification (NCBI taxonomy): domain Eukaryota; kingdom Metazoa; phylum Mollusca; class Bivalvia; order Ostreida; family Ostreidae; genus Ostrea; species Ostrea denselamellosa. The sequence goes on from JAMZEH010000052.1 coordinate 6,140,793, forward strand.
ATATTTAAAAACACGAGTATTAAAACAACAGTAAATCTACAAATGTATTTACGTCTCTCTCTCTCTCTCTCTGTGAATATTCTGAGTTCAACATACACGTCAACGTTCGTAGTCACAAATATACAACATTTTTCAGTGCTTATCGTCGTTTAAAAAAGAACTGCAGATTTCCAAAAAGAAAATAATAAAAGTTTGAAAAAAAAACATGAAAAGAATTATTTGTATTTATAAAATATATGATCATATATTTGTATTTTTCCTTGTTCTTTCACAACACTTCCATATGCGAGGTATGACCTATATGCGTGAAGCGTTAAAGGACAATTTCACAATTGCGTACTCTAAATAGACAATATTCGCATTTAATATGTGTAGTTTTTATTTATTTTTTATCTTTCTTCTTCCATTAAGGCGTTTAACACATTTCTGCGTGTCAGTGAACGCCTTTAGTAGAACGAATTGAGTGGCAATTCTACCAGCTGTTTCCCCGAAAGCATCTAAAGAGGATTAAAAACTCTACAGTCAAGGAGAAGTTGTCGACACGTTTGACGTATTCAATGAGTGTCCGTGTTATCTTCGCTGTGAATCTATCAGAAATCGGGTCACGGTGGCTTACTTCCTATAGATGACCTATATGTTGATATCGCTGTCAGTGTGTCGCGTCCACGACAGTTCGCGTACTTTGAGAGGCCCTTTCATTGGTTAATATCATTCCTGTACTGCCCGTCCGGGTTTACTGTTACTATTATTTTGGTTGGTTGTTTCTTTGTTTTACGTCCCGTCAAGAATGTTTACTCATATTGAGACGTCACCGGCTTTAACGTGCCAACGCCTGCCGCGACGCGGGACCTCCGTTTTTAAGGTTATATCCGAAAGATCCCCGATTTTCGCTTCTAAATCCCGAGCGTTTGGCGAAGGAGCAGTCATTACCTATGTTCACGTCCTAGCGTTGACGCGGCCATAGAACGATAGAGACTCGAACTCACGAACTCCCGGTTACGAGGTGAACGTTACTATTATTCATTCTCACCGCTTATTGTTTAGTTTTTAGTCGCATGTAGCGCGAGATGTGTGAAATTGAAGTCAGCAGCGACTGCCAGTGAGTGTTGTCAGGTACCATTAAACCCAGATGGTGCTAATCATGATTTTCATTCACAAAAATATACCAATTTAAATTACGTAATATTTGTTTTACAGCCCTTCGAGAATTTTTTCAATCATAAAGAGACATCACTAACTGTAGGTGAAGTGCCATAAATCTAGCTACAGAACTGTAGCTCACTGGCAAAATAATAATAATACCAGAGAGCCGCAGATCCACCCGTACAGACAATTTTTTATTTCCTCTGCACGATTTAGGTCCCAAGAAACTGTATTTTCGCATAGCCATATCAATATTTTAATATAAAATTATTTTTAGCATTTTCCCCACTACACTTGTGATCTTAAACATTCATTAAAGCCTTATGCACACTGATTGATTGTTGATTGTTTTCCGCCACACCCAACAATTTTTTCTAACCACTCGGCCACGAAGGCTCCTATGCACACTGGAAACTCATATTCAGTATAACATTCGGTCGTACACTGCACTGTAAATGGAAGGTTTTGTAAGGGGTGGGTCTGTAGTTCTCTAGTATGTCCTAATTTTCAACCCAAATAGCTATAGTTTTGCAACTATCACATGCATAACTTATGCATGGCGCGTACGGCCCTAGTAGTAAGGATGCTTTATTATATTTTGAAGGGCTCATTCGCAGGACCTGTGACTCGTAATGTCTGAGGGTTGAGCTCGTGGCTTCAAGTGGCGAAGCGAACTTTCTAACCACCACCACCACAATATATATAGTGACGTTACATTTACGACGTCACCGTCAGACGTTTTATATTCCGTGAATTATGACTTAACGTTATCATTTTATTAATTTTGTATAGTATGTAAAGCTTCAACTACTTTCTTCGTGCTTTATAATTCCATGGAGATCCGGGTTAGAACAGATCCTCAGTATCCCTTGCTTGTCGTAAGAGACGACTAAATGGGGCTGTCCTTCGAATGAGACCGCAAAAACCGAAGCCCCGTGTCACAGCAGGTGTGACACATTAAAGACCATAAGCGCCGAGCGTAGGCTTAAATTATGAGTCCTACATTGTCAATGGTGACGTCTCCATATGAGTGAAAAATTCTGGAGGGGGACGTTAAACAACAGACAATCAATCAATCGTGCTTTATATATATATATATATATATATATATATATACGCGAGAAGGTCGTGAATTTGAGCCGCGATTGTGCCATAGTCGCGTCAAACCTATGACGTAAACATGCTCGGAACGTTCGGATATCACCTTAAAAACGGAGGTCTGTCGCGACAGGCGTTGACACGTTTATTGTTTGTTTGTTTGTTTTACGTCCCGTCGAGAATTTTTCACTCATATTGAGACGTCACCAGCTGTAGTTGAAGTACCACAAATTTAGACCTATGCTTAGCGTTAAGGTCCGTAGCAATGAGGGTTCTTAACGTGCCAACGCCTACCGTGACACGGGACCTCCGTTTTTAAGGTTATATCCGAAAGACCCGTGGTTCTCACTTCTAAATGCCGAGCGTTTGGCGAAGGAGCAATCACTACCTAGTTTTCGTCTTAGGTTTGACGTGGCCATGGCACGAGCATGGCTCGAACTCACGACCTCCCGGTTACGAAGCGAACGATCTAACCACTGAGCTACCGCCACCGGTTGCGTTGACAGATTCTCAATGCTACGACCCTGTGCACTAACCATACGTCTAAATTTGAGGTATTTCACCTACAGCTGGTGACGTCGAATATGAATGAAAAAATGTACACGTGACATAATGTAATACAGTCAAACAATTATATATCTGTGTCTTTTAAGCATGGATTTAAGAAATTAATATTAAGGAATTTGTAAATAAAGTCACCTGTAAGTAAAATTGCGCAATATTGCAATATTTATGCCTGCCCTTGAAAGAGGGGGCATATTGTTTTGCACCTGTCGGTCGGTCTGTAGATCAAGTATTGTCCACTTAATATCGAGAGACCCTGTGTATTGATCTATTTGCATTGTTGCTATGTGTCATCCATTATCCCTTTTGGCAGTCTTGGAGTGCTTACTCTATCAGGCTCCAAACTTTTCACAAACATGCCGTCATGTATTTTCTCTGTACAATGAGTACTTTTGTGTTGACAAGTTCGAACAGTGCTACTGAGGACACTAATATACGTCAACAGAATTGCGACTGTTCAGTCAAGAAATATACATAATGTGGGTAATTTAAGTGCAGTGACTCCTCGCCGGATTTGTATAAAAGCAGACACCACAAGCCAGAGACGATCACAGTAAAACCACTTCTGATAGGTCCCAGAATGCAATAGGAGAATTGAACAGGTGTTCTTATCTTATCTCCCACAGTACTCAAAGACTCTCCCTTCTTTCAGTTAGCTGTCGTAAGATCACGGGAATCGCACTGGCAGCATTTTGCTCACATCAAGAACAAATAATGCATTTCTGTGTTTTATTAACTAGCGCCATTTTGGCGGGATGTGTGAACGCACAATTTAGTCTTCACTTTGGAACAAATTCGCCTGCAGTACAAAATTCTGGTAAGAATATTTATTCCATCGCAAATAATCGGAAAATTACATGTATGAAAAGTACACTTAGTCGTAACAATATATCTGGCGCTTCGTTTGATGATGGGGGCTTAACAACTCCGAAAATCCGACCACAAGCAGCGATGAGAGCGGAGAGAAGTCGAGCAGACGAAAAGAACTGTTTGTTGCTTGTTTTCATCGATCGCGACAATTTTCTCCGAAGAAGAAATGAAGATGAATAAAGAAGAAATATTAACAGTTACGGGTTTTTTGTAATTTATTTGTAGACACGTATTCTTGTTTATTCATTAAAATTTTTATATCGAGTTCTAAAATATAAAGAGCTTTTTAATTTATCTGATCAAAATAAATTCAATTAAACGTAGTGAATTTTGCTTCTTTGTTTAAAAGGCGTTTATGGAAAAGTTTTGCTTTGCTCAAGAATATCGACTTAGAAAGGTTATAGATGTTATTTTCTATTCCCCAGTCTGTAAAGACAAGTTAGAAAACTGTCCTGCGTTCGGGAAGACGTCATGTGTGGCACCCTATGAGGACTGGGCTCATGATTACTGCCCACTGTATTGTGGATTTTGCACGGGTAAGATTCCTCCTCAGAATTGCAAGAGAAGTCGTTTAATTCTATTTAAATCTAATCAATGATCACCAGCTGTAGGTGAAGTACCACAAATTTAGACCTATGCTTAGTGTTCAGGGCCGTAGCAATGAGGATTCTTTAACGTGCCAACACCTACCATGATACGGGATCTCCGTTTCATATCCGAAAGACCCGTGATTCTCACTTCTAAATATTGAGCGTTTGGCGAAGAAGCAATCTCTATTTATATTTACATCTTGGGATTGACGCGGTCATGGCACGAGCGGGGATCGAACTCACGACCTCCCGGTCAAGAAGCGAACGCTCTAACCGCTGAGCTACCGCGAACAGTCATAAAAATTATTTAGTACTCTATTAACAATGTAAGCTAAGTTTAGTGGTACTTGGAATTTATTTTGATAACATCAATTCAAATTCTAGGGCCTCCAACAACACCTGCTCCTTGTATTGACATGAAAAGTGATTGTAAACAGTATGGACAAACAATCTGCACCGATCCAAAATATGCTCCTTGGGTGTTGGAAAATTGTCGCTACTTTTGTAGACAATGTACAGGTAAGTGCACCGCTTTTCGCAGGAAATTTGTGAAACAAAATCGAATTTTATTTGTTTTGTGATGTACAGTTCGTTAACAATTTTAGCACGTTTATTGCAAATAGTCAAGGAATGCAGCGGTCATTATTCTGTAATATACCTTGATACGTAACACTGATTATAAGAAAATTGATAAACATCTCACTTACACTTCGTGTTTTGCTAATGCAACAATGAAGTCAATAACTAATAACTATAATCAAATAAATTAATCAATATATGTTGCAAAACAAATTTGTGAATGACTGAAGAATATTTGTCATTCAATATCAATAAGTAGTCTGCACTCCGAGATTGATTGATTAAATATTGTAACGTCCCGCTCGAGAATCTTTCATTCATGTGGAGACGTCACCATTGCCGGTGAAGGGCTGCAAATTGCGCTTATGGCCTTTGAGCAGGGAGGGATCTTTTTCGTGCTATACCTGCTGTGACACGGGACCTCGGTTTTTGCGGTCTCATCTGAAGGACCGCCCCCATTTAGTCGCCTCTTACGACAAGCAAGGGTACTGAGGATCTTTTCTAACAACCCGGATCCCCACGGGGTGCACTCCGAGATTGGTACACATGTAAGCAAATATCGTGATACACAGACAATTTAACCCTCCTTCGCATATGTTTTCTTGGACTGTGTATTCAAAGCAGTTGATATAATTCATCAACGTCAAACTAAATACTCGAAATATTTTTCAAAACAGATCTAGTATACCCTACATCGCACCTTCTTCTAAGGCTGTAGGTCTACTCCGTTTTGGAAATTGCTTTGACGTCACGAAGTTACCTAATTTGTGACTGTATCGGTAAACGATCTGTTGTTTAGATACCTTCTTCGCTAGCCAAGGTTAACCCTCCGCGGTGTTTCTCTTTTCACCAGTAAAACGACAAACACTGTGGAGTATCACTCTTGGCTAGCGAAGATGAAAATATGAAGACAACGAACAGTGATAAATCTCAACTCCTGTAAGAAATAATAGTAAAGGGTTGGACAAACACGGACCCCTGAACATACCAGAGGAGTAACCGGTGTCTGGGGGAAGTAAACATCCCCTGTCGACCGGTCACACCCGCCATGAGCCATATATCTTGATGAGGTAAATGTTTGTTTGTTTTTGTTTTACGTCCCGTCAAAATTTTTCCACTCATATTGAGACGTCACCAGCTGTAGGTGAAGTACCACAAATTAAGACCTATGCTTAGCGCTCAGGGCCGTAGCAGTGAGGATTCTGTAACGTGCCAACGTCTACCGTGACACGGGACCTCCGTTTTTAAGGTCATATCCGAAAGACCCGTGATTCTCGCTTCTAAATGCCGAGCGTTTGGCGAAGGAGCAATCACTACCTATTTTTCGTCTTAGGTTTGACGCGGCCATGGCACGAGCGTGGCTCGAACTCGCGACCTCCTGGTTACGAAGCGAACGCTCTAACCACTGAGCTACCGGTGATGAGGTAAATGAAATAATCTGTAGTTAAAATTAGTGTGTAAGAACGGCCTAACAATTGGTTTGGAGCACATCAGACAGTATTTGACCTAATGGAAAGTTGTACTGGCAAACTACATCCTTACAACGACCATAGAATTTGGGAAATGCTGACTTTAACCGAGACTGTTGAAACCTCTGTAACATCAACCTGTTTGTCAGTAGTCTGCCTAAAAATTGATCAACTGCAGAACAAGCTTTTGGGTATCGAATCAGTTGATACTTAAATCCCATATGCAAGTGATGATGGAACATTGCTACATAAATATACCGGTCGCGGTAGCTCAGTGACTAGAGCGTTCGCTTCGTAACCGGGAGGCCGAGAGTTCGAACCCTGCTCGTGCCATGGCCGCGTCAAATCGAAGACGAAAAATAGGTAGTGATTTCTCCTTCGCCAAACGCTCGGCATTTAGAAGTGAGAATCACGGGTCTTTCGGATATGACCTTAAACACGGAGGTCCCGTGTAACGATAGGCGTTGGCACGTTAAAGAACCCTCATAACTACGGCCCTGAGTGCTAAGCATAGGTCTAAATTTGTGGTACTTCACTTACAGCTGGTGACATCTCAATATGAGTGAAAAAATTTTGACGGGACCTAAAACAAACAAACAATCTAAGCTACATAAACATGAGAAGTTAACGATGACGAAACTAAAGTCATGACGTTTGTCACAAAGTTCAATTGTTAGTTTGTCGTTAACATCCATATCCAATAAAATATCTAAATACGAAGCAGATGTGGAAGACTCTGTGGTGTCTTTTTTTCGAGTTCATTGTGATATATCGAATCGACATATGAATATAAATGATTATTGTTGATATTTAAAGCGTTGTCAATGTATCTAAATGTCGAGTAGAAGGCCACAGCAAGATATTTTTTCTTCTCGTGTAGAAGCACCCATTATTTTTTTGGACTGACTGGTCAGTAGATATGAATAATTCTTTTTCCATTTTTGTTGACGAAGCAACTGTCTATGATGTCAAAAAGGCTAGTCTTTAATCTATCATGAGGAATGGTTGTTTAAAGTTTTGAAAAGTCGTACGTTTTTTTGTTTTTGTTTTGTTGTTGTTAATTTGAGATAAGTTTTGTTTTAATTTCACCAAAAGTTCTTTAGAACTTTTTTTAGAATCCATTTCTGGCATATGTTGTGGCACAATACGGTAGAAGTTTCAACTTCAAAACTTTTAATATTTTTGTAAAAGTAAAAGATAGGGGTTTGGTAGAACATTCACTAATTCTGAACCGTGGTGTAATAGAAATAAAGATTCATTGGATGTTGCAGGATAACCTACGAGGTTGAAAAATGTCATTTGAAATGTAAAAGCCGAGTCGTTAGTTACGCAAACTCTTTTTTCGATGTACATGTACAGTATAACACAACTATAGCAAAGTTCAAGGGACGTCCTAATTTGTTGTTAACTCTTTATATCAAATAGGTTATTTTCACCGGTGTGGAGAATGAAAATAACCAGAATTTTTTCATGATTATGTTCGCTATAACGATGTTTGATATGTAGTGTAATGGTGTTTTAATCTGGAGGCTAGTACAATATTAGTTGATAAATTCGAGGTAAATTGACAATGTAACAATTAATATGAAATATGATATACTCTAGCAATATCATTTACATGCAATTCATTTTCTTGTTTTTATAAAACTGTGAATGTTTCAGCGGACCAGCTAGCTGTTGTGGACACCCAAACCACCACTATCCCGCCTGAGCGTAAGTATAATGTTGTATATTACGAATAATGGTTCTGTCTTTTTTAAGTAAAACTTTTTTCTGGATCCTAAATGTCAAAAATTTTACATTATTACATCAATTGGACATTTTCAAAACACTAATATGGAAAATAAAATATCCACTATTTCAGTTGGAAATTTTAACTTTGTTCTGTTTGAAGGGGGTAACAGTGTAGAACTTTTCTCGTTGATTTCTTGAATTTAAAGTTTTACTTCCGAATATATATTTGATTTGAATTAATAAACTAAAAAACAAAAGTCGCAAGACGGTTTACAAAGTATCGTCAGCTTGCTGTGTGTCAAATATCACTGGTTCATTTTACTAAAGGTTGTGTTGATAAACTGGATAACTGCAAGGATTATGGACAGGAAGCGTGCAAAACCTTTGCACCATGGGCCGAGGACAATTGCATGAATACTTGTAAATTCTGTGTAGGTAGGTGAAAAAGTTATCTACTTATACCAGGAATTTGTGAGTGACTTTGGACAAGCCAAGAGATGCAATGTGATTTTATAAAACTTAAGACATGTTTCCAATATGCTTTAAAATTACCTTTTCACTGATATGCTTTTGCGATTTATGTTTGAAATTTAAATTACCTTTTCATTGATTTCACCATTTTAGGATTGCCCACACCAGCGCCAGCTTGTGAAGATAAGATACCGAACTGCAACCAGTACTCCAGCGAGTCTTGCACCAGCCAATCTTATCGTCCATGGGCCGAAGCCAATTGTAGAGCTCATTGTCGGTTCTGTACTCCTTCTGGTGGGCAAAGTAAGTAGCAGGATGCAGATGGTTGTCGAGCTCATTGTCGGTTCTGTACTCCTTCTGGTGGGCAAAGTAAGTAGCAGGATGCAGATGGTTTGAAGCCTTTCTTGTTAAGGCTATGGACCGGTCGCGGTAGCTCAGTGGTTAAAGCGTTCGCTTCGTAACTGGGAGGTCGTGAGTTCGAGCCACGCTCGTGCCATGGCCGCGTCAAACCGCGTCAAACCTAAGACGAAAAATAGGCAGTGATTTCTCTCCTTCGCCAAACGCTCGGCGTTCAGAAGTGAGAATCACGGGTCTTAAAAACGGAGGCCCCGTGTCACGATAGGCGTTGGCACGTTAAAGAACCCTCACTGCTACGTCCCTGAGTGCTAAGCATAGGTCTAAATTTGTGGTACTTCACCTACAGCTGGTGACGTCTCAATATGAGTAAAAAAATTCTCGACGGGACGTAAAACAAACAAACAATAAACAATGTTATGGTTATGGATAAAAAGTACACATTCAAAAATGCCAGACTGCAATAACTATTGTATTTGATGGGTAGTCTTACATGTAGTTAAATGGTTCTCTATTGAGATAGATACATATTTATGGGACAAGACTTCGAACTTTCCGTTTCACTCAAGAGTCCTTCACAATGTAATTTATTACAGATGTAGATGTTAATGTAGTAATTGCATCATTATTATAATTGGTAAAATGTTTACTTCAACACATTAGCAAAGGTCAATTCCATAACCTGAGGCCAAATACTAGAACATTAGAATTAATGTTTAAAATGGCAAATCGTCTTTTTCCAATTCAAAGAGTTTTTTTTAAAATTGTGTTTAATATTTGTTATGAGGAATATGTTTTAGAGTATGTATTTTACAGGTGCTGGTGGAGTGCCCACTCCAGCCATGCCTACTCCTGCATTGCCCACAAGTGGTCCAATGACTTTTCCCGCAGGTACAGGCGGGATGGAGAAACACCATTCTATCATATATGCTTTTAATGTTTGCAGGGGAAGCATTCATGTTCCTCATCTTAAGAGAGTTGGCATTCATCGTTTTGTTGTGCAAAGTTTGCTTCCTGTGGAAGAAGACTTCTCAAAGCATTGTTCGTTACTGTGGACCATTTTTATCATTAAATTTCATAAACGGTGGTTTCATCATCTTTCGTTAACCTCCAGTTTTCGTTGTTTGGGTGATTGTTCAAGATCACGATATCGAGTACGGAACAAAATACACTAATTTAGCGTAATGGAAACACACATATAATGTATATCCTCGAAATGAAGTGAAATTGTCCACAAAATGATGAAACCACAGCATGTGTTCGATTTGTTGAAATGTATATCTACGTATATGTACACTATAGTCTGTGTTGCTTTGTCTGGTAACTACCATAATAAAAAAGTTTTAATATTCTCGTCTTCATATGTTATACCTTTGATTTCATATGTTAACCTTTGATATGTATCCGATGTTCACCTTTGTCAGTCTCCCATCCATTTGGGTTTTTTCTTCTTCAGTCAATTCGTTTCAATTTTAATTACAACTGTTACTATGGATTTTACTCTTCAGTTTTATATTCATTTGATTTTGGTCTTCTTAATCGTATTAACGTTTCTATTCATGTTGACCATAAAAAAGAGAAATAAAATATTTATCTCTATGGATAATTACAGTAATTGATGTTAGTTAGTTATTTATTTAATTGACCACACTATATATAATCAGGATTTGTCGCCATACCTACGCCGGGTCCCGTAATGACTTTAGCTGCCAGCAAACGACTGGTTCCGCGTTAGTATAAACTTCATTCATTGATATATTCTGCGGAAAGTTAAAATGCACTTCTGAAGATATTGTGTGTGTGTGTGTGTGTTGTTCGTCTTGAATTTAATCTGATTCTGTTGAAGAAAGAACTATGTGAACGAAATCAGAAGAGACAATGGAAGATATTTTCATTTTTACGTTGTTTTAAGTTTGGTGTAAAATGAAAATATATAAAATTTGCAACGAGGAATTTGTATAAAGTATTTTGTTTATAACATTAAACACGTCATTTTCCAGCATTCAAACGCCAAGTACCTCAACCACCTGGAAGCAGTGCCAATCACGGGGGACCAGTGCCTTTCGAACCACGAACTAAAGCCCCAACTACCACTACAACCACAGAAGCTCCTACAACTACCACAACAACAACAACAACGCAGGCTCCCACTACCACAGAACCTCCCACTACCTCTGAACCATCCACTACCACTGAAGCACCTACTACCACTGAAGCACCTACTACCACTGAAACACCTACTACTACTACCACTGAAGCACCCACCACCACTACTCCTGAACCAACCACTACAACGCCAGAACCTACGACCACAAAGAAACCCAAAAAAGAATGTCACGACCTTTTGGTGCCTGGGTCTGCGCCTGAATGTAAAAATCTTTTTGTCATATTTTGGGGGAAACACACACACACACACACACGCACTTATACATACATTCGTACAAAAAAATCAAAATACATACTGTACAAACATGCATACATGAAGATACATACAAAAGATAATTAGAAATACATTTCTAATTTTTCCTAAAGCTATTTTTTAATTTAAGAATTTGTATTTGGTATAATATAGCTATCTGATGAATGTAGTAGTAACAGGGAAGTGCATGCCGTTGCTCATTTTCAATAAAATGAGAATAAACTGCTATTTCCCCCTCTTTTATCTTCCAGCAAACATGCAACATGGAGATACCTCTCAGCCTGCTCAAGAATGTAATTTCATCTTTTTTCTTTTCATCATTGTATTGGTTGTCCACATAATTCTCTTTACTATAAATGTACATTATTTTGCATTAAACAGTAATGACTTTGAAATTCTAGTAATTAAGTTAAAAGCAACTGAAATTTTGATCGCTTTTTAAACAATAGATGTTCGGGAAAAGGATTTACGTGTTTGTACACAGCAATGAACAAAAACGTACCTATATGTGAATACTAATATAATTTAATTACTGATATAAAAAGGTCACTGGGTCACCGAAAAACCTGAAGAAATTAAGACATCTACCCCAGTACCCACTACAACAGAAAGTATTACATCACAACCAAGTAATGTCACAACAGAACAAATACCTGAGGTCTCAAATACAAATCCACCCAACACCTCTGAAAACACAACAGACGAAGTTCCAAGTGGCAACATGACGACAATGGAACCCTCAACGACAGAAAACGGATCGGGAATGTCCGAAAATGTAACAGGTAACGCTTCTACTACACCCGATAATGGATCAGGTGAAGCGACCACACAAGGACCAGTAGACACTAATGTAACAACTGAAGGATCTACAGCAGTAGATACAAACGCAACCCCCACAAAACCAGTAGTCAGCACTAATGAATCAATAGATACAAATGTGACCACTGCAGGACCAGAAGTAACCACTGACGGATCATCTGGAGCAACATCTGCAGGTAATGGATCAGGGAGTGGATCTGGATCTACAACTTCAGGAAATAATGGATCAGGGGGTGGATCTGGATCTACAACTTCAGGAAATAATGGATCAGGAGGTGAATCTGGATCTACAACTTCGGGAAATAATGGATCAGGAGGTGAATCTGGATCTACAACTTCGGGAAATAATGGATCAGGAGGTGAATCTGGATCTACAACTTCGGGAAATAATGGATCAGGAGGTGAATCTGGATCTACAACTTCAGGAAGCAGCATAGTTACCGGAAATGGATCCGGTTCTACCGCTTCTGTAATTCCCCTTCCTTGTGGTTCATCACCTGACAATCCCTGCGGAACGGGTAAATATAAGCTTAAACGCATGTTTTATACCTTTTAAATGGATTATCAAATACATTTTTAAAAAAGCAATGAGTGACGTTTATGTTTTGTAGGAAATAAAACGAACAATGGCAACGGAACAGGTAATTTGCAGTTGATTCGAGTTTTCCAAATAAAATATCAGCAGTTTTTGTATATACCTTAGAAATAACAATGTTTAAGGTATATATCTTATAAAAGGATTCATATTTGTTACAACATTTACATTTTGCTTAGTCAACGTACATTGTAACAATTTACTATGCAGTGTTATCATAACAGTGCACTATATTATGTTACTGTAACATCATGATATACCATGTTACTGTAATATCATACTGTTTAGAATATTCATTCCGCACGAATGACTTTGCTTAAAGCTCGCTTTTAATGCAGTTTGTAAGCTCGCTAAGTAAATCGCCATTTGCTTTTTTCTCCGCTTTTTCCTCCAATCAAGACTCCACAGGTACAGACACAACAACCGATTCTGGAAATGGTGAACTTACCACCGATATAATGATTCCGAGCAAACCAAGTCAGTCTGTTACTACATCGATGGAAATTCCCTCTAAGCCAATCGTCAGTTCAGAGTCCACTGGACCGGTAACTACGGAAGAGACCACTTCTAACACGCCCACAGACAAAGTACCGACTAAAGGATCCGTAAAACCCACTAAACCCCTAGTAGTTCCTACAAAACCAGGCTCTGGTAGGTTTTAATTTCATTAGGACATAGGCTTATTGTGGGTTTTTTGTTTGGATGATGATGAAAACGACAATGGTGATGCTGTTTTTAATAATAATCTGTGAAAAGTGTAGTTCAGTTAGTGTAATCACTTTTTACTTAGATATTTTGTGTATCTACGCAACCAGCAAACATCTGAAAAAGAAGTACTCTGTATGAACATACATCAACATAAGGTATAGGAGATCATAAATCAATAGGTTATATACTAATTATAAATCCGCCGGATAGCTGAAAAATTGCTCAGGCGGCTATAAACAAACAAACAAACAAACAAAATTATAAATCAATAAATAGTATGGGATATGGTAACAATAAATATGGAAGAGTCAAGGGTGTAACATCCTGTTCGCTTAGCTGTTACAAACATTTGAGCTTTTCATTTCGATATACTTAGTGAAGAGAAATTCTAACTGAGAAATGTAACTTGTTTTACTACATTTTACTGTATTCTTGAAATATCAATTTTCAGCTTTGTGTCTTGGTAATAAGTAGGCCGTGATCTTATTAGGATCTGACATAGTTTAAATCAGAGGATCGAAAATCAAACACATTAATCATGTAACATGGACCCATGTTATTCAGTGATTTATCCAATAAATTATTTATACACAGCTTCCATATTTATATCGATCGCGGTACCTTTGTGTTTAATCTTCGCAACTGAGGGTACCCCACCGTATAGAATCTCCCCTAGTCAAACGTGCCTGTGTTAAACTTCCCCCTGGGAGACGAAACGCTCCATTATATTTTCTAAAATGAAACGAGTCAGTACAGAATCCCTCTTTGGGCGAAAAACAAAACCGAACTGTTATAGAATCCCTCCTCTTGTTTCCGGATTGTTACAACCGCAGTCTATGTCTGTTCTTTCATTTAGCGTTATTATGAAGTTATGAAAAGTCTTGTACAAAATCTTTTAATGCACCACTAAATACAAATTTACAGAAAATGTGTATCTGTATTCACATGTATCTGTAATAACTTCTCTGAAAGAACCATGACAAAAATTATGCATGTAGTAACGAAGACTGATTGATATGCTGTGAGCCTTGTATTGAAGGAGGTTAGCATTGATGTCCTTTTTCAGCCCTACTGTTCCATGACTATTTAAGGACTGGTGTCATTTGAGCAGTTTATATCGACGAGGTAGCACTATAAAGTAAACAAGGCAGTTGAACTGTGCAAAATGGACAAAACCGGTGAAAGAGCAGTGATTCAGTATTTGCATAAGAAAGGTTTAGCACCTCAGGATGACCATATTGATATGGTAGCAACACCAGGGAAAGATGTCCCTTCATATGCTACAGTAAAAACGTGAAATATAAAAGTGGAAGGCGGAACCTTAAGAATGACCCCCGTCCTGGAATCCCTGTCACTGTTGCAACTCCAGAAATGACCAATAAAGTCCATGATAGTGTTATGGCTGACAGGGGAAATACAGAAAGACATATAGCCAGTACAACTGGCGTTTCACAGGAAAGAGTACATTCCATTCTGACAGAGGATCTTACATTGAGAAAGCTTTCAGCCCGTTGGGTACATGTACCAAGATTTCTGATAGTTGATCAGAAGCATACCAGGCGCTCTTTTTCGCGTGTTAATCTAAACCATTTAGAGGAAGATCCAGCTAATTTTCTTCAGAGATTTGTTACTATAGATGAACAGGGGTTCATCATTTTACCCTAGAGGTCAAACAACAATCTAAACAGTGGAAGCACCCTGGTTCAACCTCGCTAAAGAACGCAAAGACTGTTCCATCAGCTGGAAAGGTTATAAGCTTGCTTTTCTGGGAAGCTGATGATATTCTGAAGGTAGATTATCTCCAAAAGGGACAGACAATCCATGGCACGTACTATACACCACTTCTGAAGCAGTTATGGGAATATATCAAACGGAAAACTCAGTAAAGGTGTGATGTCTTACCAGGACAATGCCCCTGTTCACAAATTTGTCATTGTAATGGCTGCCATTAACGATTGTGCCTTTAAATTGATTGAGCATCCGCCTTATTCGTCCATCAGACTTTCATCTATTTCCATAACTGAAAATAACCATTTCCGATACCCATTTTCAATCAGATGATGACGTCATACATGCAGTTAGGACTTTGTGAAACATCGCTGGCAAAAGTATATAGATACTGAAGGAGATTATGTTGAAACATAATGCAACATATCCACCAAAATTCAAACCCTTACATATGAGACTTGCAACATATCAATCAACCCTCGTATGAAAAGTGTTGTTTCTACCATTGAATGATACATTCTCACGAGAAAAAAATCTTCAAGGACATATGATACTCAGAAAAGCATGATATAAAACATGATCATTAAAACATTTTGTACAGGTCTTACACTTGCTAAAACACATTTATTTAGCAGGAATTTTTCCTATATGGCCTCGCTATTTTTGGATCATCGTCAAAATGTATACACCGATTATCTATTAGAATTCATTGAAATCGTGTAAAAATGAAATCCACCCAAATATCCGTCAAGTTGTTTAATGTATTCATGCTTAATTTACATTGTTGTGTGATCAAATTATAGGAATAAAAACAATTTTGACATCTGATTTTGGGTATCCTTTGGCGATAAATAATGTAGGAAAATTGCACTTAGCTTCAAAACGAGGAAGGGTGGAAAGAGGTTAAACTAGGATGTGCCAGCTGCTCAGTATTTGGAAATAAAACATTGATTACGTGAATAAAACGATGGAATTAAATAAACTTTAATGAAATATGAATAATTAATAATGAAAGATAGTAAACTTCTACTTCATTTGATGTGTCACCTTAAACAGAGTGACGTTATCGGCGCCATATTTTCTGGGGGGAAAAATCGATCATTTAGATCGGAAATTTCTTTTCGTGGCTTAGTGGTAGAGCTCTCGCCTCGTGAACGGAAGGTCGTGAGTTCGAGCCCCACTCGGGCCGGCCGCGTCAAACCTAAGACGTTAAAATAGGTAGTGATTGCTCCTTCGCCAAGAGCTCGGCATTACGAAGTGAGAGTCACGGGTCTTTCGGATGGGACCTTATAAACGGAGGTCCCGTGTCGCAGCAGGTGTGGCACGTAAAAGAACCCTCACTGCTAAAAGCCATTAGTGCTAAGCATAGGTCTAAATTTGCAGCCCCGTCACCGGTAATAGTGACAGTCGCCGGATAGCTGAAAAATTGCTCAGGCGACTATAAATAAAACAAACAAACAAACAAGAATATATACTTGCGTGTATTTTCAACTTAATATACAGATCTAATAATCTGACAAAGACCTAATTATTTAAAATGAATTTTGAAATATAAGCTTTTAAGTTTTCATTTGAAATTGGGGGAATAGCGTGCTGTCATTTAGGAAGAAACTCTATACTGGAGTGCTTTTTATGGGCAGGAGAATGGGCACGGGTTAATTCTTCCTGGGGGATATTCTTTGCTTCAACTGTACAACACAGAGTTTGATTCATGATCCCTGCGGAAGCATTAAACCCAAGACCTATAATTTTTTTAGTGTTTGTTACATAGTCAAGCGTTCGGCATTAGAAGCAAAAATCACTGGTTTTTCGAACAGGAACTTAAAAACGAGCGTTCGATGTCAAGGTACGTGTTGGTATGATAATGAACCATCAATGTTACGGCATGGAGGTCATGCACAGGTTATGCTCAAGTGAAAGTCTACAGCTGATGACGTTCCTATATGTGTGGGTTTTAATGGAATAAGACATTATTCCGACGATCAAGTCTTTCCAATATACTCTAATAGCGTACCAGGATATAGGCTGTCTCGAGTTGCCTGTGTTTAGTAAATCATATTGATTGATTGATTATATATTGTTTAACGTCCCGCTCGAGAATTTTTCACTCCTATGGAGACGTCACCACTGCCGGCGAAGGGCTGCAAAATTTAGGCATATGCTCGGCTCTTATGGCCTTTGAGCAGGGAGGGATCTTTATCGTGCAACACCTGCTGTGATAGGGGCCTCGGATTTTGCGGTCTCACCCGAAGGACCGCCCCATCTAGTCGCCTCTTACGACAAGCAAGAGGTACCGAGGATCTATTCTAACAACCCGGATCCCAACGGGGCGTGAATCCTATCGACATTGGAAGTTGTTATATTATCTTTAACTGCTACATAATCATCGATTGAGGGAATTATATATGTTTTTAGGATAATTTTCTTGTATTCAGTTGAAGACGCTACCTAGTCGTATGTAGAATAGTATTGAAATTTTATTAATTCTCTCTCCATAGAACTTCATATTCGTCCATCGACTACAACTACTAAAGTCATAAAACAACTAATGATTTCAAAGGAAATTGGTTGAGCTAAATTAGGCTTCGTGATTTTTCTCTACATACTTTTAGATGTACAATCGCCAATTCACGCTCACACCAAATACTGCATCAGATCCAATTTCACCAAATTTTAAATACGTTAAAAAGTACACATATAGTATTGTTAAAATGTGAAATAAAAATTAATTTGATCATATGGATTAATATGTTTTCAATTTTAACAAATATATTTGACCTTAAAGTGTTTTCAAAAAGAAGGAAAAGGAGGTAGTAAATTCAACTTCGAATACATTATCGACTGTAGATGTGTATCTGCATCAACTTACCTGAATACATAAACTATACGATTTGAGTATATATATGTAAATACCAATATTTCTTTTTTGTGCAGTGTAACTGTAGTGCCACAAATTTAGACCTATGAATGACGTTCAGAGCAATATCAGTAACTTAAAGGGTTCTTCATCATGTCAAAGCTTCCCACTACACAGGGCCTCGATTTTAAGGCCTCATCCGAAAGACAAGTCTAAATCTCGAACGTTTGTGGAAGGCGCACTACTTATTTTTACGTCCTAGGGTTTGACGAGGCCATGTTATGAGCGGGGCTCGAACTCTCGACCTCTTAGTCACAAAGCGAATGCTCTAACTACTGAGTTATAGCCACTGGTTAATACTTATGGTGTCACGCTATGAATATTTGAATGAATTTCTTCTTTAATTTTGTAGGTACCACAGACTTCACCGGTGACAACAGCGGCGGTAGTACCACAGGTAAAGTTGGTAATCCTGAATTAGGTTATGACTCGCATCGCCGGACTTTTTCTACAATGTTCTAAATTGAATGATATATTCATCTATCTAAAGAAGACTATTAGCCAACACAGGACAACTGTAAGTTATTGCAAGCATCAGGAAACCACTTTGAATATCCAAAATCAACCCTACGGAAGCTGCTTATTTGATGCTGCTTAGCTTGGTTTCGCACAAATACCTGTCTGCAATCGTACTTGTATTTCATGAAATTAGCTCACTTGTGACAGAAAAATTGTGCGCTCTGGAAATATATGTATTGGCCTGATAGTTGTGCTCTGCATTTATTATATCAGAATATGATTTTATAATTCTTTTCATTGAAAATACAGTCATTAATGTTATTTATGATTAGGTCTAATATATATATGCTTTAATTAATTGGAATCTGAGACAACGGGATGATACAAGATATTTTTGAAACTTGACTCTCTGTAATTAACCAATTCCGATGCTTTAATTTTGATTTTTGTTGAATACAAGTATCACCATTTACAACTATTTGTCTAGTCTAGTATCACTATTTACAACTGTTTGACTATGGTAGTATTACCATTGACAGTTCATTTGGTTATTGCTGAGTAGGAATTTACAGCTTTGATAGGGATATCGCTTAATTTCTATAGCTTTTGACAATACCAGTATTACATGTAATAGTTAACTCTGTTGATGAATGAGAATACTGTATTTTCCACATTGCTTTGCAATTACACTAAATTTTCCCATGACCTTAATGACTTTTAATAAAAACTTTGCAGACAATTTTTAATGTCTATATCGTTACCTTTCTAATTTATCTATGACAACCAGGTACTGTAACACTTCCAATTAAGCTTGAATTTATTAATGATTTCAACACAATTTTTCATTAGGTAACTCTGGGATCGTTACTACCTCAACTATACCGCAACCCACCAAAGCACCGACTTCCGGATCCCCCATCACAGACAATGGTTCGACTATTATTGTCCCAGTTGTAACAAGTTCCGGTGTTCCCGTTCCCATTACCACGTCACCAATTACTCCCTCCAAGCCTTCAATTACGGGGTCTACCACTGAAATCATTGCTCCAACAAAAGGTAGGAATCTGAATATGCTAATTATTAAATCGCCTTCCACATTCTAATCTTACAATCATGTGATTTATCTTAAAAGATACCTCAAATTTTTATAGTAGTAAGCGTAAATTACAAAAATCATTAAAAATCTTTTATTTCGATGCAATTTTGAAGGGCATTATGTATATGGGCAAAAGGTTATAATACAATACACGTTTAAATTTACAGTATGACACTTGAGCATTTGGAAACATAATATACTTTATAGCCTTTTCGTCGTTAAATCACCCCGCGTGGTTTTTGATTTGAAGTTTTTAACAACAGATCAAACGCTTAGCTGCAAGACGCAAGGGTGATAAGAAAAACTTCATTTTAGCTCACCTGGACTGAATTTCAAGGTTGAATGAACTTATCTGCGTACATTTACAACATGTAGTCTGTCTTTAAACTTTTTGATTTCTTTCTTCTGCAGAGCGAATAATTCAGTATGCACCAAACCTTGTGTCTTCTAAAAATATTTAGAAAAAAAGAAGTATTTGATCAAACAAACTGCATATAACATGCTTGTTTTCGCAGAAATAGCTTCTAACACTCCAGATCTGAGCGTAACAAATGACTACACGGCGGACACCAGCAGTAAGTCAATTTCCATAGTGTACTTATTTTAGGGGGTTCATATTTCTGCAGGATTCATAGTTAGCGCCATTAGTGATGAAGATAAGATGTCCTTATTGGTTGCGCTAGAGTGTGAATTCTTGAATTATCCATTAACATCGTACATTGCTGAAACCGGCTCCAATTATACCAAATTTCATATATGCTAAACAAGTAAATTTAATTTTGATATTTCCTTTGTTCAGTTTGAAGTTACTATCTCTATATCTATTTGTCTACCTACCTTCCTACCTATCTACCTATCTAAATCTATCTATCTAAATCTATCTATCTAAATATATCGATCTACATCTATTTGTATGTGTAGCTGCCTGTCTATCTGTACATCTATTTACAATGTATCTCTGTTTATCTACATATACAAGTACCTATTTATTGTGTGTGTTTATTTGGCTGGTTTGTCTCCCCTTCTGTATATGTACAATGCATTCATTTCTGTATCTCCACATATCTCTCTATCAACATTTTTGATCGTATATCACGACTTGTTATATGAAACATTAAATAAGTAAGGATTCAAGAACATTCATCAAGAGTTTATAAAGTAATATATTTACGAATTGTTTATTCGTATTTAAAAAAATATCTGAAATAAAATCACATATGTC
This sequence comes from Ostrea denselamellosa, assembly GCA_024699665.1. Taxonomy (NCBI): domain Eukaryota; kingdom Metazoa; phylum Mollusca; class Bivalvia; order Ostreida; family Ostreidae; genus Ostrea; species Ostrea denselamellosa. The sequence goes on from JAMZEH010000052.1 coordinate 6,161,628, forward strand.
TGAGCAAATACAGAAATGTGTACGCCAATCTTTAGCGCTGCAGGTCGCAAGATAATCACCGAATATGATTTTTATGATGTTAATAATATTCGACCTACAACGATTTATTCAATCATGAAAAGTTATTTATTGCGTAGTTAATTGTTAGTTTACTAAAGTAGAAATGTGTCGTATACCCTACCTACGAAATTACATCTCCATTGTGTGTTCTTCGTACAAATTGACACACACACACACACACACACACACACACACACACACACACACACACACACACACACAAGAGTGTACATGATTCAAGGGTATCGTGTTTATCAAATGTGACTATTCACTTGTTGACCGATACTGGAATTGAATGACAAATTATCAATTATTTAACCATATGATTAATTACTTAAAAACAATATATCAATATCAAAATGTTGAATTTACCATGGATACAAAATAATTCAAAACATTCCAAACTATATTTTGACTAATAGCAAAAACATATTGTACAAAACTAAGGTATATAAAACCTAAGATGTGAATGATCTCGTTATACTTTCGATGGAATTAGTACCTTACTGCACCTTAGCATATATAGTTTATAAGCCTGATAATTTATATCGTTTATGGTCTCTGACAGTCTCGGAATTTCCTAGTCTCAACGACGGGAATCAAATACGAAGAAAAAGGTTACTAGTTTATTGGGGGGAAAACCAACCTGTTTTTGTCATGTTAGAATTACAATGTCATTGGTTTCATCATTTCTAGAATGCGAAGACAATCCAGATATCCAGTGCATTTTATATAACAAAACTCACGTGTGCAATGAAACTGGAATGTATGCACCTTGGGCAAAAGTGAACTGCCGGGCTTATTGTGGATATTGTCAAGGTAGCCTATATTCATCGAAGACAATTTTATTTTTCACTTATATATGCTGAAATTCTTCAACAATATTTAAATACATTGGAAAATTATTTCTATGACAACAAAATAGCTGGGAAAAATTACGCAAATTAAAGTTCTTTTTAATTTTTTCAGTATTAACAACAACAATACCGTGTGTGGATGTTAATAGTGCTTGCTCTGATTACCAGTCGGATATGTGTACAAACAGCCTGTACCGAATATTTAGAGAAACGAACTGTAGAAAATATTGCGGGATCTGCACAGGAGGTCTGTGTCGTAAAATTTTGTGTAATTCTTATAATTACGTCAACCGAAAAAGGGAGTATCGTACTTGAAGATCGGACTGTTGTACGCGGCTTTTAAGCCAAAGACACAGTTTGATCCAGGAGTCAAGCAAAATAAAGACTCTCGCAGTCCATCGCTGTCTTTCTATATCATTAAGAGTACTTTCGTTACGCTACGCATAAAAGTAGGATGCTTTCCAAACAATGATGAGGTCCGTAACAGCGCATTTTCTTTGGGTTTTCACGTGTTGGTGGGAATCTCTATGTACCTCATCATTTTACTGAAAGAACAAACTCATAATTGTATTTATCTTTATATACATATTTCTGCGATTTCTTGTTAATCTAATTAAAACTGATATATCCTTTTTTCAGATACTGATTTTATCACAGTTCCCTCAACACTATAACAGCAAAATCTTCGTTGTCAAGTGGCTGTGCTACACAGGCAAAACTAGAATCAAATTATGGATTTTAAGACATATTATATTTACTTACCCTAATAAAAATGACAACACAAAAGAAATTGTTCTCTTTGTCTTGTTTTTGTAAACTAAATCTTATATGTAGAACAAGAATTCTCATAAAATGAAATTTGAAATACATATTGATAAAAGGAGACATTTATATAATGAGTATATTTACTTCTGCGAACTGCAACTAATCCCAGTAGAGGTTATTATAGGATGCTGGACCAACCGTGTATTTGCGATTGAGTTAGAAAGTGCGTATGGGGAAATGAGAAAATCTTTATCAGCAATATGTGAAAAAAGTTCTGAATATAAGATTTTCAAAGATTGTATTTTTTATCCATTACTGATCAGCAGAAATTATCAATTAACGATTTTATATAAAGTTTAGCAAGTAGGGTGTAAGATATAAAAACAACTCGTTATGAATTTCCGGGTATTAGTTAAATAAATGAATTGATATAAAGAAGTTATTTTAGCTGTAATATGCCAAATAAATGTATATGTTTGATTAATGTGATGTTCAAAAACCGCGACATGCAAATAAGAGTTGCAGACACCAGTCTAGCAAATAATCGACATCATCACGTGACATAAATCCGCGGTAAAGAGATCACTTTGACGCAAGCTTCAAAGAAAGATGAAATAAATCATTCAAATTTTTACTATCATTTTCAACATGAAAACAACTTTAATCAAAATTTATCCAATGAAATTAAGTATAATTATACTCAAAGAAAACCACTCTAAAGTAAAAAAAAAAAAATGACCTTTTCCAACAATTTGTGATTGTTTGGACAATACCTCTATATTTACTACGTGTATATACTCCATAAACACTCGGTGAATTTCATGCATATAAAATGAAAGAACTACTGACGTTTAGATATAACTTTAGTGTAATTTGAATTCACACATGCATAAAGTAAAACTGTACAACAAAATATTGCTAATATTGCATATTCATGGAAACAATACTTCTATAGGTGAAAATGCCTACCAGGTGCGCGTTGGTTCTTGATTCTGCGTATCTTGTTTGGATTATTTTTATCTGCACAAAGACCACTTCTCCATTAATCAACGTGCTGTCAAAGTTTCTTCCTAAAGTCTTCATACATTAAAATCTGGTACTTTGATTGTGGTCCGAAGATGATAAAACGGCTACACGAAAAACAATTATATAGGTTGACTAACAGTCTACTCTATACCTTCTGCAAATCTCAATATTGTAAAACGCTAGTTTTAGATATTTTCGAAAGAACGTGTATGAAGTCAAATTACTTATTAAGCTTGTTGTCTAACATTCGACTCAATACTTTATGCAAATTTCAATAGGGTAAAACACTAGTTTTCGATATTCTGGAAAGAACACCCTTTATGAAATAAAATTACATACGCTTGTTGTCTAACTACATGCCTAACATTGTCACATGAATAAGGATTGATGAAAATATATACACATATCCAACTATTTTTATTCTTTGTATCATAAATTCAATTTACAATCTTAGCATACAGTTATAATTGAACATATGGGAAAGGGGTATGTAAAAGGGAAAATAACGAGGTGATCAATCTCACAAATCCTGTAAAGAACACAAAATCAAAATAGGAAAAACACTGCATGTAAAAACGGTTGTGGAATAATTCAATGGTAGAGCGTTCGCTTCATGACCAGAAGGTCGTGCGTCCGAGCACCGCTCGTGTCATGCCAAACACAAGACGTAAACACAAGATAGTAATTGCTCCTACGTTAAACACTCGGCATTTAGAAGTAAGAATCAGTTCTTTCGAAAGACCTTAGACAAAGGTCCCGTGTCGGGGTGTGAGTTGGCACGTTTACGAACCCTCAATGCTACGACCCTAACTAAACATTGGGTCTAAATTTGAGATACTTCACCTAGAGATGGTGACGTTTCAGTATGAGTGAAAAATTATCGAATGGACGTAAAACAAACAAACAGCATGTACGTCCTCTCTATTTGTTGTTACGGAAAGTGCACTCAAGAGGATATTGTACTTTCGGAACAGATACGTCAATAATCAACATAAGGCTTGGGATTTCCATAGCAAGGAAGTGTATCGGTGGGTTTGAGGCCGAGGAATATCTTTACATCGATCACATGTAGATTAGAACACCGGAGGGTTTATTCACTTATTGAAACTTTCTCCTCTTTCTGAAAAACACATTTGTTACGATAAACATAAAGGTGGGGTTCAGGTACCTTGCTCTGTATTATTTCGTTTCAGAATTTGTATCCTTGTTTGACCTGATAGGCTGTTCTTTTCATATCTTCGTTTACCTGATCGACAGAGAGCGTGCGGCAGGCATGATCCGTTGAAACAGGATGCTTACTCCGTAGAGGCACCGGATTCCAACGCTAGTGTTTCCAGGGGTCCGGTTTTGCTCTGTTCTCCATGTTGTATTCTTTATAGGATTTATGAGATTCATGACTGTTCGCTATTACTAGTTTTTTTTTTCATAGTATATGTAATAGTATTGAAATAGATCAACAGTTTTATTCCAATCAAAGTCAGTACATATTATATTATCTTAGAAAAAATGTTTGACAATTTTCCACAAGCAATGTTTACATCCAAATCAATCTCTTTTTCCCATTTCATGACCAATGAATATATCGTTAAAATCTATGGAATCATGTAAAATATTCACGTTACTGTAAGGATACAGCTTTACTGTTGCTGAAATACATGGTGATCAAGTAAACGCAAGGAACATTGTTTTAAAATTTGATATACTATACTGTTTCACATATCATCAGTATGTGAGTTATTACAGTCAGGGTTTGGCTAGTCCTTTGTTTCCGGATAGAAGTGATGAATACCAGTCATTTCTTTCTACTCGGCAAATATATAGCCGACTTAAATACAGTTTGCAGTCAAACGTATAAAAGACGTGCAACTTGCGCATGAATGACTTCATGACAAGACTCCTCTAATATTTTTCCCATGATTCCTTTTGTTTTTAACTGTCATTGCCTACAGCCATATTAACATAAGGAAGTCGTCTACGAGGTAAGCTGTAGACTTTTAGTACTGAATATTGACAGGGTTGACAACATATTGGAATACTGAAAGAACATATACGTTGATGTTTTGGTATTATAATGTTACTTTTTTCAGTTCTTATATTTTCATGCATCATTATCATCTTAAATTGAAGCTATCAGTTTGTGACTTTTATGTTGATCTGCAAAGAGTGTAAGTTTTCCGCTATGATCTATACTCCATCCAAGTGGTGAAAATGTAAATACAGATTGCTCATTTTTCATTTTAGAACTTAAAGTCTATCCATAATACATACTGAATGTTTTAGTAATTTTGAAAAAATAAGGAGAGTTTCTAATTATTCATAACTTTTATTGTGTCCATCAAAACTACCATTAGCGTGAAAAGAAATTCTAATGGGGCTGGTCCGTACATGGGTCCGTACATGCACGTGTATGCAAAATTCACTGTTAATTAACATTTACAAGCTTATTAATTATTTAGCATATTGTTAGTATTTTGATATAAACTGACATTAATCTGGTATATAACATGGAAACACTTAATTGTCACGGATAGCTAAAAGTCTATTCAAGGGATTCAATTATTAAGTCCTTCAACAATTAAAAAGAGACAGATTCGATAATTTTATATTTTAAAAAAAAACCATAGTCAATTTGTTCATGCTAAAATGCCTAGACCAAGTATGAATCATTGTTAATTTCATCAATCACTTAAACATCATACCACACAGTAAGATGACCCATGTTATCGTCTTGCCGGAAGCAATAGAGGACAATTGCCGCATTATTCAATAAACATGCTCTACAGAATATTTTTACGTATAAAGTCATGATTTATCGAAAATCAAAACTGGTTCCTCTCTCTCTCTCTCTCTCTCTCTCTCTCATATATATATCCAAATCAAAACATCTTTTTCTTTTTTAATACATACCCATGCCTGATAAGTGATAAACTTTTTGTGATTGGTTTCAATAAAAAGAAGGGCGTGATTTTTAAATTACAACCCGTGAGAATCCGGGTTAGAATATGTCCTCAGTACCATTTGCTTGTTGTATGAGGCCGCAAAAACCGAGGCCTCCGTGTCACAGCATGTGTAGCACGATAAAGATCCCTCCCTGATTAAAGGCCGTAAGCGCCGAGCATAGGCCTACATTTTCCAGCCCTTCACCGGCAATGGTTACGTCACCATATGAGTGAAAAAATTCTTTAAACATTATACAGTCAAACAATTCAAATTACATATAGCTGACGGGCGTGAAGAAAATCCGCATTATATATTGATTAATATCTAGTGTTGACCCATGTTCATATGCTTCGCAGAACACGTATTTGAGACTCGATTTTAAATTTCATTACATCAATCCTCTATCCTAATAACTTCACAATGTAGCGAAAACCCATTTCCTACACATTGACTCGAGAGCTCAGTTTTTATAGAATACCAGTGCATTCGTGATTTACGCATTTCTTCGTCCGCAAATACTTGTAATAAAATGTATATATTGTTAAAATTGTGGTGACTCAAAAAATGTTTGTGCAATATGTATTTTGTTATAATTTATTATTAATATTAGTGAATATAGTGCTTTGGTCAGTAATTTTCAATGCATTTTTCAAGACTACATGTACTTACCTGAGATGAATATTTCCTTGAGCATCTGTGCTATAGTGACGTACAATGCAAAATAGATTAACGATGAAACGGTTTATACTTGTACATTGATGGTGGATATGCGAAATTGTGATCAAAGACACAAGATAATCGATTTATATTCTCTTTTACATGTGAATTCTATTTCGGTCTATTCCCATATTTATACAGCAATAAACCATCATCACATGTATACACTGTACATGTACGGGGTTTTTGTCACTCAACCATTCGATGATAAAGAAACTACTGACGAATTATTTGATGTTACAGGAGTTTCAACAGTCTCGTTTGAAGTCAGCATTTTGCAAATTCTATGGTCGCTACAATGATTTTATTAGCAAATACAGTTCATTATGTCAAGTGCTGCCTGACGTGTTTCGTACCAATTGTTAGGCCGTTCTATACATTTACATACTGAATTTGACTACGGATTACTCCGTTTACCTGATCACGATAGATGGCTTATTGCAAGAGTTAGCGGTCAACAAGGGATGCTTACTCTTCCTACATATATAGGTACTTCATCCCACCTCTGGTCCATCCAGGAATCCGTGTTTGCCCCACTATCAATCTTATATTGCAGAAAATATATAAGCGATGTTAAACCGGATTCTATGGGGAAAGGTCTGCTTGCGCATGCGTAATTGTGCGTTTTCACCCAAGTTTGATAACGCAATCTTTATTTATGAAATGGAATCTAAGAGGGTAAGAAGTGATGGTAATTTCTGCGGAGGAGTGGGTAGAGGTGGAGAGTGGGGTTATAGTACACGTTTATAGGTATCGGCAATGTTTCATAAACAAGTTTCACGAGAACTTAAAATAAGTTTTGTATGGTTTGTGAAAAACAGTTTTTAGTGAACTCTTAATTATTCATTTATACAGAGTTACATGATAACATATTCACCTCAGTATCGCTAAACATAGGAGGTAATATATATCGCTTGTGATGTTGCACCAGGCTGAATTTGTAAGCATTAGTATTTTATTCCCAGATTTATATAACTGGATTAAGATATGAAACTCAAACGTGCCTCATGTTGAATTTGAGCTTTAATGTCCAGGTCAAATGCATGTACAAGGGTGACTCTTGTGAGGTTAAAGGTCACAGTTACGAATATTTCATATCCATTAGGACAATATATCGTTACAGCTCTAGCATTGAGACTTATAATGAAATATTTGCATGTTTCAAGATGTAAAATATGTTTTTATTTCAACCTGGAACATTCAGGTTCTGTTAGAAACACATGCTTAAGGTCCACGCATTCCAGTCCTTTTTTAAAGGACAGCAACTTGTTTATGGCATTTATGAAATTGAGTACAGTTCTTAATTTTCACGTTTTCTTTCACAGGATGAATCATTTTGGATTTTTTGCAGTTGTCATCTGTTTCATAGCAACAGTATGCGTGACTGTAGCACAATGTAAGTTATGATTGTCTGAAACCATATCTCAGTTATAATTTTTACGTCCTAAGAAAAACTCAGAATTCTATATTTATTCGTTTTAGTTTATATAACGAGCAAGCAAATAATTTCGATTTTATTTACCTACCTATCTTGTGATTTACTAGTATACACCTATTTTGTAGTGGAGTGTGCGAGATACGCATTGTGTGTCGACAGTATGTTCAAGAAACCGAATGTGATTGAGACACGCTTCAATAACTCCTTCATTGACTCAGTGAAGCTGCTAGAACGATACTCGTACTATAGATGCGACCCTGCAGAAGAGAAATACAGTATTGGGGCCAACAGCAAAGAGTGGTGGGTTTTCCGGGGTTGTGGAGGGGTTTTTGAGGTGAAAGAATGCGCAGAAGACGCGAATGTTCCACTGCAGCAGAAACCTAAAGAGATGATTAAAAATCACCATCGTGAAATCGACCGGAAGTGTCGTCAAGATCTTGGGTTGGTAAAACCAGAGGTAACTAGCAATATCAAATTAATTGAAAGGTTTTGAATTTATGTATCTTACCTCAAGTAGTCTATAAGGTTTCAGGAAAGAAATAATTATTGCTATTGTAAAATAAGTTGTAATATATATGGTGTAGTCCCCCTTAACTGCATGTTTTGAAGACGAAAAAAAAACATTTCATATTTATTTATATCATTTTTCCATTTTGTCTCTTAAAACATCTTTTCATTCGCCTGTAAAGCTTTATCCGTTATTTTTATCCGTCGTGAGTTTTCAACATACAGTCCACGTTTCCTCAAAAGATGTTTTCAGTATCCAAAAGTTATAATGCTAATTCGCAACATACACGTGCGAAAATTACCCAAATTGGAATGCTTAGACTTTGATTAATATCAGTATAGAAATATATTAGACTGATTCATTAATCCTTTCAACTACTCTTTTTCAGAAGGTATCCGAGTCTTTTTAAGATGTCGATTTATGACAGTGCTCTTCAAGTTTAATAAAGGAATTATTTATTGCCAACTACGTTTCTTTTATTCTCTATCTGTTTCTCTGTTTGTGAGTGTGTAATATTAAACGCATTGTTATGATTATTAAGTCCCCAAACGAAGTTGGAGACATTGTTTTTGCTCACAGTTTTCTTTTTCTTATCTCTCGCGCTTAAAAATGTCCGCTTCCTTTCTACGTAACCCGTTGATGAAAGTATAAAGTATTCAAGTTTATGATAGGCCAACTATATCGAGTTGTGCAGATATATTTTTGTTTTCAGATTGAGGTTGATTAGGGTACATTTTGGGGTTATCAATTTGGAATGGGGTCTATCCAACATAGAATTATATATGAATAAAATAAATTCCGAAATTCAGCAGATATAACTTGACAAATATGATAAATAGAATCCTGGGGTCTTCAGTAATGAGAAGAGAATGACGGGGCCTACAAACTAGTAATGACCTTGACTCTGACATTAACATAAAACTGGTATAATTTTAAAACCGGGACTGATAGTAACTTGGGATCTTCTGAAATGACACGACGATGATAGGACCAAGGTCAAGTGACTTTAGTGACCTTCACCCATGAACATAAATTTGGTATCATGGGATCTTTAGAAAGGATGATGAGATTTAGAAAATAATATAAAGGTCAAGTGATTCCAGTGAGCTTGACCTCTAACCTTGAACATAAAACTGATATAATTTTAGAACCAAAATTGGTAGAAACATGAGATCTTCAGAAAAATTTGTATTTCGTTAAAACCGGGACCGATAAATATAAAATTTTCAGGAATAATAAAAGGATGGTGTGACATACAAACTAGTATCCTCATTGACCTTCATTAAAAAAATAACGAGTCCCCGTGGGGATCCGAATTGTTAGATTTGATCCTCAGTACCCTTTGCTTGTCGTAAGAGGCGACTAAATGGGGCGGTCCTTCGGATGAGACCGCAAAAGCTGAGGCCCCGTATCACAGCAGGTGTGGCACATTAAAGATACCTCCCTGATCAAAGGCCATAAGTGCCGAGCATAGGCCTAAATGTTACAGCCCTTCACCGGCAATGGTGAGATCTCCATATGAGTGAAAGATTTTCCCGAGCGAGACGTTAAACAATATATAATCATTCAATCAATAAAAGAAAAAAACCACCACCACCCCAAAAAACCCACACTCAATACTATAGAACTGGGACCAATAGAGACGCTTTATACACTGATTTTGACTACGGGTTATCCCGTTTACCTGATCCAAGATTTAGGGCTCATGACGGGTGTGAACGGTCGTCAGGGGATACTTACTCCTCCTAAGCACCTGATCCCACCTCTGGTATATCCACGGGTCCGTGTTTGTCCAACTCCTTTTTGCATTCCTTACAGGAGTTACGAGATTGATCACTGTACGTAGTCTTCACCTTTTCAAACTTAATCTTCAGAAAATGATCAAAGGTAGTTGTGACCTACAAACTAGTATCAATGTCAAGTGACTCCAGTGACCTTGACCTCTTTTATTGAACATAAAAACTTAGAGGTCTGATAGGGACCTGGAATGTTCAGAAATAACGAAAAGATGATTGGACCTACAATCTAGTATCAGGATCAAGGGACTCAAGTGACCTTGATCATGAAAACAAGTACAGCTTTAAAACCGGGACTGATAAAGGCATGAGATCTTCAGATATGATGAGAAGATTTTGGATCATACTTTTACTAAATGAAACAAAGATGATTTTTTGAAAATTACCAAAATTAAATTTCTTTGTGATCAAGAGTTTTCAAATGAAATCAATATTGGTATGGACTTTGTGCAAGGGTCTATTAACATGGAGGAAAATAGTAGTACTCAGGGGACGCTATATCCGCTATAAATAGCACATCCTATGAAATCGCAGTAACTTTATTGTCATTTACAATGGTCGGATTTGTTTTATATCAACTAACGGTAAAAGTGCAGCTTTGTAAAGGTTTTATAAATTACAATGTAGAAATGATATTAATATTATCTATAAATGGCTGCTCTTGTTTTGTTGTACATGGGTACAAATGACAATAGCCCACCTAAAAACGGAGATGGAAAAGTGATCACCTACTGCTATGTTGATAAACACGTGCGATTGCAATATTTACGCTGCTGATATGTTTGATGAAGTTTGGAAATCGTCTTGTTGAATGTTAAATCTTCTAGAGTACTAAAACGATTGCAATAGCCACAACTGCATGTAGAAATACACATGTTTTCATTTGAATTTCTCGCTTCGCGTTGTTATAAATATAACTAGATACCAGTTGGTTCCACGCTCTCTGTGGGGAACCAATCAGAAAATACATGCCAAGCCCAACGTTTTGATAGTGACATTCGTCAAAGGTTAGTGCGAGGTAACGAATCGATAACCCTTGACTTGAGAAGATGCCACCTCTTTGCTTACGCGATATCTGACACTCTGTATTTACTGGGCGTATGTAAATACAAACATTAAATATGACAGATCTAAAGTATTGTAATGCTGAAAACGTTCCTGCCATAGATAGTTCTTGATGACAAATTATGGTATATTCATATATTTGTTATATTCCTATATATTTTGTGTAAAACGTGGGACTGCCATCATGGACATAATACTTCGATCAAATGATTGATTGATCGTATACTGTTTAACATCCCTCTCCGTTTTTTCCCCCACTGATATGGAGACGTCACCATTGCCGGAGAAGGGCTGCAGAATTTAGGCCAATGCTCGGCGCTTAGGGCCTTTATCGTACCACACCTGCTGCAACACAGGGCCTCGTTTTTTACGGTCTCTTCAGAAGGCCCGCTCCATTTAGTTGCCTCTTACGACAAGCAAGGGGCAATGAGGAGTTTAAACTGTATTAATTTCAAAGAAACGAGAACATGGTTTAATACATATCATTTGAATTGTTAAGACTGGAAAACAAGTGTTTGCACTTGTGTCAATTCCCCTCTCATATACATTTTTACACCTGCTGTTCTTGAAAAGAATCTTTTAAAAAAGCTTTCTTCTATGTGTATACACGAGTGTAAAGCGTTGCAGGTCTATCGTGACTATTTACTTGAATGATCTTTAAAGAAATAATCACAAAAGTGTGGTCATCTCTTGAAAAGATTTCAATATGATTAAACCAATCATTAATATTTCTGCCACCTCCTGTATGAGAGGAATGTGATCCTTTACTTGATAAATAGTTAGCAAATTTTTTTTGGGAAAGAGAGAAAAATAATTTGATTTTGGGTAAGTTATAAATAGGGAAAAAGATTATGTAGACGTCATAAATTTAATACAGCGTTGACTCTTGTTGGCTTGGAAGTCTCAACTATAACACATCTCATGTTTCGGTTCATTCTCAACATTTCTGAGATTTCATAAATCGACATATCAGATGGTTGTAGGAAAAAATACGCGCTATTAAAACATAAAAAGGACTAAAACGTAAACATAATAAATCAACTGTTTTATTTGTTGTTCACAGTTGAAATCCCATTGTCAGTGTACCAAAGTGACTTCAAAGCAAAATGTATCTAATATGATGGCGACACTTGGTTGTATCTGAAATTAAAGAAACGCAGTTTATGAAAACGCAAAATGATATATCAGATTAGTATCTCTATTGAAAATTCACCGTATGGATTGAACATTGTTACTTTTATATAAACAGTTGAACAATACAACTACTAGACGCCATACTTTTACTATTCGTGTTTTTATTTTTATATTTACTACTCCGCACAGTAGTCTTGTACTTCGACAATATATATAAATTTATGATATTCAAAGAATCTGAGTTGTAACTCGCGACTTTCAATGACATTACAACACGATCAACATTTTTAGTGATTGAAAGCTCATTTATATTTATCCAAATGACCGTTTTTCGCACAATTCACAGGCGATAACAGGTGAATTGTATCATTAAGACGTAATTAAGCTGTAGTTGTTTGTTTGTTTACTTTTTAACGTTTAGAATTTTTCACTTCACCGATTTTTCGCATTCGAAAAGCAGTGGACTATGTTTTGACTGTTGATTATAGCGGTTAAATAGACTTTATTTCCAATTCACCATGACGACGCGTGAAGTAAAACCTTGACAGTTTTTTCTAAGAGTCTAATCACATCGAACCTTTCGCCAAATATTGCAAGCGATGCAGCTGGTAAAAAAGAAAACCAAGATGGCAGCGTGATATATCTAGTAAATAGTTTGTTTACAAGAAGATTATGTATATATATATATATATATATATATATATATATATATATATATATATAACACGTCGGGAGCCTGTATTATGCATGTATAATAAATGGATATCGGCTCGTCTGAATTTACAGCTTTTTTTTGAAAAGTACTAAATTATGCAACCACAAATTATTTCTAAATTAACTAATTCTGAATTAACTAATTTTACCTGGGTGGAAAATCATAATCTTCGTCATCGCTGGAAAAAACATACACGAATTGTTTATCAAAAAATGGATATGAAACATATTCATAATCTTTAATATATCTTTCAATTTTATTCCGATTGATTTTAAAACTAATAGTAACATATTGTATATATTGTGTGAATCTAATAATAAATCTCAATACCTGTCAAAATCTTCATCATCTGAATCACTGCAAATGAAAACAATATCTTGTAAATATCCTATGTGTTATGTTAAACTGTTTCAGTCTGAATACACAGTATCAATGTTCATGTATTTCAGTTGAGGCCATTGAGAGGAATTGTAAGAAATTATCCTAGATGTAATCGTGAGGGACGTTTAAGATCCGTCACACATGAATTGTACTTACTCCCCATACCCTTCGCACTCTTTCATTCGCCGATAGTATTTAGACAGTTTCATAGACGTTATTATAACCGGGACAAAAAGCACCAGAGCCCAGCCAGTTCCAAACCAAAATCCATTCTGGGGAGAGAAACAAAATAAACAATTATACATTAAAGATACGCATTCTTATATAAATATATAGAAAGTGATTCAAAAGGAACATTTCAGAAAACTAAAGACTAATAAAGGCCACTAGAACACCGCCAACAACTAGGACACGCCATCAAATATAGTTTGGACATATGCTTTTCTATATTGTGTCACCTTGACCCTGAAATGTGTAAGTTCCTTCCTTTAACCAATAGGTGGTACTCATGCAAAATATGAGAACTGTGTCTTTAATATTTTCAAAATATTACGTATAAAAGTAACACGCGGATAACGGATAATTAGCATTACTAAAGCATGTTACATAAAAAGTATTATAGTGTTGATATATAACACCAATCTAACCTGTCCATTAGGGATTCGGGTTAGAATAGGTCCTAAGTATCCCTTGCTTGTCATAAGGGGTGGGCCTTCGGATGAGACCGCATAAATCGAGGCCCACCGGTAGCAGGTGTGGTACGATAAAGATCCCGCCCTGCTCAATGGCCGTAAGCATTGAGCATAGGGCTAAATTTTGCAGCCCTCTACTGGCAGTGGTGACGTCTCCATCTGAGTGAAAACTAAAACACAACCAACCAACCACTCTGACCTTAAAATATTTCTGTGTTCATTTACCCGACAGATACTCATAGGCAAAATTAGAATTTGTCCGAAACACGGACAGATATACATGGACGATTACCATGGAGTAAAATCTTCGCTTCAGGACCCTAAAAATATCATATAAAAAAACTCACCAACGCATCTACTGTGTAACTGCAGAGCATAGTAGTAAAGGACTCGTAGAGATTCCAAAGTGGAAGGCAAGCGGCAAGGTCGTCAAATATCTGTCACATTAATGATATGAATAACTGTTCTATTTCATACAAACCACAAAGGTAAAAGAATATATACAGGCAAAAAGATTGTAAGGTTATGATACAGACTATAAGGTTTTGTTGTGTCATTTGATCAAAGCAGTGATGGAGCATTTTGGTTATTAAATTTTGGACTTACCAAGGATCGTGTCTCTGCAATATAGGAATCGATGTAGCCCAAAATCAGGTTTTTGTAGGTTAATGCTACCTGTATGAAGTTTTTTTTATTTATTACAAAACTTGTTTTTATTATCTTGCATAAAAATATTTTATTGGAAGTATTTCAAAATAATTATATTCCATTTGTCGTAAATTCAAATAGTTGCAAGAAAGGAATTGAACTTGTATTATCACAAGTTTCGAAACTTATTCTGTTTATGGAAAATTGATTTTATATATCTGACAATACATTGACTAACATCTGTTAAGACTGCGGTGGCATTGTTCTGTATCTGGCTATCAGCAGCTGCAGCGGTGGCAAGGACGTCATCGATTTTACTCTGAAAATTTACCATTCGGTTATGAAAAAATATAGTTTAAATCAAGATATGCTAATTAAAGGAGTTTTCAGACTGAATATACATATGGACATAAAGGTTTTCCCTTCCAACATTCTACATGCAGATGTAATTATGAGTAGTAAATGAAATGATGATAAGACAATTCACGAGTCACAATTTAATGGAATACATACCGTTACTCCGCCGATAGAACCTTCTAATTGACCAGATGATGTTTGTAGAGTAGTCTGGGAAAAAAACCCAATAAATCAAACACTAATAGTAATTTGATTTTTATTCTCGCGATTCTTTCTAGACTGCGTATCATACAATTCTAACCTGGCCAAACGCCTTACATAATGAAAAATAATAATAATAAAAAAATAACAAACATTGGTTAATCTCATAAATCCAAATAGATAAAGAATATGATACAAAATTAAGAGTTGGGCAAACACGGACTCCTGGTCATTACAGAGGTGGGATCAAATGCTTAGGAGGAGTAAGCATCCTCTGTTGACCAGTCACATCCACCGTGAGCCTTTGGTCTTGATTAATCAAACGGAGTAATCTGTATCATGCTGTAATCAGCTGATATCTATAATTATGGATACAAATTTCTCACCTTTGCCGTTTCTACAGCTGGAAGGGTTGTATCTCGAATGGTTTTCGTATCTGTTATGTGTTGTATCCAATTGTTCTAAAGCAAATTATTTGAGTTAATTATTGCAAAAATAATCATAATTAATATACGCATCAATAATATTCAGTATGCCTTGATTGATTCTGTTATATTTATACATAATACACTATTGTAACAACATATCTTTATAGTACGGATATATATAGATATTTTTTTATATATGCCTCTTTTCCTCTAGAGTAAATTGGCCATGACACCTTTGGTGTTACTCCCCAGACAATTACTTCATATATATATCAAAACTGTACTTGAAACAACGTGAATTGGTTGTTAAAACGAAATCTGGAGGCTGTAAAACTCGCTTACACGACTTGTGCCTGTACACTGGTCTCTTATGGTTTCCATTGCCGATATCATTGAGTTCAGGTCAATCGTCACAACACTTTGCGACAACTGCAAAATATTACAGTCAAGGTATACATGTAATACGTTACGCCGTCCATTTTTTAAATTAGGCATATATTAAATGTTTGTATTACGGAGTATAAAATAACGAAAGCATTAAGCAGGCACGCTCCCATTGTTTTTATATTTCTTATTATACAATAAACTGGGCGTTTATTTTTCTATATTGTTATATTTTGTTTATTTCAGTTTAATCAAGAATTATGATTAATCACTGACAAATAGAAGAGTGCAAAAATATTTGCACATCATTTAAAATTAAAATATCAGAAAAAATACATAAAACAGTTTTAAAATTTTTTTAATGCATATGGGCGATAACTTCCACGAAAATAGGTCAGTTGAAATGAAAACTCTGCCGCCATTAAACAATTTTGATAAAAGTAATATCAAATTTCTAAAATTTTAACCGACCTTCTCGAATGTTGCAGGATGGGAAGGGGATATGACGTTACCGTAATTGTAGAGTGATGCTGATAAAATATTTTAAAATCAGGACGTGCTATACTTATAAAGATTCATACTTGCACTATAGTGCGTTCACGAAGAAATGACTATCATTATGATTGATAAAGATCTCAAAGACAAAGGCATTGGAGGTGTAAATATATGCATATATTTCAGCTTGTCTATAAATAGGTGTCGTTACCTAACCCCCACTCCACCCCCTTTTATAGGGGTAATATTGCTTTAAAGTACATGAGTGTTATTTAATGATTGTCGGAGTTGATCAATCTAACGTTGCTCGTGTTGTTGATTTAGGCATCAATGCCAGGTGTTGTATAATCTGGAATTCTGATCATAAAAATTATCGGCATCACTCTAAATTAACCACAACGTCACTTCCCTTTTCCATTCTGCAGCATTCAAGGAACTCGGCTAAAAATTGAAATATTACAGCTATCGAAATTGTTTAATATCGACATTTTCATTTTTCATTTAACTTTCATTTTGGTCATTTTACTCAACCCTTTTTATCATACCAATAAGAAAACATACCGTTTGATTGATAGCGGTGAAATTTATGTTATCAATTCCAGAATTCTTGAAATCTGTGAGAGATCGGTTCATGTCTGGGGTTAACACTTGGTATGAAGAAAGGTCCACTGCACTGCTTATTGAGTTAATCTGGGTGTCAATATCGCCCATGTACTATAAATATAAGTATCCTCTAGATAATGTTAACATGCAAAACCACACTATGAAAGCATTTGTTTTTAAAAGTTCTTACATTTCTTGTTATTGCGTGTTCACAATATTGACTACAACATTCAAAACTATATTGTAGAGGCAAATGATTTATCAAATTTCAAATTCTTGTGTGCGTATTGACAATATTGAGTACCATAATATATCTGAAAATCGTTTGAAGTATATCACTTGAAAAGTCCGAAATTGATAAAGATAGAATTCTGTGCATTGCATATATAATATTAATTCGCCTTTTCTGTCGTTTGCAGATCATGGCAAACACATCACGATACTGTTTATCGGATAATTTTGGAGTTCAGAATATTTTAGTTTATTTCCCTTTTTTAAAAATAGTTTGAAATCTTAGCGCTTTATTATCATTTTTTACAAATTTCATTCAAAAAATGTACCTTTTATATGAGAAGGAATTTTGGCGCTTTTATTGTTGTCGAATTTCTTCACCCGCCAAAAAGGGCCAATATTTCCAGCGCGCAAAAATTACCCAATATACGGCAACTTCGTCTGGTGTCTGCTTACCCATTTATCTATTCAACCGCCCTGGTACAGGCAACCATTACATTAACTCAGTTACAGTGACACACATATTCCTTGGATAATGTATGAAATACATTTATTTACCTGGCTGTAGTTGAGGTAATTGTCAATGGGAATGATTGCGTTCAAATTCAGAAGCTCAAATGGTGCCTTATTCATTCTGCATCCACTGTAATGATACACAAGACAGAAATGTAAATTGAGATTTTTAATATTTGGGGGTGGGTTAATTTTGAAAACAAAGAGGGTATAATCTGCGACCCCCCACCCCACCCCCCAAAAATGATGAAAATATCTGCAGCGTAAAATGTTTCCGAAATCTAACACAGTTGAACCATCAATTTTCCTGGTATTAAACATTCGTGGTATAACAAAAATAGCACGTTTTTGCTGTGCACATTTCGTGATTGGAAATTTTTGTCATCCATTGTGGAAGTTCATTTTTCCCTGCTCATGGACAACTCGCATTCATGCACAAAAACAACGAACATATGGCAATTATATAGTGAAAAATCGAATACTAAAATGCCATACATTAAATCAATTTTTATTCACGGAGGTTTCTTACTTACAGAAAAGTAGCATATAGGCTGATATTTGAGTTAGGATCGTTGAGAATCATTTGTCCCAGATTAAATCCTGGGACGCCGTCTTTATCCACAAACTAGAAATCAAAAATTAAGATACAATGATGCAAATAATAGAAATATAGATCAAATAGTGACACCATGAAATATATGAAGATAACGAACATTGATGAATTTTATAAATCCTGTAAACAACACAAGTCAAAGACAGGGCTAAGGTAGGATCATGAGCCTAGGAGGAGTAAGTATCCTCTATTGAACGGTCACACCCACCGTGAGCCATATGTCCTGATCAGACAAACGGGGTAATCCGTAGTCAAAATCAGCATGAAAAGAATGGCTTAATAAATATTTATACATTTATGTATCATGTTATAACGAATTATAGCTATATATATATATATATATATATATATATATATATATATATATATATATATACATTAGAAATGCTTCACGCATTTTTCATGACTCCAATATTCTAGCGAATAATTTTCTCGGCAAAATTAAGTATTTGATAATGTAATGTTTATCTTAGAACGAAGTTATCTCTCTTATGTATATATAAATGTATATTTACATCACGAAATATGGACATGTCAAAAAATGTTTGACAGATCTTCTCAAAATTTCCTCCGATCATGAATGCCACCGTTGTAAGCAGCATAAGCAAAGCTCCTATGATAAACATTAGGGCAACCGCTCTGAAATATAGTTCACACATTTCAATACACATATTATTTAAGATAAATTCTGTTCCAAGTAATAAATCTCTCTCTCTCTCTCTCTCTCTCTCTCTGCATTTGTACATAATATTGATTCAAATTGATAGGAAGGTAATAAACACTATCGGCAGTACGGTAAAGTATGTATAGACTTACAGAACCAGCAAACAGCCTCCGCAGCTCTCACACCCTCCTCTGCGTGTCGGTTTGACGTCTTTCTTTTTGCAGAGACACCCACATAGTATACCCCCAATCAATAGAACAGGAATGAAGGAAAATATCCCCATTAAACCATAGCCGAAGTATTGTCTGTGCAAAAGTAAGTAATAAACTATATAGAATGGGTTGGTTTATATACTCATAGGAAGTAAAAATTGTTAGACAGATTTGCTGACACAGAACAGTCAGAAAAGTAGTAAACACCCATCTTTGGTGTGATGGTACTATCAAAGGTTTGTATGTCTTTATTCAGACAGTTTTCATATTGCGGGACGTGTAACATTGAACAGGTTAAATGCATAATTCGTAGAGGGACACGATTATTCTTATTATCATAAACACTCTTATTATCATATGTATTCATACATAACCATTTGACGAAAATATGTACTTTAAAGAAAACATTCAAGTTATTCATTTGACTCTATATATTAAAGGACACATCAAATGTTACTAAAAGTTTTAATTTTTTGGCAAACTTAATTCTTTGCATGCCAAAAATAACTTTAAATGTGTTTTAAATGAAATATTTTGTGTAGTTTTCGAGTTTGAATGCGACGAAATTCAAATCTTGCTATATGCATATTTACTTTCGATATTTTACACGACATTATGTGTGACGAGGTATGCGACTTCGGGCGAGAAGATTGGATTCACTAGTATATTATTACTTAATTATCATAAATTATCATTATATTATACCAATGAAATGTTTCTCAAGGTTTCAATAAACTTACTAATCAGCCATTTCATAAACAGATCAAATTTAATCGACAAAAATGATAATTATCACATTAACTGCTTGTGAATAACATTGCATTAGGGTGTTTTGTACTGTTTAAGGGTGTATTAACTGTCAGAAGAAACGATGTACACCGCGTTTTTCTTTTTCAATTTTCGAAGGAAGGTGAGAGGGAAAAGATGTGGGTATTTTTTGTCGATGCAAAGACTGTGCCTTAAAAGAATACCAGTCGCCTTTATCCATGTACTTTTCCGAAAAGAACAGAGAACCAGTTAAACTGCGAGAAAATGGTTATATTACAGCTAAGTACAGCTTCGCCTACAACATAAAATTTGTTCTGTTTTTCGTCATTTCACAAAATGCACGCTCGCACCTTGGGAATAAAAACTGACCTTGTAACAACATATACTTGTGCTCCCATTTCCTTGCCAACTCGTAGGTTTACACATTACACATATTTTAGAGATCGAAAATAATTGAACTCGCAATTATAATAATAAAATATTATGATTCCAAACTTTAAATTGGATTATAATGCTTTCAGTTTCTCTCTCTCTCTCCCCCCCCCCTCCCCAATGAACTCGTAACACCAAGTACAATTAGTATGACGCCGTGCTTCCGCTTCATAATGACATGTTGATCAAATATTAAAAAAGAAAGAAAAAATATTGTTTTATTAAACTAAAGTATTGTGATTTCTACTTTAAATTTGATTATTTTTATTTATTTATATTTTTTGTTCGAAATGTACCCATGACAGTGGGCCTAGATGTCAACGATTTAACATGCATTATAATTTTTCTAATCAAAACTAAATAATAATGGCACAATTTATCATAAAAACAACGCCAATTACAGATGTTTAAAGGACTAACCTTACAAAATAGTGTTTAGACAGCAATCCATGTAAACATTATTTACTCGCAATTGCCAATTTCATACTCGCTTTCCTCGTTACAGCCTTGGGTATTTACATCGCTATTTTCTATGCACTGATGGCTAAAATATATACAGTTTGAATGTTAAGACTCGAGGAATTTGTGAACACTGAACATAAATGTTGTCCTGGTGGGTAAAAGCCGACTTTGTAAAAACATCTAACACCACTTTCACAATCAGTTGATCGAAAAAGGTCGCATGTGACTTCACTGTAATTTGTGACTACCTAACTAATTAACGAGATTATTGTTGCAATCGGGGCTTAGATTTAAATCCGTCTTGTGACTATTTATCGCAATATTTCGACGAACTAACTATTAATTAAATTTAATTGATATAAGCATAGGAAAGATAAAATGCATATAATTTAATATACGTTGGAAATATGCTACGAGTCCTTTAATATCAACTGGAGTAAATTGAATCTGGATACTTTATTTGCTTTATCGGTTTTTTCTCCAAGACACTAAGCGACAATATATACATAATACATACTAGACTTGTCTTTGCATGGGCTCTTTAGGATATCTTTTCTCTAGTAACCATGGTACATTGTCTTTCGTAACATTTAAGGATGCACATGATACTGATCAAAATGGTTTACGGATATGTGAAATAAAAGTTGTGGCCGTTCGAATTTCGAAATAATTGTAAGATAAGCAAAGAATCGCTGCTGTTTCAGTGGATAAAACCCCTATACTAGCCTTAATCTACTGAACTGATTAAAGAGGCAATGTATAGCGAGTAAAGAATATATTTTGCTACTTCCGTTTTAAAATTTGCATTGATATATTATTCTTCCTCAAAGATGGATTTTTGTATTTTTTATCGTAATTCATACAAATTAGATTATTATAAATTCAATTGTTTAGTACAAATCATGGAGAGACAATGTTGAACATGGAAAGTTTGATTGGAAATGTTTCAAAAATGAATATGATAAACATTTGTAAAAATGTATTTCAGTTACGTTGTTTTGTCAATAATAAGCCTTAATTTCACTGTTTATAATTCAGAAAAAATATGACCTGTAAGTGACCGTTGAAAGTCCTGAAATTTACATACAGTAGGAAATTTGATTTATTCATTCTACATGTACCTGTAAACTACATAAAGTAGAAGGTTATAATGGCTGTAAATTTTTCTATAATTTACATACATTAGAAGGGGATACACTCTATTAGTGTATATAGTTTGGTCTCTTGATTCTGATTGTGATTTACATGCAGAAACAAGGGTTCAAATCTAAGAATTTTACCTGTAAACGTCGTATTCAAGGGCAGATTTGAAGAAATTTCCCATGGACTTTTTCAGATCTCTTGTATTAAAAGCCTGTAAAATGAAATAACTATACATACTTGTTACAAACATTGTATATGAATGAATTAACACACACACACACAGACACACATTTAAGAAATGTTATAATACCAAAATGATACACCATTTGTTCCAATATGTGATATATTTTGTATGTAGATTAAATTCATTGGTCTAGAACCATTTTTCAAGCTCTAAGAATGTGAAACTTTGTACGTACGTCATTTATTTGAGCTAAGAAACTATCCACCATTGTGTTTAGTGTGGCCTTGAAATTATCCAAGGTTGACTGAAGTGCTGAAATATTATAGCATACGTCAACAAAGTGTACATATATGCTATAAATCGCTTATTATATTATACAATTCTCTCATCACTTATGAAAATGTGAAAGTAACGAACAGTGATCAATCTCCTAACTGCTATTAGGAATACAAAATTACGAGTTGGCCAAACACGGATCCCTGGGTATACCAGAGGTGGGATCAAGTTTTGAGGAGGAGTAAGCATCCCCCGTCGACCGGTCACACCCGCGGTGAGCCCATTTTGACCCAGTGACAGGTTGTATTTGTAAATTAGATCGTTATAACGATATATAATTTGCGAAATGCTGATTTTAAACGAGACTGTTGAAACCGCTGTAATGTTAACGCATTTATCAGTAGCTTGCCTCGATTTAAAATGTAACCGTACGAAGAACATACTTTTGTGTATTAAATCAGTTGAGAGACATAAACACCATATGTAGATGATAATGGAATATTCCTACATAAATATGGGAAGTTGACGATGGAGAAGCTGAAGTCATCCCGTCTGTCATAAAGTTGTGATGTTAGTTAACATCTATGTTCTATAAAATATCCAAGTATGAAGAAGATGTGGAAGACTCTGTATGTTTTTTTTTTATAATTTCAAATTCACTGGGATACATGTATATCGAATTAACATGTAAATGAAAATGAATATTGTCAATAGATAAAACGTCGTCAAAATATCTAAATGAAGGCCACAGAAAAAGCTTATTTTTCTTTTCATCTGGTGGTTTTTTAATAATTCTGCTGCGTTAGAAACAGAGAGAGAGAGAGAGAGAGAGAGAGAGAGAGAGAGAGAGAGAAAACGATAAACACACACACACACAGATATATATATATATATATATATATATATATATATATATATATATGACATGATCAAATTTTTTTTAAATCGAGACAAGTTACTGACACATAAATGTATGTTACAGTGATTTCAGGGGTTTCAACAATCTCGTTTAAAGTCAGCATTTCACATATTAGATCACCATATAATACAAGCTATTGCTGGGTCGAATGCTGTCTGACGTGTTTCATACTAATCGTAAAGGCCATTCTTTGCGTACTGAGTTTGACTACGGAATACTCCGTTTACCTGATCAAGATACAGTGCTCACCGTGGGTGTGACCCGTCAACAATGGATGCTTACTCCTCCTTGGAACTCGATCCCACCTCTGGTATGTTCAGGGCCCGTATCTGTCCTCTGAATTTTGTGTTCTTTACAGGATTTATGGGATTCATCACTGTTAGTTATCCTCACTTGCTCATCATACAAACCACATGTCATCTATAATATCATACAATACCCCAGTCACCTATATTATCATTTGATCCCAGTGTCATCTATGATGTCATACATTTTCCTGTCACCTATAATATCATAAAATACCACATCACATATTCCCCTCTCAGCTATAATATCGTACAATTCTCACGTCACCTATAATATCATACAATCCTCTCATCACCTTTAATATCATACAATTTCCTAATCACCTATAATATCAGACAATTCCCCTGTCATCTATGATATCAGACAATTCCCCTGTCACATATAATGTCATATAATTCTCACGTCACGTATAATATCATACAATGCGCAGTCACCTGATATCTTACAATTCCCAGTTATGTATGTACATCACAAGATCCCTTTTACCTACAATATCAAATACTTGCATGATTGGATTGATGATGTTTGGCTGTTGATCGTCGTTTCCATATTATCTAAAGCAGCTTTGGCCTATATAAAAAGTTTTATTACACATGACATAGATTTTACAATACATACAGATACACATAATCATTTCAATTGTTTCCTTTGATACGTACATGTAAATATATCCAAATATGTGATGCTCATGTTCGATCACGAAATCAAATTATCTGCCTTTTTACGTAACAATTATTCGCTGCTTGATAACAGAATCTGAATTTATTGGTCTTAGTCCAACAACTTGCCCTGAGATAATTGGATATATTAGCCAGAAACAAACCTCGAGGGCCACCTTGGTCAAATTCTTGGCCAAAACATCCTTAATGGCGGTCTGAGTGGACGAGAGGTCTGGAAACTAAACGAAATTGATAAATTAAAAAAAAAGTTTCTATATTGGACCCATTGGCGCTAAATGGGCGAAAGGCATGTAAAGACTATTACTAGATGAAACAGCGTTACGTTTAGTATCCAGGCGGAGCTGGGTTTGGAAAATGGGATCCCGCCCCCAAGTCTACCCTTTACACATGTAATTATGTGTAGTGCTTAAGGTTAAACAATTCAGTTGAAACGTAAGCGTACTTTACCGATGAAAAGTCAGCGTTCACTGTCATTTGGGACGTATCAAATCCGTTGCAGGCGTTAGAGGGCGTGCAGTCGCTGGCGCAGGACGTTTTGGTACTGTCTATAGAAGTCTTGAGGGTTGACAGACTGGAGGACAGTGTATTGGTTGCTGATATTAGTGAGTTCTTGTCAGCAATCACTTTATCCAGGTTAGTATCGATCTCCATTAAATCTTGACAGAAATTTGTGGCATATAGTTTAAAGCAACAAAGATAACTTAGTATTTGAATTCATAATGCACGTGTATCTACGGACAATTGTGGCCCGCTACCTATGTATACTCGTATGTATTTGATTGTTTGTTGTTTTCCGCCACACTCAACAAATTTTCAGTTATCTGGTGGCGTCCAGTTTTTGTAGGTGGAGGAGAGAACTCAGATACAATGTATCCGGGAAGAGACCACCGACCTTCCGAAAGTAAACTAGCAAACTGTCTCACATATATCGGCGCGAGCGGGATTCGAACCCGCGCCGACTAGAGGTGAGAGGCCTTGTGATTTTGAGCGCAATGCTTTAACCACTCGGCCACGGAGGCCCCCTCGTATGTATATAATTTGCGTCCGTCATATTCTATCAATATGAATAATGAAATATCCTTATTATGACCCAACCCTTAAGTTTGAAGAGAACTGAGTTTTAATGAGAAAGTTTAAAGCTGCTAAATTGATTTAACAGAATGTGATGGTTGATTGCATTATTTCAAACGTTCTTTGTGTACTCTTCTGGAAATCTTTAAATCCTTCTCGTGACCCAGTTCTTGTAGCGGAGGTCATTATTTGAAAAAAGTATTAATCCACACTACAGGAAGATATCAGTTTTAAAAATTGTACATCAATACTAGGTTGTTGGGGGACATTTTCATATTTGGTAAAATATACGTATTCTGTGGAAAGGGGACTATAACGAACGAACATACTCTATATGCGGAATCAGCTTTTATGCAAGTTGTAGAGCGGCCGGTTCTTACACTGCAAGATTTTAGACATCCCAACTTTTCCACACCTTCTCCTAATTAGCTCACCTTGGAAAAGGACGTGGACCACGTACATAACTTATAACTCAATATGAACTTATTGAAATTTTCTTCGCATAAAAATTGTTAGTGTCAAGTTGGGATGAACTGGCCCAATGGTTCTGGGGAAGAAATCAACAGTGAAAAGTTGACGACGACGCAGGCAACACATAGGTGTATCTCAAGTTCTTGTTAATACACTGACTGATTTTAAAAACGCAACACTTGATGATTTTATATATTATAAATTTGTTCACATATCTTATAAACAAATTCGTAGTGGTATATTATAAACCATGTTAAATGAATACTATTCTTTCATTTTGAAAATTTTATTCACAAAGAGGCTACAGTTGAAATGAATGTCAATGAGGGGTGGGTAAAAAATGTGGTTTTGTTCACTAGTACCGGGCATTAGCAGTGATGACGGCACGAAGTCGACGTGACATTGATTGAAAAACATTTCAGATGCTCCTCTGAGGAATATTCTGCCATTCCTCCAACAAGGCTCTCCTTAACTCTTGTGGATTCTGAGGCTGGCGGTTGCGCACTCATCTCCCCAGCTCGCCCCACAAATGCTCGATTAGATTCATGTCTGGGGACATAGCGGGCATATCAAGGACCTTAATGGCGTTCATTTGAAAAACAGTTTTGTGTCAATCTTGCCGTATGTGCGCGCGCATTGTCTAATTGGCAAATTAATCCATTTCCTTCATATGCTTCTTCATTAATGGTGTTAAAACAGGCTGCATACCTCCTAGCAGTGACGGTTCCATTTCAAACGACCAACTGTGACCGCAAATTGTGGTTATTCGCACCTCAGACCACGACGCCCCCCCCCCCTTCAAACCCGTCGCGCTCGAGGACACAATTGTCTGCAAAACGTTCATGTAAATGACGGTAAACTCGACATCTGCCGTCTGCGTTGTTAACGTTAAATCTAGACTCATCTGACAACACAACATGTGACCAATTTTGACGTTGAGTCAGATGCTGCCTGGCCCATTGCAATCTGTACCCGGGATGCGGTTTAAGTTGTAGCCCCTTATAAGGTCTTCTGCAGCGGATCCCATGGCACTTCAAAATTCTGGAAAGGGTTCTAGGATGAATAGGACTTCCATGACGTCCAATGATTTCTCTCGCCGTGGTCGCAGCGGCCGTAAACCCGTTGTGCAGATGACGTTGACGTATGAACGCTTGTTACCGGGCGTTGTCACAAACGGTTAACCAGGTCTTGGGCGATCATTTAGGGATCCAGTCTGACGGAATCTTGACAACAACCGGCTAACTGTACAAGGATGGACATTAAAACGCCTTGCAACCTCACGTTGATTAATGCCTGCTTGCAGCATACCAAGTGCCTGATTGTGCATTTCATCGCTTAAGCGCGGCATAGGTTTAGTTTTGAATTTTTTCTGTTAGTGGTGTCTATGCTTTCACCAACAAGCTTGTTTTATCGCTCTGTTACCTTTCCATGTGTTTGAGAAAAAGCCCTGAAAATTTGGTGCGATGCTACTCACAATGCGCAAACAATGAACACAGGTATATCGAGAGATGGGTTTTAAAAATCAATACGATGTATGTTGGGTAAATTTTGCAATAAAAGTTTTATATGTAATGTTTTCAATGAATAAATAAAAAAACCCCCGTGTATTGCGTTTTTAAAGTCCGTCAGTATATATATAATTCATACCAAATTTGTCTTTATCGTCGTTAGGAGTGTAACTTAGGGTCCTGATAGGTTTATGATATCACCAGGTAATTGAATGAAAACGGACAAATATTCATAACATTTTACCTAAGGGCCTCCGAAGCACAAACGCACATTACAAGTATACGTTTAACCACGTGCAGTATGAACTATAGCATTGAAAGAACGAAATGTATGATAATACTAGTATTCCATATATAATTTATAATGTTAAAAGTCTTGAACAAAGGCATCAAATCACATGTTGAAGAGATTATAAAATACATCTGTATACTTTGATTGTGCTGTGCAGTCAATGATCAACTTACTTTGATCGAGCGCTAGGACAGCGTTAATTACAGGATTTATATCAAGAACTGCAAAAATTTTGGAAGCCAAGACTGATCCCATTCCTAATATATGAAAAAAGTGGCTGTAGAGTTACAACATTCAAATCATTTAATGAATGGTTATTTTAAAGTTAAGGCGTGCTGCAAAGAAATTGTTGCACTGTATGTGCGTTTTAGAGAAATCTTCACACACTAGCATCAGGAAGTACGAGTAAGGACACTATCTCCAGTCAAAAGATGGAGATAACGACCAGTGATCAATTCTAAAACTCCTATAAAGAATACAAAATTCAAAGTACTTCAGGGACTTATTGCCCGTTGATACTAGTCAGTTAAATCATGACACTTCATTTTGTGAATTATGGATACCGAAGATGGTGGAAATTCATTTGTTTAAGGACACTTGATATAAAAAAAAACCCCAAAAAACAAAGCAAAAAAAAAAAAAACAAACCAAAAAACCCCAAAAAACAAAACAAAAAAAACAAAAAAACAACAAACAAACAAAAAAACAAAAACAAACAAAAAACAACAAAAAAACAAACCAAAAAAACCCCCAAAACATTGGATGCATGGGTTGATATACGTATGTATATAGTTTGGTTTGGTTTAATTTACTTACATTAAATGCAAATGAAAAACTCCTGAAAAGTTGAAACATATTACCCTCCTCATATAACTCGAAACAAATTTTCCCCACTATTTTGGACTTGATTAGAAATCACGGGGATTGCATTCCAAATTGTAAATGGTGTTCATTTTCCTCACAGAAACATAGATTTAGTTTTCATTTTTGTCGAACAAGTTTTTTATAGGAAGTGTTGTTAAACATAAAGCATTTGTCACCATCCTTTGCGATACCCATAATACACTCGAGCTTAACAATTTTGACTAGATCAGCGAATATTTAAACAATTAAAAACGTGATGTTTCATGTATATTTCCATCCTTACCTGATATGTCTCGGATAATTGCGGAGGCTACGATGCTGTACATATCAATGGCGACATATCGAAATTGCTACAAAATAGTAGGATTTCTGTGTGAATTTTATTACAAATGATTTGCGATTCTCAAATACCAAGTAAAGGTCCCCCTATCTTTGATGAAACTACACACTGTCTGAATGAAGTTGGTCGTAATGGTTTAGAGTCATCGTGATTCTAAGTAGAGCATGTAAAAATGTCATTGCAACATTTAATCTAATTTGTCACTACATAAAAAACACTGCAGATATAATTTGTATGCAAACTGCAGAACGAGGAACAATTTCATATAGTGGAACTTAAAGGGTGGTACCATTGCATATCATTGTTTAACATATCCCGTTGCTTCTATTCCCGTGAGGATCCAGTATAGAACAGATCTTCAGTACCTCTTGGTTATCGTAAAAGGCAACTAAATGGGACAGTCCTTCGGACGAGACCGCAAAAACCGAGGCCCCGTGTCACAGCAGGTGTGGCTCGATAATGATTCCTCCATGCCATAATTCGCGCCAAGCACAGGCCTCAATTTTGCGGCCTTTCATTGGCAATGGTGACGTCTCCATATGAGTGAAAAATTGTCGAGAAGTACACACTGAACGTTTAAGGAGGGATGAATAATAATGCTATGCATTGATAGAGTGGGACAGAGAGAATAACTAGTTTTTTTTTTATTTGACCCAATCATTACAATTTTTGTTGAAGGAACCAGCCGCAGTAGCATAGTGGTTAGGTAGCTCACTTTGCAACAGGGCGGTTCTGGATTCGATTCTCAATCCCAGAAGCCGCGTCAAATCTAGCAAAGGCAGTGACTATTCTTTCATTAAGCGCCTAGAATTAAAACTATCAGTTACGGGTCTTTCAGACCTTAAAGATGTGTCCTGTATCATGGTAAGCATTGACACGATAAAAAAAACCCCAAACCCTCAGTGATACGGCAGTGAACGTCATGCATTGGTCAAAATTTATTACTCTTCATCTATAACTGGTGATCTCTGTATATGGTTAAATATACAGAAAGGGGACGTAAAACTACATGCAAACCAATAAATGTCAAAAGAAACAGTTTTGTCTGATGTTTAACATAGCACAAATATAGAATCGGTGAATAGTTTAGTACTAACATCTAACTTGTCAGGCATCTCCCAAAGTCAGTATTTTTTACAATTATGAAGTGGATATATGGAATTTATAAAACTGGAACGCTTATCAAGTGTCTACCTATTTCAAATATACAAACGATTTATACTTTACAGAGGGGACTAAAATGTAGCATCTTTGCATACTTTCAGTTTACATTTTCACTACAATGAAAAATACATCATTACCGATTGTGTATTAAGAGAATAGGCATATATGTCATCCAAATTGTCTGCAATATTGCCGTCAGCATAGTTCAGAGCCACAGTGAAGCGGCCATTTGTGGCGTAAATACACCCTGCAGATGCACTGAAATGAAAATAACACACATATATATATATATATATATATATATATATATATATATATAGTCAAATCTCGTTATCTCGAACTTGATGGGGCAGAGAAAAACTTCGAGGCATCTGAAGGTTTCAGATATCAGATATTGATGTTAAAATAAATCAAGAATTCCAGCTCACTTCTACAAGTACATGATATTTGAGATATCGTTGTTTGAGATACCGACGATAAACTATAATTGGTTATCACTTGTGATTCTAAATAGACAAATTAATGATCGCTTCAAATAAAATATAAATGTAAACCATGCAGTATATTACGTCATTAAAACAGCCATTAAAAACACCGCTTGGGCATATCCCATTCTTTTACAATCTTCATTTTCATCATATTCCTGAAAAGCAATAGATGAACAAATCAATAAAAATAGAAATTTAATAAAGTAAATCTATTGAAACCTCGTCGTATTGAGGTCAATTCATAGATAAAAATATAGAATTTTCTTCTTTTTTAAAATAGAAGTGTCTCCTGTAAATGCAGCAAACGTACAAAGTTTCTTTGCTTTTGTAAAAGAAGATAAGGGTCATATATGGCCCTTATTTTTATGAAGCTGGAAAAGGGTCACATGTAGTCCTTATTTCTATGAAGTTGTCAATGACGAAACTGTACTTTATTGTTTATCAATACAGATCATATCTATCCCCAAGTTCACAGGAAGGTCACATAGTTAATGAAAATTCCATATTTCCTCAATTTTGGCCAGTAATCAAACAAATAGCACAGACTTGCCCTCCTCTCAAATTTACATACTTTATACACTTGAATTTTGGTTAAAAATCGTACATTGGCAAATGTGTGCTCCATGTTTTCCAACGCAAAATATATGTAAAATAAAAACGAATTGCCATTTTCTTCTGATACTCTAAATTTGCTCAAATCTCTGACAATCTTTCGTCACTTACAACACGCCAAACCACCAACATATATCCGATGTAATTAATTGATATTTACAACATTAGCTTAAAACATCATGTTTAAATGAAATAAGCGACATTTACTGCTTTTAAATCTCCCCCGCAGTTACCACAGCAACGACAACAACAAAAACAGCAGCCACACAGCGGCAGAAATACGACGTAGAGCAGACCAATCACCACACACACTCCAAAGCCCATGGCATAGTTAATCAGCTGTAATAAGGCAACGAAAAATTGTAATGAACAAGTGTACATATCAAGGAAACAGTATAAGACGCGACATTTCAAATTGCGACGTCAGATACGGGTAAAATCGACAGTCTTTGGCAGTTCATTGAAAATGTTGACAACATTGATAATTGCGTCATCTTGAAAGTTGATTACAAACAATATTGTACCTCCATATATTGGCCCCCGATGTCAAATTCACCATTGAGAATCTTCTTTATCATGTCTGAAATGTCAATTCATCATTTAGAATCTTATTTATCATGTCTGAAATGTCAATTCATCATCCACAGTTACAAATGTACATCGCTGAGCGATATTGTCAGAGAGAAAATATTCTGATTTTGTGCAATTGTCAAAACTATATTTGAAATATTTGTTTACAAATGCAAAATAACAAACTTACAATTGAGGAATTTTTTTTTGCTACTGTGCTACTGTATATATATATATATATATATATATATATATATATATATATATATATAAACCTTCCGTAGCGACCCACTGTTTTAAGTGACTCACTGTCGTATGATCGTATGTGACTATAAAAAATTCCCCCAATGCGTTTAGAGGTGTGTGAAGTAGATCGGATGTAAACATCTAGCACTTGGTATACCATTATGTTTAACAGAGTGGAAAGTTAGTCTGATTGCAATATGAATCATGTAAATACTGGGGGGGGGGGGGGGGGGGTGTACTTAGATAACTGGAGTATTCGCGATTTTCCTGTACGAGATATCTAAGAATTCATAGTGAAGATATGACCGGGACTAGCGGCTCTCTTCGAAATATCCCGAGTATTGACAAATCCGAGTCAAAACTTCAAAAGATTTGCTGTGTATAATGTATATTGTGATTTATTTGATGTCTTTCAAATTATATATCAGATTTCCAGCATCATTGTACAAAAGGAAAAGCAACATTTCCTCGTTTACTTTCTTTTACGACCAGAGGAGCTTTGATGCAGTTTTTTTTAGCTACAAGTATACATAAATGATCTATACAACAAAACGATTTTTAGAAAATTTGCACCTATTTCATAAATAAGATTCTTGCACAAATTAAATGTAATATTTGATGAATAATAAATTTCAGATGTTTACCTATTATTTAGTATATTTTATAACAGTTCAAAGCATACTTAGATAATCTTAAAAACGAATTTAAAATATGTGCAAGTTCTCTATTGTACCAATTATTTCGGTATATTATTTGCTAAATGCCTTTACAGCAGAAAATTAGCAACCTGTATTAAGAGAACACACGTCATATGTGACCCTTTTCCCACTCTCCGCTGGAAGGTTTCTTAATACAGGTTTATATATATATATATCTGTGTGTGTGTGTGTGTGTGTGTGTTCTCCGGTTGGTATCCGAATTCGAATATCCTCAGTTCCCCTTGCTTGTCGTAAGAGGCGACTAAATGGAACAGACCTTCGTTTGAGACCGTAAAAATCGAGGCCCTGTGTGCCTCCTTGCTGAAACGTCGTAAGCGCCGAGGATATGCCTAAATTTTGAAGCCTTTCGCCGGCAATGGTGATGTGTCCATATGAATAAAATATTCTCAAGTGAAGCGTTAAACATACAACTATATATAATGTATATACTCGTGTGAAATACATATTGATTTGCTATCTACTTGCGAGTATATAGAGATGACTGTGCGAATGGTACACTAATGGCATAATACTTACCAAAGGGGAAGGGCTTTGGTTGAATTGTGTTGATGAAACTTCTGGCAAAAGAGAATAATGATCCCAAACCGCCATCATTGTAATCATTCGTTGTTTTATATTTCGTACCGGTGGGCACGGCTGCCCATTTTATGGTTCCATTGTCATACGCTTCATTTCCGAAATAATCGGTTACGGTGGCTGATCCAACGAACACCACGTTAATGACCACTAACGCACATACCGCGATACAAACACGCATCGCCATTAATCGTGGAATAGTGGTATATTTAGAAGGACGTTACAGCCATTTGTGTTTTCTCGCCACTTTGAGTTTGATAATGATCTTTAATCGGTGGACGACTTGGATCAGATTAGTAAATTTAAACACCTACTTTTTCATCGACATTTATGAAAATAAAAAAAAACTTTAATCATTATCGCGTATTATACAAGTACTTAACCTATTTAATTATTGATTTAGGGCAGTTTAAAGTATACAAGCAGATGTAATCGTAAAAACAATGCTAAATAGCTCGTTTTCTTAAGAACCCAAGTGCGAAAATTATATATCAGATGTTTCCTGAGGTCTGAAATAGAATTTTCATTGAATACAATTTTTTGACTGAACAATCATTTCAAACACTGCAAGATGAAACTTTTAGCATTAAGTTTAAACCGTAATTATGGCACACGCATTAGGACCTGGGTTCATTATCATTAACTGAGAATGGATTTCAATAAATAATTTTTTGTATATCGGTGGTTTGTTAAAATTACTCTAATACCTTCTTGATAGTTCGAATTATATCAGAATTTTGTCTCAACATGAATTGTATTTACTTCTAAATAACAATATTAGATTAAATCAAATCGAAAATTAAATAAAGTATTGGAGCCAGGTGTAGGCTTAAAGTTTTCAATGCACATGAAAATCACACAAAAATGCAGAACCAAAAGTTTTGAGTTTGAAATCAATTATCCACACATAACGCTTATGAGGCGAAATATGGTAAATCGGTCAAGCGCAAGCGCATGCTCTCTTTGGACGATTACCCATTTCCGCCCCTACCAGGGGTTGAACTCACGACCTGCGGAAGCAAATCTTCAAGCAGCGTATGACCAGAGCGTTAGACTGTTCGACTATCTAGGCAAGTCTTGAAATGATTCGACCCAGCAATCGTTATATATGGCCTAGCAAATTTGAAAAAAAAACCCAATGATTTGTAATAAATCTAAAGGTTGAAACAATGAAAATCTCGTTCTACTGTCACACGCTACATTACATGGTTATTGAGAATAGAAATAATACAGTTATCTGACGCACGAGGATCAGACAAGATATACTCGGCATTTAAACATAACTAACAGTATATAGTATGTGTGATATTGCTGAACAAATCATGTACGTAAGCTTGTTTGGTCATTATATGAAGTACATGTATACGATACCAGTCTGCGCTTTTATATCGGCATTACGCTAGGAGGGTGTGAACCATCACTAGCATAAGAACTGCTGACATCTGCGCAATAAATTATTATTATTATTAAAAGTGTGTTTTCATATTCTATCAGTATTTTGTAATTGTAGGTTGATCCTAATATTCGGAAGACAATGTTACTTTCCTTTTTTGTTTATTTCCTTAATATCTCCTTTTTTAGGGTCGCGCATCTCATACATGTAATTGCAAAGTAAACTGACTTTTCTTTTTTTATAACACCGACTCGGTGACTCCAGGAAGGTGTAATATGATTTTTAAAAAAATAAAATAGCTACCCACACCAAATCTGCAAACTTTCTAATGTCCTCCATGACATGAAATTGTTAGGCATTTTAAATGTGAAATTCTTTTTCATTAGAAACCTTCACGTTTGAAAGAATACAAAACTCTGTCTAAATATTTATTTAATGAAAAGACCAAAATAACAGAAATGACTAACAACAAGACATAAATAATAATTCATACGATGGCAATTGCGATGCTGATTAAACACTTTGAAAACAAACAATGTTGGTATGGATTTAAAACCTTTAAAATAATGCTCACTTGGAACAAATCATATTTGCGCTTTATATTGCCTTCAAATAGCTAGGTCGGCATGGACTGTCGAAAATAATGTATTTAATGTCCTCTTTGAGCTTCCGTATTTATACGTCTACGCTTTTCATTTTAACGCGCAATCACAGTTTATCGCCAGTTTCACTCTCAGTACGATATGATGTTCACGAGAAACTCGCATATTCACTCTCAATACTAGATGACTCAAAGAACAATGCCTTTACCGCAAGCTAAGATGATAACTACTGTGTGTGATGAACAACAGATGAAAAATGCATTCAAAAAAACGATTGCACATGACATTTTTTTTTTGTATTAATCATCACTACCATATCCAGTATAAATAATTTTTGAAACAATGATGAAATGAATTAGGTTTTTGACATGTAGATAGGGGACAGAAACAAATGGTTTTGTATTTATGAATACAAGTCAATAGTGGAATATTCCGAAATTTTGAATTATATGGTTTTATAAATATCCCATACAAATATATTTCTATTTGCGAAGCTATCATCAACGTAAATACTTGTTTTTGTTTTAAATGTTTATTATATCCTTTTATAGGAATATATTTCAATTGAAACTGTTAGATTCATGATCAATATGGCAAACATATGAACAATGTAGTTGCGCAAGTAAAAATGTAAACTACGTGAATATGACATAGTGCCGATATGCATAAGTAGCTGATATCATGAATCTTTATTGTGTGTAGTGCTCTACCTGATGGTTAAGTAAGCCCCGTGGAATTGATTATTTTCATTAGTTTTATGCACATTTCTACTTGTATCTAAAATGCCTAAACACCATTAAAAAATAGAATAAAAACTGAAGACACTGAAAAACTTTATAATTTCCCATTTCTTGGTTGCCAATGTTTCCCCATCTCCATTCCTCTTCAATTTGTGCATTGCTCACTGCCTTTGGTACATCCAGTGCTTTCATCATTAAAAATCAATCGACTTATGGTATTGATAACGTGGTGGTTCAGGATTTGGTTTCACCATGCTGGAAATAAAATTGTTAAAATTGGTTTAAATTCAAACGCCTGAGAGAGAGAGAGAGAGAGAGAGAGAGAGAGAGAGAGAGGGGGGGGGGGGGTCTACAAGGTTAATAGTCCACAATGCTCACTCAAATCACTTTGATTTGGCAGACATATATGATATCATGGATATAATATACCCAATAACCCCAAAGCCCTTTAATTCTCTTCGACACTAAGATAAGTCAAATACCAGCATAGGAAGTATGCACACATACGGCAAACAACATACAATCGTTTCAATAACAGTGTGTCACTTAACTTGATCGAGCATGCAAATTTTACTCACTGATTGGCCGTATGATTTCCATAAAAGTGAGCTTCGATCACCAATCGATGCCATTCTTTCAGTGTGATTGGCTACTGAGATATTGTGATTGGCTACTGAGATATTGTGATTGGTTACTGAGATATTGTGATTGGTTACTGAGATATTGTGTTTCATTGAAATATATGAGAAGCTTCATCCAACAATTGTACTCTCGATCAAGCTAAATGACACGCTATTACTGGAAAGATGGTAAAGGAGCACAGAGTTTGTTCTATCTGTATTTAATTAAATGTTTAACATGTGACGCCATTTACCGTCCGTAATCATCGTAGTCATCTCCATCGTCCTCATCGTCGCCATACCCTTCACATTCATCCATTTTACGATAATGTCTCGAAAGTTTGACTGCGACTACGATAACGGGGATAAAAAATAGTAAAGCCCATCCGGTCCCAAACCAAAATCCATTCTGAAAGTTACAAACACTACAATGAGTTATGATGCAAATCTGAAATGTTTTTATTGTTATTATTTTAGAAACTTATTGAATCAGATTGGAGTTCATAAATGGGATTCGTAAATCCGTTCAACAGATGAATAATTGAAATCACACTAACGTTTCGATCTTCTTTGCACTTGAGACATTTTTTGTCATTGCTTAACACTTGAAGATCACAATACGCAGAAAATGAATTGACAACTTACTAATGCATCCATGGTGTATTTGCAAAACGTCGTTGTAAACGAATCATAGAGGTTCCATAATGGTATACAAGCAGCCAGCTCGTTGTAAATCTTAGGAAATAAGAGAGGTGTTTTATTTTCATGGTGCTTGCTACTTACAAACAAGTGCCTTTCATGATAAATATTAAGTAAAAGTCAAGTGATAAAATTATTATAAAATATTTCATATTATGAACATGATTGTCTCAATTAAAGGTCACGGTGGCTCAGTGGTTAGAGCGTTCGCTTCGCAACCGGAAGGTCGTGAGTTCGAGCCCTGTTCGTGCCATGGCCGCTTCAAACATAAGACATTAAAATAGGCAGTGATTGCTCCTTCGCCAAACGCTCGGCATTAGAAGTGAGAATCACGGGTCTTTTTAATATGACCTTAAAAACTGGAGGTCCCGTGTCGCGGCAGGCGTGGAACGTTAAAGAACCCTCACTGCTACGGTCCTGAGCGCTAAGCATAGGTCTAAAATTGTAGCACCTCACCTACAACTGGTGACGTCTCAATATGAGTGAAAAATACTCGACTGAACTTAAAGCAAACCAACAAAATCAATTTAAGGTCTTACCAAATATCTAGTTCTTGCAATGTACGAGTCTATGTATCCCAAAATTTGATTTTTATACGTCAGCGCCACCTAAGATGAAAAAAACCCCTGAATAACGTCTACAAACATCTGTACCACCATACATCAATCTAAACAGGCAATGTCAAATGTTAAAACATTTTTTTGCAATTAAATATTTGAACGTTATTTCGATTTATACATTCATTGGCACATACCGTTGATAAGACGCTCGTTACGTTATTTTGAAGTTGGTCATCAGCGTTTTTCGCTGTCGTCAAAACATCGTCTATTTTAGTCTGAAAATAATTTCTTATATTCACAAGAAGGCCAAGGTATAGTTGCAAATAGCAAAGACAATGTTGTGTAATAATGTTTGATATCTAATACATATATATCGAATGAATTTTATTTTAAAAGGTATTTGTCTCTCCTACCGTAACTCCACTTAATGCCGCTTCGAGGGTTCCTAACGACGCTTGTAAATTTACCTGAAATCGAAATTTTATTTTTAAATCCAGACTTCAAGGTTTCGTGTCTCTATTTCGATGAAAAATAGTCTTTGGTCATTGAAGTTCTAATTAGAGAAAAAAAGGGGGGGAATACAATTTCAGTTTAGTCATGTGATATTTTCTCATATTGTACCTTTGCTGTTTCGACCGCTGGATATGTTGAATCCCGAATTGTCTCCATGTCCGCTATATGCTGAGTCCAACCTGCCTGAAAGTAAAATAGAGAGCAATGGCATAGTGTGTAAATGACACACCTTTTATCTATCAAAAACACATTCAATCTGCACTTTAACATTGAGCAAAGTGATTTTAGTTATTACAGACATGTTCTAGATGTTTTACTCACTTCGGCGGCTCCAGTACAGTAGCTTTTGATAGTCTGCATTGCCGTTATCATTGCGTTGAAATCAATAGAACCTAAGCTTTGGTTCAACTACAACAACACAAACATTATCATACATATTCTAAATGACTTGCGCAACAAATATAGTTTGTGTATACCCTAGAAATTTAAGTATGACATATCCTTGTGTAATTCACCAAAAAAAAAAAAAAAAAATTTGGACCACAGCAAGTTTCTTATCCATATACTGTAATGTCTTCTTTGTAAATAGACAGCAGCGGTCTTCTCTTTACAATCAATGAAATAGATAAGTGAAAGCACTTTTATAGCACATTGAGTAAATAAGTCTGATAAACATGAAGAACGTGATAAAGCTGAACAATTCTCACAGTCTCATTGATGGATGTAAAGTTGATACCGCTGATTCCAGAATTCTTAAAGTCGTTCAAGCTGCTCTCCATACTTGGTGTTAGAACTTGAAAACTACTGAGATCGATGCTGGTAGATATGTCGTTTATCTGAGTATCAATGTCACCAATATACTAGAACAAAGAACTTATGTTTATAAATATATTTAGTGTAAACATTTGACTTCATCCATACCAGTATATACAATTCGTGTAAAGGATTATTGCCCATCCTTACTCATTGTTTTTTGTCAATACAATTATGGATTATAACTCTTGGGATAAAGCCGAATTTATTTGAAAACAAAAAAATACATTTGAAAAAAAGTACATGTTAAAAGTGTAAGGGCTGTCTAAGTGACCATAATATGAAATTATTCAGCATTACAAGTGTATTTCAGTATTTCAATAAAATCATATATGGAAGTCTCTAAAGAATAAAAATATACTAGATATAGGTGTGTTTTACTTCCGTCTGTTCTCTGTAATATTCAGATCTTACATCTAGAGACATTTACTTACCTGACTGTAGTTCAAGTAGTTATCAATGGGGACCAATGTGTTTAAAGAAAGCAACTCAAATGGAGCTTTGTTCTGTCTGCAACCCCTGAGGAAACAAATTGAGATAATAATGAGATAAGTATACATACTCTGGAAGATATAATTCAGTTGGATGACGAGGAAGTTACAAAATCACGTAATGAAGTTTAATACCATATATTTAAACTTATGAAATAAATTTTCAAACATCTTATAAACGAAACATATTTTCAAAATAGTCGTGCATAATGTGCTATTTCTTACAGTAAAAGATTGTAAATGCTTATATTAGCATTTGGATCCCCTAATAACATGGAACCAAGAGAAAATGATGCTATAGCTCCTGAGTCGATAAACTGTTGAAAATAAAAGGGAAACACATTAGATTACCATAAGTTTGCGACAAAATGCATAAATCGTAAGATGCGTTTATGAAGAACCTTTCCTTACATCTCTGAATATGGTCAAATCCAGGAACGTCTGACAAATCTTCTCAAAGTTTACTCCAATCATAAAAGTTAATGTAGTTAAAAGCATCAAAATGGCACCAATCATGAACATAATGGCAACGGTCCTGCAAAATTAAGTAGCATGTTTTTCTACTCTGTGGTACGATTGTCTTAATATCAAGGGAGACGCACACAGGGAGTTAAACATTTTAATTTATCTCAAAATTTACACCAAGAATTATTAGGACAGCAAGATTAAGTATGATAAATTGATAGATAAAATTTCCTATATTCTTTCAGAATACTGACAGCATCATTAAACATCCACCACAACTTGAACAGCAACTTCGATTTGTAGGTTTGACGTCACTTCCTCCACAGCAGCATCCACAAAATATTCCCAGGATATTAAAGACGGGAATCAAAGAAAATAATCCCATGAGACCGTAACCAAAATACTGTCTGAAATGTAGATATCACAGTACAGCATAGTCGTATACATTGGACCTTGTAATCAATACCTGATTATGTCATTGATATACAGTACTTACCTATAAACGTCATACGCAATAGCCGTGTCAAAAAAGCTTTTGGCATCTGCTTTGAGAGAAGCGGTATCAAAGACCTGTTACATGAAAAAAAAACCAAAAAACCAATGTTCCAATTAGCATTCAAATTACAATTTACTTCCTAAAACAGAAAATGTTGTGATTTTAAAAATTCTATTTGCATTCATAATTTCCAGGAATAATTAAGAATAACGAATTCCCAAGGGGTAATTAAGAATAACGCACTTCATGAAATATGCCGGCGTAAATCGTCGCAGTTCAT
This sequence comes from Ostrea denselamellosa, assembly GCA_024699665.1. NCBI lineage: Eukaryota > Metazoa > Mollusca > Bivalvia > Ostreida > Ostreidae > Ostrea > Ostrea denselamellosa. The sequence goes on from JAMZEH010000052.1 coordinate 6,202,834, forward strand.
ACCCTCATGTATTTTCAAAACTGAAATTTATATCTCATACTGACATTTCTATCAAAATTCCCAGTCGTTAAAATAGACGCACTATTTGCATAGTTTACAACCAGAGCGTTTTCAAACGAAATGACTATCATTACAATTTATAAATTAAAGATATCAAAGGAAAAAAACATTGGAAATGTAAATATTTATCAGTAAAACTTTACGATATAATTTTTTTCAGTTAAAATACAAGTATTTTTCATATCAACATTTGCTACCTTTTCTATACTGTATACCATGTATCATGACAGAATTTATGATATTCGTCTTCTTTTAGTGAACACAAAGAATGCACATTTCTTTCATGACAGTAATTATTAAAATGGCAAAATGAATGTTGTTCTTCTACGATTAGAAACTATATCTTAATTTTCATGAAATGCGCTGGAAGATTAAATGCAACGTCTTACGTAAAAATATATGTTACAAAAATGTCTGATATAGAAATTGATATGCTTCAGCGTTAACTAAACAGAGTTGGGGAGAATACTGAATAAGAACATAGCGGCATTCTAGCCAATGCATCAATAATACAAAACCTTAAACTATAAAACTAAACCAGTCTGGGGAAATCGCACTGCGAGTTTGATAAAGGAATGAAATAAAACTTTCTTTAAAAGAATTACAAATTGAATTACCCCTGATATTTGATTCAAGAGACTGTCCACCATTGTATTCAACGTTGACTTAAAGGAGTCCATGGTGGATTGAAGGGCTGCAATGAAATTCTTGTTTAATATTTTCATTTGTTAGTATTTATTTTGTCGACGATATAGCCTTTTTGTTACAAATGAGACTATCACCAAATATTACTTTTCGCAGATATCCACAAAAAATAGCATCAAGAATATTCAAGATGTAAAGAAAAAAATTGGAGTATTGAATAGAAAATATGCCGCATTTGACCAAATAATAATTTGTGCATGTACGAGATAAACTATGGAGATGCATCTAGATAGGTAAAGGGTGTAGTCTACTCCAGATAAATTAAATACAGGGGACCAACCGTATCGTCTACTCCAGATAAATTAAATACAGGGGACCAACCGTATCATCTACTCCTGATAATTTAAATACAGGGGACCAACCGTATCGTCTACTCTTGATAAATTAAATACAGGGGACCAACCGTATCGTCTACTCCTGATAAATTAAATACAGGGGACCAACCGTATCATCTACTCCAGATATATTCAATACAGGGGACCAACCGTATCGTCTACTCCTGATAAATTAAATACAGGGGACCAACCGTATCATCTACTCCTGATAATTTAAATACAGGGACCAACCGTATCGTCTACTCCAGATAAATTAAATACAGGGGACCAACCGTATCGTCTACTCCAGATAAATTAAATACAGGGACCAACCGTATCGTCTACTCCTGATAAATTAAATACAAGGGGCTAACCGTATCGTCTACTCCAGATAAATTAAATACAGGGGACCAACCGTATCGTCTATTCCTGATAAATTAAATACAGGGGACCAACCGTATCGTCTACTCCTGATAAATTAAATACAGGGGACCAACCGTATCGTCTACTCCTGATAAATTAAATACAGGGGACCAACCGTATCATCTACTCCAGATAAATTAAATACAGGGGGCCAACCGTATCATCTACTCCAGATATATTAAATACAGGGGACCAACCGTATCGTCTACTCCTGATAAATTAAATACAGGGGACCAACCGTATCATCTACTCCTGAGAATTTAAATACAGGGACCAGCTGTATCGTCTACTCCAGATAAATTAAATACAAGGGGCTAACCGTATCGTCTACTCCTGATAAATTAAATACAGGGGACCAACCGTATCATCTACTCCTGATAATTTAAATACAGGGACCAGCTGTATCGTCTACTCCAGATAAATTAAATACAAGGGGCTAACCGTATCGTCTACTCCTGATAAATTAAATACAGGGGACCAACCGTATCATCTACTCCTGATAATTTAAATACAGGGACCAACTGTATCGTCTACTCCAGATAAATTAAATACAAGGGGCTAACCGTATCGTCTACTCCTGATAAATTAAATACAGGGACCAACCGTATCGTCTATTCCTGATAAATTAAATACAGGGGACCAACCGTATCGTCTACTCCTGATAAATTAAATACAGGGGACCAACCGTATCGTCTACTCCTGATAAATTAAATACAGGGGGCCAACCGTATCATCTACTCCAGATATATTAAATACAGGGGACCAACCGTATCGTCTACTCCTGATAAATTAAATACAGGGGACCAACCGTATCATCTACTCCTGATAATTTAAATACAGGGACCAACTGTATCGTCTACTTCAGATAAATTAAATACAAGGGGCTAACCGTATCGTCTACTCCTGATAAATTAAATACAGGGACCAACCCTATCGTCTACTCCAGATAAATTAAATACAGGGGACCAACCGTATCGTCTACTCCTGATAAATTAAATACAGGGGACCAACCGTATCGTCTACTCCTGATAAATTAAATACAGGGACCAACCGTATCGTCTACTCCTGATAATTTAAATACAGGGGACCAACCGTATCGTCTACTCCTGATAAATTAAATACAGGGGACCAACCGTATCATCTACTCCTGATAAATTAAATACAGGGAACCAACCTGAATTGTTCTTTATATTCAAAGCGTAATATAACTGGCGTTTAAACTATACAAATAATGTTAGCGTGGATTATATTCACTTCAATATAACAGGTAGTTTAATATAAACGGCTTCAGTATAAGTAGAGTCGATTGTATTTAGATATGGGCGATGGATTGCTATACAAAATGCTTACTGATTTACTTACATGACTGAATACTGGATGTTGAAGAATTTATCGTACTTTCCATATCATCTAAACTTGCTTTAGCCTGGAAGAGAAATCCACTTTATGTGTCTTAATATTTACATTAAAAGATTAAAAACATTTTATAGTAAATAAACACGTGATCTTTCTTTGGGATTGCATATAATTTTCATTAATAATATAACACATTTAAAATAACTTCTTGTTGTTTAGAGTGTTATTACCGCTTTGTACATCAATAAATACACAATGTACAGGTATATAATATTTGCAATAATGTTTAAGAATAAGACTACATATTAAATGAAATAACGTCTACGTCCACTCACACATTTTAAATTTTTTGTTCAGTCGGATTAAGTGCATGCATTTCAAGATATACTAATATCGTGAAGCTAATAGCTCTTTACCTTACTTTTTCAGAATTATTAATTGATAAGACATAGATGGTCTTACTTTTCAAGCATTACTGGTTGTTAAGGGTAACACTCACCGTTAAAGCTAACCCGGTAAGATTCTGAGATACAACGTTGTCAATTGACGTCTGTGTTGATGTCAGGTTTGGTAGCTATAGATTTAAATAATGGAAAATAATTGAAGGGAAGAGACATGTATCTATTAAATGCAATATATTACTACTAAAATGTTAGCATAAGGGTTCTGAAAACACTTGAGACCATATACGTAACTGAATCGTAATAGAAACATACCGACGAGAAGTCGATAGTCATGGCTAATGGTGAGGTGTCAAAGCTGTCACATGCTGTACTTGGGGTACAGCTAGCGCTACATAAGGCCTTTGTGGCGTCGATGTCACTCTTCAGGGAACTCAGGCTGGAGGTCAGATTATTGGCTGCAGTTGTTAGGATGTTCTGGTCTATTATCACCTGATCTAAGGCTGTCTTTATGCTTAACAAAGCTGCAACGTAAAATGAGAAATCCTTTTAAAAAATTAACAGAAAGGTCTACGTTGGTTGACTTACGGAGTAAACTTTGAAGAAAGTCAGAAAACAGAACAAGGAAATGATATTGTTTGTTTATGTATTGATTGATTGCATTCTGTTTAACGTTCCTCTTGACAATTTTTCTATCGTATGGAGACGTCACCATTGCCGGTAAAGGGCTGCAAAATCGGTGCTTATGACATTTGAACAGAGAGGGATCTTTATCGTGCCACACTTGCTGTGACACAGGCCTCTGTTTTTGCGTTATCATCTGATAGACCACCCCATTTAATCGCCTCTTACGACAAGCATGGGGTACTTAGGGCCTATTATATCCCCACATATTTATGTATTTCTGGTTCCGTCTATGTATGACTTGACAATTACAGCATGCATTGTTTATGTAGGTACTACACCATTATACAAATATATATTGTTTTTTTTGTTTTACGTCCCGTCGAGAATTTTTCACTCATATTAAGACGTCACCAGCTGTAGGTGAAGTACCACAAATTTAGACCTATGCTTAGCGCTCAGGGCCGTAGCAGTGAGGGTTCTTTAAAGTGCCTACGCCTACCGTGACACGGGACCTCCGTTTTTAAGGTCATATCCGAAAGACCCGTGACTCTCACTTCTAAATGCCGAGCGTTTGGCGAAGGAGCTCCAACTCCCGACCTCCCGGTTACGAAGCGAACGCTCTAACCACTGAGGTACTGCGACCGGTCCTAAATTAGTATATATAGTATATATTTGTATGATAATAGTGTACTATATATGTACATATAGATATTGTAATGTACCAATAATATTAATTCCACAGTGTCTGTTTATTTACTGAAAATGACGATGTGGCGACGAAGTACTTACACTGATCCAATGAAATCACAGCGTTGATGACGGGATCTATATCTAGAACACTAAAGATGGCTGTCGTCAGTACACTTCCTATGCCTTTAGCAGAGAGAAGTTTGTGTTAAACAAAGACTCGAGCTGAATATATTCCAATATTCAAATTTAAAGTTGTAAGTTGGATAAATCATATGAAGAGAACGAACTTACCCGAGATATCACGAAGAAGCGCAGAGGCTACAATTGTATACATGTCGACAGCAACATATTTAAATTGCTGCAATATAAAGCATCAATAAACAGTTTTTGTTGTTGCAAATGTTCGCTTTGTAATTATATAAGATATTGAACAAAACAAGCAAAATCTGATCCGATTCACCATATTTTCGTGTCCCTACCATTCCTGTATTGTTGACGTAAGACATGATGTCATCAAGATTATCAGCAATGCTGGTATCGGCGTAAGTAAGCGCTACTGTAAAACGTCCGTTCGTCATATACACACAAACTGCAGAGGCACTGCAATAATACCCCCCCCCCCCCATAAATTAGTGCATTACTACATATACAGATTACGATTACATTTCAAGCTGAGAAAAAAAACAACTAATAAACACAGTTACTCCAATAACAAAATGACAACTATACATTAATATCAACTGGTTTCACCAGCTGACAATGATATGATCCTGTAGATTTGATATAATCAAAATACATTTACAACCTACGATAAACAATCAGTTATTCATTGATCACCATAATTACATTTGTCTTACCCCATAACAATAGACAACAAAAACAGCGCCTGCGCGAGTCCCATTCTCTTGCAGTCTCCATTCTCGTCATAGACCTATTCAAAGTCAAGGTCATTATACTGCATTTGTATGCATGATCTACTAGTGACCAACCCAAGCATATTGCACGTAAAAATGATAAATCTTTTCATAACCATACGTAAGCAAATACATGTAAAGAACAAGAGAGATTAATGAAATGTTATTTACAAAACTGCAATGTATTACTCATTAACTACTTTACATTAGTAATACTTTTATCTAGAACTGGGGTACCTGCATTTACATCAATAGTATTTACATACTTTTATAGCCTTATATTTACATATCCAAACTTTCGTTTTTGATACCCTTACAAATTTTAATGATAAATGTGCTGCAGGTATGAACAATACTCCTATGAATCTTGATAAATATAGTACGTCTATTTCAATGGGTACAAATTCCGACAAAAATAAAAGTAGAATATAAATATAAAAAGGTAAATATCACTTTTTGAAAATACATGAGGGTATGAACTGCTAAGCTTTAGGTTAACGCGCTTCAGAAAGTATGCCGGGGTGAAGTGTCGCTGTTCATACCCTCATACATTTCTTCAAATGAAATTTAGTTTTTAATCATAACACTGTTAGTGATCGAAAAGAAATAGGTAGAACCGATATACCTGTTTGTATACAAATATACATAAATTGTCTTATGCACATGTTTGTATAATAGTGCATATAGTGATTATATATAACACCGATGTACAGTGTCCATATATTATTATTAATATGTAGTGTAAAATTTACAGATAACCGGTGTACACTTTGAACTATTTAGTAATGTTAAATTCTATACATGTCTATTTGTGATTATTAAGTAGTATTTACAAATAAACGTTGTAAATTTTGAGCTATTTAGAAGTATTAAATTTCACAATGACCGGTGTATCTGTATGTGGGTGTATATTGTTTTGTAAATTAGGAGTAGTGGGTATTTATAAATAACTGGTGTACCTGTTTGCTGTTTCCTCCACAGTTTCCACAACAACGACAACAACAAAAACAGCAGCCACACAGCGGCAGGAAAATCATGAATAACAGACCAATCACGAAGCATATCCCAAACCCCATGGCATAATTAACTAACTGCAATTATTAGATATAACTGGTTAATACTAATTTGCAGTATTATCACATCCATGTAAATTTCAATTATGTACATGTTCAATTTTGTTACTAAGATGCACCATCGTTTACCCATATATAGAATGTTCATACAGAAAGAAACCTACCTCCATATACTGTGAGGAGATATCGAAACTTCCATTTAGAACCTGTTTGATTAATGCTGGAAAATGCCAGAATATTTTGTTTTCAACACATGTCAAATAATTTATATAACATTCATCAAGTTGTATATCTTATTTCTATTTTAGTTTCAAATTTATAAATATCCATTATTTATCTTCGATATTAGAGGAGTTTAAAAAACGAAACTTTTAAATCAAATATTTATTTAAAGGGTATTTTATCGTTGGACTCTATGTAATAAAAATTAAATTAGGCCATACATGTTGAAGGATTGTGTATCACCATTTCATAATAATTATAGTCTTTGTGTAACAAACTCCTAATTTTAACAAATTTTGGAAGATGAATCTTTACGTGGTATATAATCAAATTGAAAGAGGCATACATATTTTATTTGCTTTAGAAAGTTTGGTTATATGCTGATTAAGCTCAGCATATCTCTTTGCTATAATTGAAAAAAAAACATTTAAAAATGTTACACTTTATATTATGGTCTATACATCATCATTACATTTCAATTATATACAAACATACACGTGCATTTTTACATGGATGGACGAGAGAGAGAGAGAGAGAGAGAGAGAGAGAGAGAGAGAGAGAGAGAGAGAGAGTTACTTACTAAATGGAAATGCATTTGGTTGTATGGTATTAATAAATCCACGTACAAAAGCGAAAAGATATTTCAATGATCCTTCATCATAATTGTTTGTCGTTTTATAGGGAATTCCTGACGGTACGGAGCCCCAGGAAATCGTGCCATTATCATAAGCCGCATTTCCATAATTATCAGTAATGGTACCTGCTAACGTAAGCGGCAACACCACCACTAAAACCAAGAGGCTCGTGGCCATTACAAAATTTCTAGGCTCACTTTGTCACCATGATAGACTAGTATGGTTCCTTTTTGAGTTTTGGTATGGTGACGTCACATATATACATGTATCAAGGCCCATTAAAGGGGAAGTACATTCAAATGTTTCCAAAAATATAAAAACAACTTCTTGAAACCTGTTATTTCTCCATAGTGGCATAGTGAGAGGTAACTTAATTGCAGTTAATTTTTATACAGGGAAATTTTGATTTAAATACACTCTTCATACATCCAATGGGATAACTACCAGTATTTCCTTCATGGCGCCTCAGCAATGTTTTGCTAAGGTGTTAGTTTTTTTCCCTTCAAATTCCTTATGAAAACATGGCCGCGGTACAAAACCAAACTCTTGAAGACCCTAAGCACTTCTTCACATCGTATGTTGCTTTTACCATTAGTTAACTCTTTAAGCACCGGGTCATTGTAATATTTATCTATACCTGTTTAATTTACCCGGAGAGGGATTTTATTTCTTTGTGTGTCTGTGCTCATGGAATACACATTTGGCGTATTCATTTTGTAAGAGTATTCTAATGATGAAACATCACAATCACAATATCACTGGGTAATTTGTGTTCACTGCCACGCTAAAAACAAGGAATTCTTTCTATTGGACATGCATTGGGATACTACGCCATGGGAATGTTTTCCTATTTCATTCAGAAATGAAAACAAAACGTACTCGTGCCATATTTTTTTTTATTTAGATGATCAATCAATGAGCACACAGTAATCATCATGCTGAAAGTGGAAAACATATTCCATAAAATGAGCAGAATAGACATCATTTAAGGAAATTAGTTCTTTAGCTTTTGAGTAGCCGCGCAAGGTGCTATAAATATGTAGATACAATGTACTCGTTCAATATCTATTGTATTGTTCCAGATATATATTTACTGTGTAACCCTATCTACTTAATTTTACCAAAAATATCAATTAAAATTTACAAAGGGTTTGAAAAGATACCATATTTTGTGCTGAAAGAATTTTTTAATCAAAAGACTATAAATCTGCACGATTTTACCATTTCTATGTCATCGAAAATGTTAACAATATTTAATCCCCTCAACATGTACATGCATTTTAAGTTTGTGATTTATACAAATAATACAGTCGTAGAGATCATTCAGATATTGTAAATTCGTTAATTTTATTGATATATCCTTTCCAAACAAAACACTGATTCTTATAATCAATCCGAAATTTTGTGTAACATTTCAGTAAAAAAAAAGAAGGGATTTCATTTAACAGAACCAATTTAGAAATAACTATGAACTTCTGATATGAGAAACGTTATTTTAGACTTAAGTGTCAGTCTACAAAACAGATCTGAATGTTAACTGTTACTTAACTGTTACTTAAACGACCAACAGTACATCATGTATTCAGGTTAAGGGTCCCCAATCCCATTAAAAAAATCATTTTGTACAACGTCATGCTTCGTGAAAAATGATTTGAGTAGTCTCTCTTTGGGAACTTCACAATGTCACGTGATCGGTGTGTTTACATTCCATTATGATAATTGTTTATCATGGGGATCACGCCCGAATAAGCGAAATCTCCACATTCTTCTGGAATGAAGACCAAATCAACACATAGAATTGTACACGAATTACAGTGCTTGTGCTAACATCATTCTCTATAGGACCTTGTACAATATCTACAAACTGGACATCTGAACAGGTGAGACTCAATGTGTTGTGTGCTTAATGTAATAGTGTAAATATTTGTAAGATCAGATATGGATTACAATCCGGATTTAAATAGAAATGTTATGATGTTTAAAATATCATTAACTACTGTCGAACAATCATATACCAGCATATTAATAAATATCTTACTTCGTGTTAGCGGACAGCATATCTTCAACAAATGTTTACCTGTTTGAAATAATTTAAAAATCAGTGCAAACTTCTGATTGGGAAGATATATTATCCAGGGTAATTTCCATGCTTTGATTTTATATATATAGAAGATCATAAACCAAGTCAAAACTGGAAGCCTATATCTTATAAGATTCTCACGGGATATTCAACGGTGTCGGGAACTAAACAAAATAAAGAGATCACCGACATATCGTGAAAATGCACAGACAAATTTATTTTGCTATGTTTGATAACCATGTGTAAATATAAAAAAAACATGTAAGACGATAAAAGTATTTGGTAGACATTGCAAACATAACAACTGTGTCTGAAACAATTACGTTGTATGTGTGATTAACATCTTGGTTATTTTAGCAGCTGTAATTTGATAAACTAGGTAAGTTTATATATGTTCCTACAGCTGACCCAAATCTGTGAATGTAATTTCAGCAAATTGTTTTCACAAAAATAGATTGATTTTGATGAAGTTGCTTATGAATGTCTTTTGAATATAGGGGAGTAACACCTGTTGTTAGTTAGGGTATCCCCTACCTAATTATTAAGTGGATATAAAACATACACTATTTTTAAAATATATTCAGAGACTTTCTGTAGGAAAATATAGCTGTAGTTGCTGAGATAAAATCCGGACCTAAAAGAAAATGACAGGAATGACAGCGTGTAAAATATAGAAGCAACTTATTATGGGTTTCCAGGTATCAATTAAATCAATAAGTTGATAAAAAACAAAAGTTATATTGGTTTGAATGTGCTGTACACACACACACACACACACACACACACACACACACACACACACACACACATTATATATATATATATATATATATATATATATATATATATATCTTGGGGATTTCACTAAATTCTCGACTATTCTAATGGGTGTTTTTTATTCGAATAGTTGGTAAAATTTGCGCACACTGATAATTTAGCATTGGAAATACATCCACGCATTTGACCCACCGCTGTTTTCACGAGTTTTTACGAGCTTACACAGAATTCACTCAAACAAAGAAATTATATGTCTTAGTTCCTTGTCGTCATTATAGAAATTCGTCAGAATCAAAATGCCACCGAAAACAGGTGTATGACAATCTTTTAAACGCGATTGTTATAAGTGTACTTAATTTATACGAATCTGTATTTTATCCTTTTGTGAAACAAGTAGCAATGTGTTTTATTATTTAAAAACCAATACCCAAGTTTTAGTGCTGCGTTTGTGTATTGTGATTTACCAGTACAATTTTTCATCCGGGTATCAAAACAACGCAATTGTGTATCGAAAGCAGAGTTAACAATTATGTTCTTCCCAAATGTATATGTGTTCCAGTGGGTGAGGATATTTAAAAGGCTTTTAATTAGAAATAAATAGAATGCCATGTAGATTGTCTTAGTTATCGTTATAATGGATATTTATATTGCGGTCAACCAAACAGGACTTCTACGGTTGACTGAATTTACACCTGGATGATTCTGCTAATTTTGTTATATCCACTCAAAGCGTTTATCATGGTTACCTCATACAATGCCTTCACTTGTCAAATTTATTTCATTTTCAAAACATTTATTACGTTGAATGTAGGTTCAGTATACCTTGAAGTAGTTTGTATTATGCGTATCTGTTGCTAAAGATACGTCAATACGCGAGTACGATATACTGAACAATCTATGTATATACATTTTACAAAGGAACATCACCGTAAAAGTGGTTACTAAAGTTCGAATCAAATGTTCGTCAAATAAAGCTATCAAATAATAGAAAATTACTCGTGTGTGTGTGTGTGTGTGTGTGTGTGTGTGTGTGTGTGGGATGTAAAGTACAGCCAGACTATCAAATAATATTGCCATCATCACGTGACATATATCCAGGGGGTGTACATTGCCATTGCATGTTATTTATAAACTATATGACACATTAATTACATTTCTGCAGCATGTTTGTTTCTGCAATCCATCTAATGACATATTTGCATACCATCAGGATGGCACGTCAACGTTTTATGAATCAATTCCTCAATGCAAATAGCTCTATAAGTATGGGCGGATTTAGGATTTCAGTTTAGAGGGGAGTTAACCAGAGAGACAAGGGGTCTGTTGGTCGCTTTTAGGTCCCCAGTTCGTCCCGATGGGGACCCAGGGAGCAAAGCGTCCGGAACGTCCCATGTTTAACTGTATTTTAATAATGAAATCTGATGTAAAAAAAAAAACTAAATCGAAACTTATATCTAAAAAGTTGATTCCATGTAATAAGGTATTTATTGCATGAATTGTCTGGGCATATCATGCAAATATTGACATTTTTATTTCAATACAATTCTTTAGCTACCTTAGTAGTATAATATTTACCGAGCCCGGAAGGCGAGGTGAATATTGATCCTGAAGGTAGCTACATATGTAAAGCATCGTATTAATCTCAAAATATCAGTATTCATAAATTGTTTTCTCGAAATATTTTTTATAACTAAATTCTATAACATATAGTTCGTGATAGAAGTAACTCTTTCTTTTCATTTATATTGCAAAGGAATATTCGAAAGTGAATAGATTTGCGAGTTTTCATTGAACAACCGAAAAAAAATCAATCGTATCAGTTTGAAAATTTGTTGGATGTTGGAAAAATCAAATGTTTTATTATATGATCGAATGATACCGTGCTTTCTGATTGGATGAGATCCAATAACTTGCGACAACTAGAACATTGTATTCACCTGCACTTGCCTTCGAACTGAATCCAACAATCTCGGGCAAATAAAACGTTCTGTTTACCTGCATACGTGACTTCTTATTGAATATACCATTTGATGTTTCCAACATCGGGTCATAATAAATTGGGAATTTCAAAATTGAGACGATTGATTATTACTTTTTCCTTACTTAAAGAATACAAATTCAAGAGTAGGGTAAATACGGACCCCTGGACATACCAGAGGTGGGATCAGGTGCCTAGGAGGAGTAATCAGTCCCTGTTATGACTGGTTGTATTTGGGAAATTCTTCAATTAGACCAGCAACTAAAAAATGTCTGACCATTGTTATTCAATTATGTCATTGTTGTTCTAGACTTTGCTTTTGCTAATGGGTAGAATAAACATTTATTATGATAAAATCGTCGATATTTACCCTATTTATCAAGCAATATTTTTACACTTCAAGACGGATTTTCGTTCAATCTCAGTTACTTTCCATATGCCCCTTGTCTTCAACGTGTTCAACACAGTCCATATGCCCCTTGTCTTCAACGTGTTCAACACAGTTCGGTAATTCTTTATTGATAATCCCTAAACAGGACTTCATTATCCATAAATGAACTAAGAAATGTCCAAATTTCTTGAACTTCAAACAAATAATACGCCGTCCCAAATGTTTTGGTCATTACAACCGCTCACTGATATTATTAAAGAAATCAAATGTTGAATGTTGGCAATTATTTGTTTCATTAAGGTAGCTCATTACATCGAAATCTCATTTACTGGCTTGTTAAAATACCATGTATGAAGTATTACTTCAACATCGAAAGAATGATACAAGCTGTCGGTTATTTTATATGAATATTTTTTATTTTTTCAGGAATGATAAAAACCGTGTTTTCGTTACAAATAAGATTTTAGAGTCCAAATTTCGTTGTGTATTGATGCATGATATGAATATCTAATAAACATGCATATAAAACTCATATAGTTAATCAAATTTTTTAAATTAAAAATATTTATGAATATTGAAAAAACGTTATTCGACAATGTTTTTAAATCTATGGATAAAATCTTCAAGGAACATGTCATTTGGGAATAAGATATATCATACCAATGTATTTTAAAAATAAATTGAAATTGGCATCATCAAAATTCAGGAATACTGCGATTTTTTCAAATTTGAACCAAACCCGATGGGAATTATAGAAAAGTAGTCATAGGGAACACTGTAATCAGGAAACTACATTCCCTTGATGTAAAATGATTTACAAATTAAATGAATTTATAAAGGAAACTAATTTCTTGATGAAAAATGCATACAATTAGCAAGAATATGATTATTTTAGTAATTTCTATCACTTGTAATCGGGATCGGTACTTTTTTCTCTGGTTTGGTAAAAATCTAACAAATCGCAAAATATCTGAATTTTGATCAATTCATTCAATTTCTTATTAAAGCATATTTGTACGATATATCTCTTTTTTAATTGACATGTTTCTTGAGGATTTTATCCATAAATTTAAAAAATATTAACAAATAACGTTTTGAATTTTCATGAATATATTTTTATTTAAAAAACGAGAACGACTGTCAGTCTTTTAGGCATGTTTTATAAGGTATCGATATCGTTCATCAAATTAAAGAGAAGTTTGGATTCTAAAATCTCTTTATTGCAAACAAAACACCCTTTTTTCATCTAAATAACAAAAACATTCATATGAAATAATTGAGAGCTTATATCACTTTTCCGATGGTGAAGTCATACTTCATACGAGGTGCTTAAACCGAGCCATTAAATAAAATTTTAGCGTCATGATCCACCTTGAACGTATCGGTTTGAATAGTGGTATTGTGTTTTCTTTAATGTGAGTCATTATCACATCTTAATGTCATTACCAAAACAATCATTAATCAAATATTTTAATCTAGCTAATCATGATGAGTTTTACATACATAAGAAACCCAAACGAAGTTCTTGCCTCTACTTAACCGATTTTAACAAAACACCAGCAATACGAGCCTATTCTCACACACCAAATAATAAACATGAAAAAAAAAATAAAATAAAAGAACCAAAATAAAAAAAAAATCATATTGATTGTCGTTTTCCGCCACACTCAACAATTTTTCAGTTATCTGGTGGCGTCCAGTTTTTATTGGTGGAAGAGAGAACCAGATACAATGTACCCGGGAAGAGACCACCGACCTTCCGAAAGTAAACTGGCAAACTTTCTTACATATATCGGCGCGAGCGAGATTCGAACCCACGACGACTAGAGGTGAGAGGCCTTGTGATTTTTTGCGCGATGCTCTGACCACTCGGCCGCGGAGGCCATATTGTGCATACATGCAATTCCAGCAGATTGCATCCAATTAAATGAGCAGTTTGATCTGCTCCCAGTACCACCAATTAATTATATTTTCACTTACAAACATTGTTGTGGGAATAAATTTGATTAAACTTCCGAGGACTATTTAATTGTATTTTACTCGAGATAGTGTGGTGCTACTACGCTGCTAAAACTTGACTAAAAGTGTCAAACACATATAGGCGTCTGACTGTGATAATTTAAGGTAGCAAATAATATTCATTTTTATAATATTAGGATAGCCAAATGGCAATACTGGACAAGTTGAAGAATCACACATTTTTAAGGTAGTTCGTTATAATGACCATATAATTTGCGAAATGCTAACTTTGACGAGACTGTTGAAACCCCTGTAACATTAATTTATCCGCAAGAGTATATTCTGCTATGATCAGTTTTAAACAGAGACAGACTACTGACAAATAATGTGGTGTTACAGATGTTTCAACAGTCTCGTTTAAAGTAAGCTTTTCGCAAATTCTGCGGTCGTTATAGCAGTTTAATTTACCTTAAAAACCGTCATTTGGGACAAATCTGGCCGTTCTTTTCACAATAATTTTGACTACGGATTATTCCGTTTACCTGATCAAGATATAGGGCTCACGGCGGATGTGACAGGCACTTGGCCCCACCTCTGGTATGTCCAGTGGTCCGTGTTTGTCCCACTCTTTGTGTTTCTTTATAGTAATTATGAGGTTGATCACCGTTTGTTTTCTTCATCTTTTCATTCAAAAGGCTCGTGGATTTTTACTTTCACTAATTCAAACGTCCTATATATGATACTGTCGCTGAGGATGGAACATCGGATTCGATCTCTGCTGACGTCAAATACATGTATGGCCTCCCGGTCACGAAGCGGTTGACCTAAATACTGGGCTATTATAGGTACATGTACGACCCATAAATGTTAAAACATTAGTATATTATATCCATTGCACTAGTAGTGGAAACTTTGATACTTAATTATCTGTACTAAAACTGATACCTAAATATGATAAAAACCTGGGTACCCTAAGTAACTGTAATATACTTTGATACTTAAGTTAACTGTAGTAAAAGTTTGATCTTCACAATTAACTGTAGTACAACTTTGATATTTTAATTAAACGTAATACAACTTTGGCACTATAACTTTATGTATTCATGTTTTCTATCAGTGTGGTAATAGTTCGATACTCAGATTTACTGCACATAGTAAATACTTTGATTTTGATATCCTATGAAAAAACTTTGATACTACAGATAACTCTATTTTACTCTAATATGTTTTAGGGAACTTTAGCACATGTTTTGTAATGACCATCATACAAAGAAGAGGGAAAATGAATCTATACTAGATAATCATTATATCTTCATTGTGCATGTGGAACACACAAGTTTACGTCATGGTTTGAAACGACTAGATGCTGCTATAGATAAATATTCAATCTATGCATCTCCCAGGGAGTTTCAATATTGCCTGATCGAAAATCTAACCTAGTCTTATTTTCTAATCCTGTTCTATTTGGCGAATTGATGTGCTATTTTTGCGTTATTATAATTAATTCATGTAATCGATGTCTATAACTTTTATCATGACAAAATGTAAGAATATCATCATCTATGGCAAATGACCGAGATATCTCATTTATATAACGTTGATCTCCTGCGTAGTCAGGAACGATACAATGTATAAACACACAGTCAAAAGTGTTCACTTGTCGATTGTTGCGCAGTTTCACTGATCTCATGCTTATTATGAGAAAATGCAAAGTAGTGTTTCCCCACATTTTGTGACGTAAAATCAATGCCGTTTACTTGATATGCCCCTTGTGTTACAATTGTTTTTTCTGTTATGAATCATTCTATTTTTATATGCAGATGAAACACAGCTATCATGTCAGACTACAAGAGTATAACTTTTGGTGTGAACCTCGTTAAAGCATCGAAAGCAGAATATGACTTTTTACTTGAGGTCCAAAATCTGGATTACCTTAGAAACGATGACGTGCTCCGTTATTCCATACGCCGTTACGAAATGCTTTGGCTGCCACTGGTCGCCTCCCAAGGCGAGAGCATTCGGTCCGAATATTTACATCCACCAATTGACATAGCCTGGGTGTGGCATTGTCACATGCTAGCTCCACCTAAGTATGCCGAGTA
Source organism: Ostrea denselamellosa (assembly GCA_024699665.1). Classification (NCBI taxonomy): domain Eukaryota; kingdom Metazoa; phylum Mollusca; class Bivalvia; order Ostreida; family Ostreidae; genus Ostrea; species Ostrea denselamellosa. Next base: position 6,219,541 of record JAMZEH010000052.1, read on the forward strand.
TTGCAAGTCGCTGTATGGAAGAGTCCTTGATCACTCGGTAATAAAGCCGAAGGCTGGTAACGAGTTGACGCAGAATATTTGGTACAAAGCTTATCCCAGTGAACAATTTAATCTTAACCAAGAAATAAAGGATGGAAAAATCCCATGTGTTTCAATGTTTCACAAATCACAGATGTCGTATGATCTTTTGGCTGCCATCCATCGACAGCAGGACTTTTTCTACAATGTTCATCTACCACATTACCGAGACAGCAAATTCTTAAACTTTGCGTTAACTAGGTACCAGAAGTTCCTGTATCTGAAGAAGAAAAATCCCTCAGACTTCCTTGTACCTTGTTACGATATTGATTTGATTTGGCATACACATCAACTTCATCCAGCTGATTATGCGAAAGTTACTTGTTCATTGCTTGGTCGTCTGCTTGTCCACGATGACACAGTGACTGATAGATATCCAGGGTCCAAACTTTCGTTGTCTGATGAAAGTACAAGAAAACTGTGGAGAGAGGAATACAACGAATCGTTCTCCAGTTTTGGCGCTATGTATCGAGGCGACTCTCCAAGAGGTAAACTTTATCGCGTCACCCGGCAAGATATCGACAAAATGTGTGGCAGAAAAGCTAATGTCGTTATTCAACAAATATCTGTGACGTCACCAAATGAAATTGGTTCGAAAAATATGAAACTGAAAGTTTGGAAGACCGATATTCAATCTCCGAGTTGTCAACTTATCAAAAAATTGACAGGTAAAATGGGAATTTTGACTTGGAGTAACCAGGACGTAAGGTTTGCATATGGTTCTTACAATCCCACACTTGTTTTTGAACTATCAACCAGGACTGGTATATTTGGTGGAGGTTCTGAAAAGATTGCCGGATTTCAAGAAAGATTAGGTCTTTATTTCAACCGCCCTGAACTTGAGCAAGGTGGTGAATTTCAGATTGAAAGAGACATGCAGGTAGCAAAGGCATTGTCGGCAGCAAAATGTTTCATAAAGGGAACAATATCACGCCCCGTTCTTGATGACATTGTTCTCACTTTGGAGCCTGGTAATTATGAAGAAGCAAACATGCCAACAGATGTAGAACAATTATGGGGACCAGTTCCTTTACAAAAGTCCAATGCACAAAATATTTGCCAAGTGGCTTCTCACAGGTAAGTTACTTACGCTGAAACGTAAAATCTCAGTTGAAAATATTACAGATGAGGCCGTAAGGCAATTAAAAGAAAAGGCTCAGACAACTAAGAGTTATTTAATCTCGTAATTCCTATAAAGAATACAAATCAGAGAGATGGGCAAACACGGGCCCCTGGACATCAATTTCATTACGTTTACTTTGAGTCTATTTGGAGAAATAAATTTATCAATGAAGTTAACAATTGTCGATATCATAATTAAAATATTTTAACTACCAGTGTATGTAAACTGGTCAATGAACAAAGAAGCTTATGGTAGTTATGTCGTTCATTCTTGTGACCATGTAGTGTTAGTAAAACATTACTTGTAGTTTTCAAGCGCTACTTCCACACGTGGAGACTTTGCACACAATATGACAACAATATATATATATATATATATATATATATATATATATATATATATAATATTGATAGATTGTTTGTTGCTTTCCGCCACACTCAACAATTCTTCAGTTATCTGGTGGCGTCCAGTTTTTATTGGTGTAGGAGATAACCCGGGAAGAGACCACCGACCTTCCGAAAGTGAACTGGCAAACTTTCTCATATATATCGGCTCGAGCGAGATTCGAACCCACGCCGACTAGAGGTGAGAGGCCTTGTGATTTTTTGCGCGATGATCTAACCACTCGGCCACTGAGGCCCCATATATATATATATATATATATATATATATATATATATAGTATTCCGTGCAACAACGTTTTATTTCATTGGACATTATATTTAGTTTTGCTAAAATGATATTGGTGTGCTTAATAATTTTAAAATTATACTCCTTATACAGTTGTTGCCTTGGAACTTTACACTAACATAATAACCTCTTAAACGTTGATAGCTTCCACTTCATTTCAATTTTACTATTCCCTGTACGTGTTTTTTCTGATTTAAATGAGACTTCTAATGTCAGTTGCATCATTCATTTCATTACATACATCAATACTTTGTCTCACTGAAAAAAGCTATGGCCGTTAGTAATGACCAAAGAAGGCCCATATCTTAAAAGGTCACTGGCGTATGCACATTTTCCGTATATATATATATATATATATATATATATATATATATATTCTCACAGAGGGTTCATTGCAAATTATAATCATTTGCCCGCTTGATTTTCAGGTGTAAATATGATTTTCTAAAACGAACTGCATTTTCAACATCTGATTAACCAAGTTATCATGGGGCTTGAATCCTGATGCTAGGGTGTGTGTGTGTGTGTGTGTGTGTGTGTGTGTGTGTGTCAAAATTTCACATTACTTATCAAAATAATGTAAACAGTGTGGTTGCTTGATTTCCAGGACTAAAGATTTTAAATATATTGCCTTTTCAATATGTGATCACCTACATATAAGCCTCATCATGAGACCCGTACCCTAAACCCAGTGGTAATATATATATTTCATATCACTCATGATAATTTTCCAAACAGGTTTTCTTCTTTATGTCCGGCAGTAAAAGATTTTCTATTGCATTTTCAATTCATAATATATACGATCAATCTAGCGTCACCTTGGTGTTTCAAAGTTTCAGAATGTTTTATTACATTCTAATTTTAGACTTTGTACAAATGCAAACACATTGAAATGTACAGTTCTTATAAATTTACACGACATTTAGATACACTGACGGCCTTTTTATATATTAACAATATTGACTCTATATATATTCTATTGAACTCACCACAGAGTCTTCCATATCTGCTCAATATCTGGGTATTTCATGAACATAGACGTTAACGGCAAACTAACAACTCAGCTTTATGAAACAATGGAGAACTTCAGGGTCTCTGTAGTCAATTTACCATATCTGTGTAGCAGTATTCCATTATTACTTGTATATGGTGTTTATGTCTCCAGAACGACTCCAAACGTTAGAATATGTTCTGCATATGATAACTTTTTAAACTGAGGCAGCTTCTGACAGCTAAGGTGTTGTTAATGGGGTTTTTAAAGTCAGGATTCGCATATTTTATTGCCGTTATAATGATCGTATTTGCAAGTACAATCTGTCATTAGGTAGAATTTTGTCTGATATGTGTTTTATACCCACTGTGAAACCGTTCTTTACCTACTTACAAAGGTTTTCCCCTCCAAAGATGAATATGAAACGAATACGAAGCTTATGTATCCCGGTTAGAACACACATACGCACACAGTTTAATCTGCGAACTGCCAAACAGGCATACAGATATAAGCGATACCGCCGAATGATTGACTGATTATATAATTGTTTAATGTCCCACTCGAGAAAATTTCAATAATATGGAGGCGTCACCATCGCCGATGAAGGGCTGCAATATGCTCGGCACTGATGGTCTTTATGCAGGAAGGGATCTTTAACACAACTGCAGTGACACGGGGTCTCGGTTTTTGCGGTCTCATCCGAAAGATCGCCCCATTTAGTCGCCTCTTACTGAGGATCTATTCTAACATCCCGGGTCCCAACGGGGATCGCCTAATGCTTGTGTAAGGTGGATATTATAATCTGAAATATTACAATAAAATTAAAGTTTTACGATAGTTTCTGTAATTTGATAAATGTCGTAGATAATATATGGCTAAAACGATTTATGTATAAAATCTGTGTTTAAATGCATGATATGACATAGAATCATAAAAGGAAAAAAAATTGAAAGCATTGCTTGTAGAACAAAACCACAATTTATCAAAACAGTACGTGTCTAAATTTATTCGATTCATTACTTTGTAAGGTGAGGATTGTGGACTACAGGACTCTTTTAAAAACATTTTAGGTTACGAGACCAAAATGGAAATGTGGTGTTTACATGTCGTTTGATACACAGTGTGAGTGTTATGACGTCAGTTGTTCATGTATTTTACCACGACAAAATGGCAGTAGTTGCACACGTCATCGGTTCTGATCAATTACCGACGAATTCCCAAGTACGTTTATTTCCATGTTATTTTTCTTATATATCTTTCTACATGCACTTTACTTTGTAAAAACAACAAGGAAGTTTTTTTCTCTTGTATGAATTTGGAACAATACGTTACTGTATGTACTTCACACAGCGGATTTCTTGTTTTAACTGAACGAGCAATATCGATATAACTTAATTGATGTAAATCTATTTGGTTTCCCTTGCTTGTTGTGAAATTATTTTGTTTAAGTATTGAGCCTTCAAAAATACATATTTCAAATATTTGCAATATGCATTTTTTTTCTCAAAGGTGGTGGAAAACTTAACTTTGAACCCAGGAGCTGGTGAGAGAGCGATAGTTATCAAAACTGAGGAGGGAGATTCTCTGATACTTATAGGAAAGTGGTTCGGATTTGTCCGAGGACAACCAGGAAGAAAAGGTATGCTTTATTTGCAGAGCCATGACCTAAAGGTTTGCACGTACAATCACATTTTGTCATGTTGTTATATAACTGTCCGTTAGTTTCGTGTAGACTAGCTAATCACGTTTTCATTTCTAAAAAAAACCCCATTTAGCCAATTTCCACCAATTTATACGAAAGCATCCTTTGGTAAGAGGACTCAAGGTTTTTAGGTAATAAATGATGCACTCTTGCATCTTGCAGTGTAAGAGCCCGAATTAATGTAAATAGATTTATCTGCATTCATCAATGTGGCAGAACTGCTGAAATTATGACACATTCTGGTGTAAAATGAGAAACGAATGAGAGGATATACGCTATTCGAAATGCGTTTTCGAATTCGCAATTGCGCAATTATTTGATGGTGGTTGTATATGGTTCAATGTCCCGCTCGATAATTTTTCATTCATATGGAGATCTCACCATTGCCGGTGAAGGGCTGCATAATTTGGGCCTATGTTCGGCACTTACGACCTTTGAGCAGGAAATGACCGTACCATACTTTCTGTGATACGGGGCCTCGAAATTTGCGGCCTCATCCGATGGACCCCTCCATTTAGTTGCCTCCTACGACCTATTCTAATCTGGATCCCCACGAGATCGCATATATAATATATATATATATATATATATATATATATATATATATATATATAGACTTACTTTAAAATCGCAACACTTGATAATTTTATATATCATAAATTTATTCATATATCTATTAAAAAATCATAGTGGTATATTATAAACCATATTAAGTGAACACTATTCTTTGATTTTGAGCATCATTTTATTGACAAATAGGCTACAGTTGAAATAAATGTCAATGAGGGGTGCGTCAAAAATGTGGTTTTGTTCACTAGTACCGGGCATGACTTCCATTAGCAGTGATGACGGTGCGAAGGCGACGTGACATTGATTGACAAACATTTCGGATGATCCTCTGAGGAATATTCTGCCATTCCTTCAACAAGACTCTCTCTGATTCTTGCGGATTCTGAGGCTGAGGGCTGCGCACTCGTCTCCCCAGCTCGTCCGAAAAATGCTCGATTGGATTCAATTCTGGGGACATAGCAGGCCAATCAAGGACGTCAATGGCGTTTGTTTGAAAAACTTTTGTGTCAATCTTGCCGACTGTGCGCATGCATTGTCCTGTTGGAAAACTACCCCATTCCATTACCTATGCTGCTGCATTGATGGTGCTAATACAGGCTGCAGAATTTCGTCCACATACCTCCTAGCAGTAAGGGTTCCATTTAAAACGACCAGTTGTGACCGAAAATTGTGGTTAATCGCACCCCAGCCCATGGCGCCTCCCCATCCAATTAAATTAATTCAATTTCAAATTAAAAAAAGTGTTGCGTTTTGAAAGTCCGTCAGAATATATATATATATATATATATATATATATATATATATATATATATATCTATAGTACAAAGTATAACAATATGAAATGTAGGTGTATAAAAAGCCGATAGGTGGTTTTTTTAATTTTATTTAAAAGACGTTTAAATTGTACGCATACTCAGGAGACTGTTAAGGCACATTGAGCTCTTGTTATTTCAGTGAATACACATGGAAATTCGGACAGTTTGAAGTCCTACGGATTTTACGCTTGCAATGTATTTGGTATTAATCAAAATTTAAAAAAGAATACAAAACGAAATTTCCGTCTTAATTTCTGGTTCATTTTTAAACTCAGCAATTTCGTACATCACTTGTCATATTTTAAATAATTACCCAAACAATTAGATCTGGCTTGCTGAGAACGAATGTACAGATGTAATAATATTTATATTATGCGGACCTGTCCGTTTGTCTGTCTGTGGCAAAAAACTTTAACCCTGCTTATATCTATTACAACATAAGAGGTAGAGCTTTCATATTTGGTATACGTATTCCATGTGGAAAGACCATTCTACCGACTGCAATTTTTGACCTGGTGATCTTAACATTGACCTTTGACCTACTTTTAGAAAATTCCATTATAACCCATACCTTTCAAATGGTAAGAGGCATTGCTTTTATATTTAGCATGTGTATTTCTTGTGAGAAGACCTTTCCAACAATACCAGGTTTGTTGATCTTGTGACCATGAAATTTGTCTAGTTTTGGGAATTTTGAAAAAAGATTACCCTTGCTCATATCTTTTACACCATAAGAGGTAGACGTTCATATTTTATGAGTATTTCTTGTGGCAAGACCTTTCTATTGATACCAAAAGTTTCGACCTGATCACCTAAACATTGTCCTTTGACCTACTTTTAGAAATATCAAATGTAAGCCATATCTTTCAAATCGTAAAAGGTACTTCTTTTATATTTAGCATGTGTATTTCTTGTGAGAAGACCTTTCCAACGATAGCAGATTTGTTGATCTGTAACCTTTGGCCTAAATTCCCATGAAATCCTTTATCTTTTATACCACAAGAGGTAGACCTTTCATATTTTATATGTGCAATCCTTGTGGCAAGACATTTCCACTTGCACAAAAATCTTTGACTGGCGACCTTAACATTGATCTTTGACACACTTTTAGAAGATTTGAATATAAATGTCTTTCAAATCATAAGAGGTATTGTTTTTATAAATAGGATGTGCATTACTTATAAGAAGATCTTTCCAACGATACCAGTGTTGTTGACCTTGTGACAATGACAATGACATTTGATGTAACTTTTAAAAGTTATCAAAAAAAAAACTTAGCCTTTTTAAAATCTTTTACACTATAAGAGGTAGACCTTTCATATTTGGTATGTGCATTCGTTGTAGCAAGATCTTTTTATTGACACCAAAATAAATGACCTGGTGACCTTTACAAATCTTACAGTTCCACTTTGTTGTAATCCGAGAACATCAGTTTTTCACAAACACATTTTGTTTTCAATAGTTGAAATTGACACAAAATCAGATTCGAAATATTCTAATTGCCAAACCGCAGTATATGCATTCGTAACATAAGAATGTCAACAACGATTTTAGAAAGATTTGTGGGCGATTATTTATGCCAATTTGATTTTCAAAGTCGGCTAATGTCATAACCAGCCAGTTTAATCGATACTTAATCTATAGCTTAGTTATGAATCGTCGGCGTTAGCTTAGTATTTATGGTATTCACAAATCAGAATTTTCTTGTTCGATTTTATATCTATTCACCGCTTTAAACATAAGATATAACATATAGTCTGTAGGTAGTGACGTTTCTATGTGATAAAAAATCAGTCACTGGGACGTAAAACAACATTCAAAATACGGATAACACTTCAGTTAAATAAAAGTATCATGTTTATTTTCTTTAAGTTTGTTTCATATATTTACGATTACATGTGAATTAATTCTTTCACAGCAAAACGAGCGCATGTATAAGACGTTCTTTTGTAGTGTATATTTTAATTAGATTACATATTATTTAATTATTGAGTACAAATATGATTGAAACTTATGCATTTGAAATAGTTACAATTGCCTATGTACATACGTGCATTAACTTGATTAAATTGTTATCAACAAAGATTTAATTGAAAACAATCGTGGTGCATTCCACTACTAGTCATTATTTTCTTTTACCAATCCGGGTTGTTAGAATAGATCCTCAGTATCCCTTGCTTGTAGTAAGAGGCGACTAAATGGGGCGGTCCTTCGGATGAGACCGCAAAAACCGAGGTTCCGTGTCACAGCAGGTGTGGCACGATAAAGAGCTCTCAAAGGCCATAAGCACTGAGCACAGGCCTAAATTTACAGCCCTTCACCGGCAATGGTGACGTCTTCATATGAGTGAAAGATTCTCGAGCGGGACGTTAAACAATATTTAATCAATCAATTTACCAATATTTAATGAATAGTATTGATAAGGATTGATTGATTGGTGTGTTCCGCGAAACTCAACAATTTGTCAGTTAACTGGAGGCTTCCAGTTTTTATTGGTGGAAGAGAGTACTCGGATACAATGTACGGGAGAAGAGACCACCGACCTTCCGAAAGTAAACTGCAAACTTTCTCACATATATCGATGCGAGCGAGAATCGAACTCGCGCCGACTAGAGGTAAGAGGCCTTGTGATTTTTAGCGTGATGCTCTAACCACTCGGCCGCGGGGGCCCCTGATAGTATAATGATTGACTGAGTTTGTCTTCCGCCACACTCAACAATTATGCAGTTATCTGTTGGCCTCCAGTTTTTATTGGTAGAGGAGAGAACCCATATACAATGTACGCTGGAAAAGACCACCGACCCTCTGAAAGTAAACTGGCAAACTTTCTCACAAATCGGCGCGAGCGAGAATCGAACCCGCGCCGATTAGAGGTGAAAGGCGGTGTGATTTTGAGCGTGATGCTCTAACCGCTCGGCCACGGAGGCCCCTTGATAGTATAAGGAAATACAACTTTCATTTGGAAAACAATCTGACACTTTCGACGGAGCGATAATATCACGTGACTCATTGATACACTATTTGCATATCAGCTATTGTTTACGTTGCAAGGTAGGTCTGGTAAATGAGTAACAAAGTATCATACTGAAAAGTAAAAACTCGTGGAACACTAGAAGTGGGATCAAGTACCCAGGAGGAGTAAGCATTCCCTGTTGATCGGACACACCCGCCGTGAACCTTACGTCTTGATCAGATAAACGGAATACTCGGTAGTCAAAATCAGTATGAAAAGAACGGCCTAACAATTGGTATGAAATACATTTACGACATTCGGCATAATGACAGATGGTATTACCTGCATGTATTTGTTAATAAGATCATTATAACGAAAATACAATTTGCGGAATGTTGACTATATACGAGACTGTTGAAACCACTTTAACATCGAGTTAGTTATCAGTAAACTGTTTCGATGTAAGAATTGATCATGCGAAGCATATGCTCTTGAATATCGAATTAGTGGAGAGACATAACCATTATATGCAAGTGATAATGGTATATTACTATATAAATAAAGGAAAATATTAATTTGCCAATAGGTCTACGTTTGGTTAAACATCGAATCGACATATATTGTTAATTGTCAAGATGGAGTCCACAACACAATATTTCTTCTCATGCATAAGTTTCCGAATAAATTTCACTAATGAATTTAGAAAACAGGTCACAACTAACAAAGAAGCACAATTTGTACCCATGGGAATTCCAAATCTCCATAGCCTAATAAAGGGATAAAGATTGGGGCTTGGTTGAACATTTACTGTATCCTGCTATGTATCACCTTTTAAGGGTTTTTTTGAAATCCGGTTTAGGTACGGTTAAGGGTTATCTTGTATGTCTTAAGTAGAATTTTTCTCCTCATTGATTCCTTATCAAAATTTTGTAATTGCATCTTTAAAAGGTTTTGGGGCCACTGCTTAATATTCTGGACACTTTCCACAGTAATATATGTCAACATGTGCTCTATCATAATTTACTATTCTGGAACGTGGTACAAAATTTTAACATTTATCGAGGTGAATTCGAAATAAAAGACAGAGTTTTCTATATCTTCTTCATATTCGGATATTTCATTAAACATAAATGTTAACGGCAAACTAACAACTCAATTTTATGACAGTTAAGATGAATTAAGCTTCTCCATCCACATTATGTAGCAATATTTCATTATCACCTGCAAATTTTGTTAATGACTCCCAAATGATGATATACTTAAAAGCATGTTTTGCGTACAAAATAAATTTTTAAATCAAGACAGGCTACTGACAAAGAAGTTAATGTTACATGAACAGGTGTTCCCACGTCTTGTTTAAGTTTAAAATTAATATTTAAAGTTAGCGTTTCCCCAATTCTATGGTCTATACAAGGATGTAATATACCACTACACTCTGTCTTTGGATCAAATGTTATCTGACGAGTTTCATACTAATTGTTAGGTTATTCTTTACACACTAGTTTTGAAATACTACGTTTGTCTGGTCAAAATATAGGGCTCACAGCGGGTGTGACTGATCAACAAGGGATGCTTACTCCTAGGCACTTCATCCACCTTTAGTATATCCAGGGGTCCATGCTTTTCCAACTCTTAATTTTGTATTCTTTATAGGATTTATCAGTTTGATCACCGTACGTTATTTTTACTTTATAATCTAAAGCAATGATCTTGTTTTGTATTGTTACTGTTAATCAAATGACACTGAGCTTTGAATGCACATGAAAAGGTTTTGTTCTAAAACGGTAAAACAGTACCGTAAGTGAGTTTTAAACATGTAGCAATCTGCCATGTTTCTCGTTCATTCAGTGGATTGATCTATTATCCTTGATATCCATATGCAAATAATGTATAAACAAGTTTGAAGTGTTAAACTGTTTTGAAACTATTTAATAATTAATTACTATCGAGATGCACTACACTAAAAAATTCAATCTTACAGGTAAACGAGGAGTTCGTGGAAATCCTGGTCATCTCCAAGTTAATGTATATCGAGTGGATCATAAAAGCCCACCACGAAAACAAGAAATTCATCTTTTGGAAAACAGAGTTATAGAATTTGAAGGAGTTCGATTAGACCTCGAGAAAAGCATCTTAACTTGTCGCAGCAACAACGCTGAACAGGTTCCTCAGTATGTTGCTCTGTCCTTCTCCATTGCTCTCCTCCACGTCTTATGTGTACCACGTCCCTCAAACTGGAAACCTGGAGAGTCCCTAAAACCTAAAGTTACAAAAAGAGGTCAACGAGTAATTGAAAGATATCCGGACGAACAAATGCCGTTTATGATGGCTGCTGGTCTTCTACTTATGACGCCATCTAATCATTACATTTATCATACTTACGGTGCCAATGTCTGTGCCGGATGTGCAGCAGGTGGAATAATATCCGAATCTCCTGGAATAGAATTTGAACAAGGCCAGTGTGTCATTGATTCAGACGGAGGGGGTTTTGGTGGTGATGGCGACGTTGGTGATGGTGGTGGTGGTTGTGGAGGCTGTGGTGGATGTGGAGGCTGTGGAGGTTGTGGTGGTGGCGGCGGATGCGGTGGTGGCGGTGGTGGATGCGGGGGCGGAGGGGGATGCGGCGGTGGTGGTTGTGGAGGAGGATGCGGAGGTTAATTACTTATAGAGCGCATAATGAAGGATAAAGTGACGTCGTATACACATTTTAACAACAAGATAACTTGACTGGTGATCATATTACATTGCCTGTTTTTCCGATTGTTTGTTAAATGTCTATAAGCCTAATCGCTGCAATAGTGTTCATGTTAATGCTATTAGCTATATATTGATATCATTTTTGAAGACGAAGACTTATTGATATATATGGTCTAATTTTCATTATTATGAAGACTTAGAACTAGTTAATTGTATATTTGGTGTTGCTTTAAAACAGAATTTCCATGCACTATGTTTATATCTTTCAACTAACAAATGAATTGAACACGGATGGAAATAATACAGTATGCGCATATCATGACAATTCCAGTTATATGTTCTTTGTCATTCTTTACCCAAAGCAATTTTAATACAACTGTCAACAGAAACATTTATATTTTTCTGACAAATCGCAGATTATTAACAATGTCATTCACCAGTTTTGTCATATAATATCAAGGTATTAAAGATTATATGTCAATGTATTTTACAGAATTTGTCGAAGAATATCAATAGTTTCTACATTAAAGGGAAACATTGAAATCAAAACGAAAAACTGAGGTTATAGTGTTTGTCAATCAACTACAGTGTGTTAAAATTTGTCTGTTAGTATCAACACATTAAAAACTACATCAATCAATCATCACATCAAATACATGCATACTCAAGGCTTCTAACAACATAGATATAATTTTTTTATTACGGAGTTTAGGAACAAATAATGGCATTTTTGCACTTAATATACGGGAAAATTTTAGAGCTTTAAAGAATATATCAAAAGTATTGTCATTTTTAAAACTGAACACAAGTTAATAAAAAAATAATCCATGGTCGAGGATCGATACCAGTGGCTTTGTTGACAATTACTTGCTATTAAGGAGGAATACACATCGTCATAATGGCCGACTTCCGTTTGAAATATGAGATGGAAATATAAATATCAGCAATACTTGTATTATTTCCCCTGAAGTGCTTACAACATTTGGGCACTTTCTAGTAAAATATTTGAAGGTCCTTCGAAAAATGATCCAAAAATTATCTCCAGCGTAACTCAAAATGGAATGTATTATGTTATAGTAAACGCCATAAATTATTATGAAAAATTTATCAAGTACTAGTATTGAATACAGATACATCAACATAACTTGGAACTGATAATATCTATGATAGATTTTTTTAAACACAGAAATATATTAAACACATATACACAGAGCTTCAAATAGTTTGATTTTAATCCCCTACCGGCATTGCTCTCGGTCTCTCCGTCTGTCCGTCCGTCATTTCGCTTGAGGGTTTCCGCACTTATCTTTGCACTGGATTAAAATATTCAAATGAAATTATATGCATGACTTGGTCTTGGATAATTACAGGTCAAGTTTGAGTTTCGTTACGCTTGACCTACCTTTGACTGAATTATCCTTCCGGTAGGGGACTTTGTATTGCCTGCAATACACTCAGAATGCTTGGTTGGTTTCATTATTATTATTATTATTATTCATTTTGATTTAATAAAACAATATAGAATATCAGGCAGAAGATGCTTTCTGCTTCTCCCATCGTCAATTTTCCAACTTTCCTGTATAAATGTTTTAAATACATTGTATTTCATTATCACCATGTATATGGTGTTTGTCTCTCAAGTGATTCGATATGCAAGATCATGTTCTACTTCTGATCAAATTTTAAACGAGACAAGCTACTGAAAAATAAGTTGATGGTACAGGGTTTTAAGAATCCCCTTTAGAGTCATCATTTTGCAAATTCTATGTTGTTATAATGATCTCATCTAAAGTACAATATTTCGATAGGTCAAATGCTGTGTGACGCATTTCATAGTTGGGTCATTCATTACATACTGACTTTGCCTACATATTAGTCCGTTTACCAGGTCAAGTCAGAGGGATTACGACGAGTGTGGTCGGTCAACAGGGGAAATTTACTCCTTCTAGGTACCGGTCCAACCTATGGTATGTCCAGGAACCCATGTTTGTTCTATTCTTGACTTTGGATTATCTATGGGATTTACAATATTAATCACTGTTTGTTACCTTCCCTTTTTCATACATTGGATATATATTAATGTTCATATTAATTTGAAAACATATAATTTTACGCCGAACCACATACAATGGGATAAAGTTCAATTATATTGTCACGGATATAAACATTTAATGCCCGAGACATATTTGTTGTTTAACTTACTATTATGGATGCAGTACTTCGTTTTTATGCCAATAAATGAAATGAATGCAAACAAAATAAAATAGAGCACACCACAGCATGGTAATTTATGCATGGAATTTAACTTTGAGAGATTGTTGACAGGCAGTTGTGGAATCGGATCAGTCTTGCATGGATGAATGCATTGTTAGTAGATACTGGCACGTCTTTAGACCAAAGTAGACATAAGCAATATCAATTGACGCATCGCAGATTTTATAATTTTTACCCTAATGTGCAAACAATACGATCCAGTTACATGTATACAGAATGAAACCGGATTCACTTTGATTTTTTTTCAAATAGAGACGAGTGAAAATGAGCGATGAGATGTACAATAAACATTCTTTTTCCATCACCAAGAATTATTCACAATATCATTATAAAAAGGTGAAAATAACGAATAGTGATCCATCTCATAACTTGTATAAGGAATGCAAATTAAGAGTTGGGCAAAAATGGACCCATGGCCGTACTAGAGGTGGGATCAAGTCCTTAGGAGGAGTAAGTATTCCCTGTCGACTAGTCACACCTTCCATGAGTCCTATATCTTGATCAGGTTTGGTATATAATATATCAAAATAAATGTCAGCAAAAGTCACATTATAGGACTTTCGATGGTTCAGTCTGTGGTTTATAATAAACTAGTTTAAGATAGACGATAACCTGAATTGTTTGAAAATATCAGCAATGTTGGTCGTCGGAAGAGGCGCCTTGCTTTTGCAAGATGCACAGAAAAAAATTATCACACTATCATCAGGAGATGATGTGATTGTTGCATCAAAATCATACGACTTTTCAACACTTTTCTTGACCATTCCTCCTGATAAATTAAAGACCAATGTTTTTGACATCATAGCTGCTTTTTCAATAAAAATTGAACACGGAAATATCATATAAAATGATCAGTCATTCAAAAATTACTTTGTTAAATATCACTCCGATTCTACGGCCATGTACTCCGAATTTGATATTAAAGATGCTGGACTTCCTTATTGACACTTGTTACAGGTTGCCCGGGATGACGTCCAAAATTAATAACAAACACCAAAAACGTTTCCACTTTTATATTACAGATATATTATACATGTTAACTATCCACCCCAGCTGGCTCAGATCGATATTCCTTACTAGCAATGCATATTTTACAGGTGGTCAGGTTTATGAGGAACACCTAGTGCATATGTACATTACGTCATTACATCGTGACCTACATACACAACAAATACACACATTAAGTTACACACATTAATACAAGTTCTGACTCACATAGTCCACAATGCTTAGTTATCAGAAGCTCAAAATGCGGAAAAAGAGGTCTGTTAAAAGTTTACGTGGTCCATGCTAAAGGTATTGAAAAACAAGCAGTTACATTTACGCAGTCTTAGGTGACAATCTAGAACAACTATGATTGAGCTTTATATCAAGACTAAAACTAGATCCTGACAAATAGATTTTTTTTTACATTGTCCTTTGACATGGAACACCTAGGACATCAGCTTTGCATATGGTCCCTAGAATCCCATATTTCTCTTTGAATTTTCAACCAGGACTTGCATATTTGCATATCTGATGGAAGCTCTAGTGAGATAGGGCAATTCCAAGAAAGATATGGTCATTATCTCAAGCACCCTAAACTTGAAGAATGTGTTAAATTTCAGGTTGTAAGAGACAGGTAAAAAGTGAGCACCTGGAATCAATAATGTCCTGTTCCTGATGACATTGAGCTGTCCCGGGGGTATTGATTGATTGTTTGTTTTACGTCCCGTCGAAAATATTTCACTCATTTAGAAAGGTCGCCAGCTGTAGGTGAAGTACCATAAATTTAGACCTACGCTTAGCGCTCGGGGCCGTGGCAGTGAGGTTCTTTAACGTGCTAACGCCTGTCGTACCACAGGACCTCCGATTTTAAGGTCATATCCTAAAGACCTGTGATTCTCACTTTAAAATGCGGAGCGTTTGGCGAAGGAACAATCACTACATATGTTTTCGCGTTAAGTTTGACGCGGCTATGGCAAGAACAGCGCTCAAACCCACGACTTCCACGTTACGAAACGAACGATTAATCACTAAGCTACCGCAACCGGTGTCTTGGGGAATAGGTAGGTTCGAAGAAGCAAACATCCGATGTCTTCTTATAGGTACGTAACTTTCTCAAAATGTGCAATTCCAAACAACAAGACAGATGAGCCGATACAGCACCTTAATATCATGTCTATACTTATTTTGTAAAAACAAAAATGTTACTTTGAGCCTATTTGGCCATTTAAGATAATCAAAGCGAGTGATTGGTTAGTTGGTTGTATGTTGTTTAATATCCCGCTCGAGAATCAATCTTTCACTAGTATGGAGACGTCACTATTGCCGGTGAAGGGCTGCAAAAATTTAGACTTAAGCTCGGTGCTTACGGCTTTTGACCAAGGAGGGTTCTTTATCGTGCCACACCTGCTGTGACACGGGGCCTCGGTTTTTGCGGTCTTATCCGAAGGATCACCCCTATTAGTCGCCTCCTACGACAGGCAAGGGGTACTGAGGAACTGTTCCAAACCGGATCCCCGCGGGAGTCGAAGCAAGTTTACAATCCATGTATTGATAATATATTCCAAATATTAGCATAGGTTTACCGGCCAAAGATCAGGGAGAGGGTTATAATTATGGTGAGGTGTTGCCCATTCATTTGTCTAGCTATATAGTGTCTAGTGTTTGTAAATCAGTTTCGAATAGTTATTTCTACATGCTTATGCAAGTTTGGTCCAATGTAATACAACGTTCCTTTTATTTCAACAGATTGTTCGCTGTTGTAAAAGTTAGATTGATGTGTCAAATAAATTTGATACTCTACTCCCCATACAGTTGTTTTGTCTTTAAACGTTAACTAGCACATGAATTGCTTAGATAGATTAATAAGATTCCGCATCATTTCAAAATCCTCGTTCAATTTTGTCCGGAATCTAAATACACCAAACGTCCGGGTGCATTGTCATGTGTCTGACAAACAATATTACCGTTCTTGTTCAAAATTGTGTAATCGTCTACTCTTTTTAAAATATTGGTTTTGTCTGGGGATGCATATGTTCATTCCTCGTTTTAAAATTGCTACGTTTAATTAAACGATTAACTCCATTTTGAACCTTGATACATTCAGAATGCGACGACTAGGAGCTTTTATTGCAAATTGACAGTGCGCATATAATTTTTATATAAGTCTAATTCTCTGTTCTGTTGTATATGTCATAAGGAGTATCACCATTCAAAATGTGTGATCTCGTGTAACGTACATTTCAAGTGTTAATTTACTTGCCAGAGGGTGCTTATGTTTGACATTGTGTAAAAAAAACCCGCATTATATTTACAGGCAGATAAATATATTTCTCTTACATACGTATCTGCAATTAATTAGCTATATGAAAAGGTACAGAAGACTAGTTTTGATTTTTTCCCCCAGTAAACATGTAGTGAATTGCACGCATTAACTGAGAATGGTTGGTTGGGTTGTCCCCCCTAAGATATGCAACGAACAAAAATAAAGCTTGTACATATTAACTCCATGAAGGCTCATCTAAGATTATGTTTATTTCTTTGAACAATTATCATGGACGAGCATGAATGTCAGTTAGTGAGACACACCAATCACAATTCTTTGTTAAGTAAACAAAATTGAGGCTCGTGCCATGTTTTTGTTTACATATATGTTGCTTAATAGAATATATCGCATTTAAAACAAAGAGATGTGACAAACAATACAAACTGTTTTACTGTGTTCAATGTTAACTTGTAAATTGAAATATCTGCTTTAAATATTTAAACGAAACTAATGTGTTAACAAAAACCAAGACACGAATCTTGTTTACATAACAAAGAATTTGTGAGCTCTGTATCTCTCTTGTAACTCGACAACTGATATTCGAATATTTGCTGATCATTAGAAATACCTTAGTTAAGCTTTGTAAGCATTAAAAATGGAAAAATAAAATTTGAAAATTTTCACCTCAAATCGTTTCCATGTCTCTTTAAATTTAACTAATTTCTGTGCAACTGGGTCCAAATTGTGAGTTATTAATTGAAGAATTTCATTGGACTAGATTTACGTTTTTATATATACACATTTTCTACCTCAGTGTTTTCATAATACAAAACTGAAAATAAGAAATAGTTGCAAACCTTTTTGTATGATGATTGTTTATCTAAATTGCGTCGTAAATTGGTACTAACATTGTCACGTGACGTGTGTGTTTCCATTCTGAAGTGCTTTACTACTGCGGGGTGCACGCTCTCCAAATTCTGTGCATGCGATGTAACTTACAGCAATTGATGGTACACTCTAGATGACCATGTAAACTTGGATTACAGATCTACAGATGAGAAAATTGCATGTCTGTTAGTGAAATTATAATATCTGGATTGAATCCGGATTCAGGAGTTTGAACATCAAGCTCAATGATACCCAGGGGTTCGCGTTTGCCCATCTCTGTAATATGTATTCTGTATATAAGATTTATGAGATTGGTCACAGTTCGTTATCTTTGCCGTTTCATGTACGTTATCTTTATTAAAAAAAAATATGTTATGTATTTTATGTTACATCAACAATTACTTTTCTCTCCTTTAAAATCAAGATGATCAGCACGTAGTTTGGATTGTAATGCGTATACTATGACCCCGGACAGTTGTTTATAAATTTCTGCTCCATTGATCATTTTGGAAGGTAAATTTGTATACGTGAATTCATGCATCTAGAATATCTAAATATATTTCTACATACAACGTTTATCATTCAACCTTGCGGTTAGTATATCTGGCAAATATTATCAGCTGCCAGGAAAATGAACAATAAACATATTCGAAAACTGTAGTTAATGATATATTGCAATTAGGTATGCAAGAAGGCTTTATCAGTCAAATGAGTGAATCCCTGTCAAACAAGATGCATGTACGTTATTCGATAATAATTAGTATTCACTTAATAATGTTATTTCATTATCAAACAACCTAAATGAGATAATAATAACAATAAGTAGAGTGGACTACATATCCTGAAATTCGTGACCTTTGCTTTTAGAGACCTGGTGCTTGGGGAGGAAGGAGGGGGGGGGGGGGCTCTATGGTTCATATAGTGAAAATACATTATTTCTTGGAAATAAAACAATCAACTGAATACATTTGCCCCATCATAAACTTTGAAATATCTTGTTCCGTAGGTTAAAAGTTCAGACGGCAGGGCTGGTATGGACCCTATATATAAAACTACCTTCTCTTTTGTTTCTGAACTTATAGCAAACATTAAGTATAAAATATAAAGCCATGTAACCAAGGTTAATCAAACGGGTTAAAGGAATTTCCATGATTGTCTCTTTACCTGTTATGATGTACTTCGAATCTAGTGCACTATTTTGTAATAAGGTCACACACAGGTTGCATTTGACCAGTTAGTGTGTAGTGACTTGAACCAATATCAAGGTCATTAGTTAATAAATCTTAGAAATATTTGTGCAAGCCCCAGCGGAGTAAGGTGGATCATTACGACAAAATTTGATTTAATGGTTCTTTAGAGTATCTCATATGAAGTATGACTTCATCATCGGGAGAGTGATACAAGTTTTCACTTATTCTAATATGATTTTTTTGGTGTGTTTTTCCTGAACAGTAAAAAAAGGTTTATAGGTTTGCAAATAAGTGATTTTACGAGTCCAAATTTCGCTGTGATTTGATGCATATTAAAGACTCAGATAGATGCTCATATTTTTTAAATAAAAATATTTATGATAATTAAAAGCGTTATCCGCAAAGATTTCAAATCATTATTAGATCATAATTTTGTAGATAAAAGAAGTTCATACTTGGCATAGAGGTTTCTACTAGACACACCATGCGCACTGGCTCTAAACCAAGAACATATAGTAAAGGTCAGGGTCTCTAGCATTATAAATTTAAAAAGAATTGTTTAGGCTACAATTATCTCTTAAGGAGGTATACTACATCGTTATAAAGGCTGACGTCCTTTCAAAACATGAATGAAAATACATGTCTAAATATCAGCAATATTTGTATTTCCCTTTCAGATGTAATTACCTAGCTGAGTAGTTCAGTAGGTTAGCATGTCAACTGCCGATCTGTAGATCGCGGGTTCAAGTCCAACAGGGGTTTAATTTTTTAAGATTACCTTCTATTAAAACTGCATTTTTGACGGAATAAAATTTTCGAAAGTTTTGAATTTTAAAATACTGTTGCACATATCCTTCATTTTTCATTCACATTAAATTTCTCTGGTGTAGCATTGTTCCTTAACACAAATATAACATTTTTACTAAACTGTGCTACATGCATGACCTTGGAACGAGGTTATGTGGTTATGTTCAAAATGTTTCCGTGGACAGTGACTTCATAGTGGATATCTATATAATGTACTAGTACGACGATTGATAATGATCAAGTAGTATGTCACCGTATGATTTCGACATGGGAAAGCATTTTGTCAGGCCATATATTGTAACTCTATAACAGAAAAATACATCTAAATAGCTTATATTTTTCTTTTTTCCTTTTACGACCTTTATCACTGAAAAAAATAACATGAATGGATTGCGATGAAAAATGTGAAGACCATTCTGTCTACGTCATTTTACCGACATTTTGATCATACAAGCTCTTAGGAATGGCGCAAAATCATAAAGCGTGACATCGCAATCCTTATTAATTGGAATCACGAAATTCTAGCATTTACTGATGAAATTCCATGATGAATAAAAGATCATGTTAAAGTTCAAATTCATATGGTATTGAGTAATATAGAATAGTCATCAGTTAATTTGATTCTGTTATCTTACTCGGTAATTGACTGATTAATTGTTTGTTTTACGTCCCGTCGAGAATTTTACACTCATAATTAGACGTCACCAGCTGTAGGCGAAGGATCACAAATTTAGACGTATGCTTTGCGCATATGACCGTAGCAGTGAGGGTTCTTTAACGTGCCTACGCCTGCCACGACACGAGACCTCCATTTTTAAGGAGGCGTTTGGCGTAGGAACAATCACTATCAATATTTACATCCTAGGTTTGACGCGGCCATGGTACGAGCGGGACTCAAACTAACGACCTCCCGGTTACGAAGCGAACGCTCTAACCACTGACCTACCGCGACCGGTCCTGGTGATGGTAAATGTGCTGTTAATGTTTGGTGTTGGTAAATGTGTTATTAATGGTTGCACTGTATTCAAAATGTACAGTCGAAATATTTAGTTGTATCTATATCATGATCCCTTGTATTTCTCGAAGCAGACGAAACACAGCTATCATGTCAGACTACGAGAGTATAACATTTGGTGTGAACCTCGTTAAAGCATCGAAAGCAGAATATGACTTTTTACTTGAGGTCCAAAATCTGGATTACCTTAGAAACGATGACGTGCTCCGTTATTCCATACGCCGTTACGAAATGCTTTGGCTGCCACTGGTCGCCTCCCAAGGCGAGAGCATTCGGTCCGAATATTTACATCCACCAATTGACATAGCCTGGGTGTGGCATTGTCACATGCTAGCTCCACCTAAGTATGCCGAGCATTGCAAGTCGCTATATGGAAGAGTCCTTGATCACTCGGTAATAAAGCCCATGGCAGAACGAGAATTGACAAAGACCATATGGATAAGGAATTATCCTAGTGAACCATTTGAGCTTAGCCAAGAAATAAAAGATGGGAAAATTCCCCCTGTTTCAATGTCTCACAAATCACAGATGTCGTATGATCTTTTGGCTGCCATCCATCGACAGCAGGATTTTTTCTACAATGTTCATCTACCGCATTACCGAGACGCTGTATTTTTGCTGGCAGCATTGCGAAGATACCAGAAATTCCTGTATCTGAAGAAGAAAAATCCCTCAGACTTCCTTGTACCTTGTTACAAAATTGATTTGATTTGGCATACACATCAACTTCATCCAGCTGATTATGCGAAAGTTACTTGTTCGTTGCTTGGTCGTCTGCTTGTCCACGATGACACAGTGAATGATAGATTTCCAGGGTCCAAACTTTCGTTGTCTGATGAAAATACAAGAAAACTGTGGAGAGAGGAATACAACGAATCATTCTCCAATTTTGGCGCTATGTATCGAGGTGATTCTCCAAGAGGTAAACTTTATCGTCTTACTCGGCGGGACATTGATCAAATATGCGGAAGAAGAGCCATTGTCACCATTCAACAAATATCCATAACGACACCAAATACAGTTGGCGATAAAAATATAAAATTGAAAGTTTACAAAAACAATGTCATGTCACAGAGTGAACAGCTTATTCGAAAGCTGACGGGTAAACTATGCAGCATGATGTGGGCAAATGAAGACGTCAGATTTTCATACGGGCCATACGATTCTAACATTGCATTTACACTTTCAACTAGAGCGGGCAAATTTGGTAGAAGTTCTAATCCGATAGGCAGATTTCAAGAACAACTTGGACTTTATCTCAACCGCCTTGAACTTCAAGAAGGTGGTGTATTTCAGTTTGAAAGAGACATGCACTTATTGCCAGCAGCAAAATGTTTAGTGAGGGGATCCATTACATGTCCCGTTCTAGATGACATTGTGCTGTGGTTGGAGCCATGTATCTACGAAGAGGCAAATGTGCCAACGAATATTAAAGAAATATGGGGACTAGTTCCTATGACAAATTCCAATCAACAAAACATTTGCCAGGTGGCTTCACATAGGTAAGGTACTCTATATAAACCATTTTTATTCCTACTTTATATGAAAATAAATTCGACCGGGCAGGTATTACTGCACAGACAGACAGACAGACACACACACACACAAGCAAAACAATTGAGATCAACAAATCCTGTGATATTTGTAGATAAATATTTCCATCAAATCATACGTGTGAATTGATGTGAAAATGTCTCCTTTCTTTGTTGCAACATGCTAAATCTGTCAGCTATTTTCTATCAATTCATATATTTTACTTGTTTACATGGATTAATATTTGATAAATGTTTCATCTCCGCCCAAGACTCACACGACCTATTGTGATGCAAGTATATCCGTTGCGTGTTGAATTATCTGTTGTAAACGTATGGTGCTAGTGATGAATACCGATATTCCCTCACAAGAAATGATATAGTGCTGAAATTGCATGTAACAAGATGATTAACCGGGTATTCCCACGAAGATACTAAGTGAAAATTACCGCTATGTACGAAGTCAAGGTGACCATTATCTCAAAGATACAGCTGCGCAGTTTGCAAATTCTTATTCTTTGTTTAGAATTCATTATTTCTGGAATTCAGTGAAAATTCCTTTAAATTATAATGTCAAGATTGTCGCTTGGTCCAAAGTTTTGCTACGTATCATACACATTTCCCCTATCCCCCAATTTTCAGGCCAAAAATAAGGGTGCGTAAACACAACTGATTGATTAATTCTTTGTTGTTTTCCGTCATATTCAACAATTTTTAGTTATCTGGTGGCGTCCAGTTTTTTATTGGTGGAGGAGAGAACCCAGATACAATGTACGTGGGAAGAGATCACCGACCTTCCGCAAGTAAACTGGCAAACTTGCTCACATAACGCCGCGGCCGAGATTCGAACACGCGCCGATAGAGGTGAGAGGCTTTGCGATTTTGAGCCCAATGCTCTAACCACTCGGCCACGGAGGCCCCTTTGTCGTCTTGAAATATGTATCGATTGTCTGGGAAATCTTAGTGATAATATGCCATAAATTACTTTCAACGATCTTAATGTATTTGTTCTCATTTATATTACCTTCAACAACACATAAAGTAACTATTATATGGAGGTGACGTCCTATTCAATATTCAATATTCAGTATTCAATCTCTTAATTCAGAGAGAAAATATTTGTAGTTGTAGTTAAGGTTCTTATTCGATGCTTTTTTAAACATCGGGATACTTCGCTCTTTCTTAACGTTGAACTTCACACTTGCGAGGTCGACAAATTTGGTCCTTGTTTCCCGCACCACCACTCTCTCACTTCCGCTTCAAAAACTGTAGAACTTCCCGTTATGTCTGATATTTCAATTAATTTCATATTAGCCTTAGACAACGATAAAGCTGTACAATGTTTTCTTTTTCAGACTTACAAAGTTCAGATCCTTTTTCTGCTCATTTTGATTTGAATACGGAAGCAAAAAGATATGCAGACGATAAACGTCATTATAAAGCCACGTGCCTTGTCATGTGCTTGTATATCCTGTTGTGAAGTAAGAGGGATAACTTTAATGTGTGTGTGCGTTACTAACGGTACTATTTCATGTATCGAAGCGCGACAGTGCAAAATAAAGCCGCTATATTTTACGAATACTTATGACCCGAGACTGTACTTATCATTAAATTCATTTTGAGATTGATGTTATTATTAGAGGCTCGAAATGAATTTATTCAAAGAAAATATTAGTTAGATTATTTTGTTTGGTGATTAATTATGAGCTGCAATATTATAATGATAAATTCTTTTAATTATAAATAAAATTTCTGTGAGGAATGTTTTAAAGCCATGGTCTCAAAAATAAAAAAAAAACCCACAAAAATACAAACATAAAAAAGCAAACAAACAAACAAAAAGCTATAATACATCAAACACATAGTTATAAAAATACCCTCTTCAGAGGTTGTGAACTTCAGAAAGCGATTGAAATACACATCTGTAAGGTGAGCATTGTAAAATATTTTATTATTTAGATTTAAATACATGTTGAAAGACCAAATTGGAAACGTATTGTTCACGTGTCGCTTAATTCACAGTGTCAGTGTGATGACGTCAGTTGTACAAGTGTTTTATCACGACAAAATGGCGGCAGTTGCACATGTGATCGGTTCTGATCAGTAACCTTTGGAGTACCAAGTATGTTATCGTCTGTTAATTCTTATAATGTACTTTCTGTTTTATTTACCCGTAGTTACGTATTGACAAATACAACTTATTCATCAGTTTTGTTTTTTGATAAATATTACATTTAATTGACGCACACTTGTGTAATCGTGAGCTAATCTTTTAATCCCTTTCGATATTTTGTTATTTTTCAAAGACAGGGGGACATTTGACGCTTAACCCAAGTGCTGGTGAGAGAGCGATAATCATCAAAACTGAGGAGTGGGATTGTCTAATACTCGTAGGAAGGTGGTTCGGATTTGTCAGAGGACAAGCTGGAAGAAAAGGTACCCTTGTGATATCAAATACTGCATCATGGTTCAACTATAAATTGATATTCAAAAATATTCTGTAAACGTCTTTAATTCCACGTGTGTAAATTTTCACGGTTTACTGTATTGTCACCTTTCACGATGGTTTTAATTTTCACGGAAACCGTGTATATAGTGAAATTAAAAAGAGGCATTAGACTGAACCTTTTTGCACTGAAATAATTCAACATTTAGCTGTTTCAATTGCACGTCTGAATTTCCATGATAAAGGTATTTCGAAATTTTAACAAACATTTTAGTAGAATTATTCATTATATCACTTTTGATGCACATTGACCGTTGAGAATCTTCGTTAAGAACATCATAAAATCTTTATTATTAATCATATGTGCTTCTATCATAATTCAATTTCAAAGGTAAACCAGGAGTTCGTGGAAGTCCAGGTCATTTGCAAATCAAAATATACAGAATTGATCATAAAAGCCCTCTACATGAAGAGGAAATCCACCTTTCTCAAGACGATCCTTTGGAATATCAAGGTCTGAAAATAGACTTTGCTAGAGGTGTGTTAAGTTGCAGCAAGTTGGCCGCTGGGCAAGTTTGTCAGTATGTTGCTTTATCATTTTCTGTCGCTCTTCTTTACGTCCTATGTGTACCACGTCCCTCAAAATGGAAACCTGGAGAGTCCCTAAAACCTAAACTTACAAAGAGGGGTCGGCGAAGAATTGAAAGATTTCCGGACGAAGACATGTCATTTATGATGGCAGCCGGTCTTCTACTTTCGACGCCATCTAATCACTACATTTCTCATACTTATGGTGCAGATGTTTGCGCAGGATGTGCAGGTGGTGGAGTCGTATCGGATACAAGTGTAGGATTCGATCAAAATCAGTGTATCATAGATTCAGATGGAGGCGATTTTGGTGAGGGTGGAGATGGCGGATGTGGTGATTATGATGGTGGTTGTGGAGGCTGTGGTGGATGCAGAGGAAGCTGTGGAGGAGGTGGTGGAGAAGGCGGCGGAGGCGGTGGATGTGGTGGTGGTGGTGGAGGATGTGGTGGTAATGGCGGAGGAGGATGTGGTGGTGGAGGAGGATATGGTGGTGGTGGGATTTGATTATCTAGAAATATTTAGAGACTATTACATAGTATTTATCATGTACATATTGTGACCTCCTATATTATGTACCTTCCTATATGATTTAGAGGTGAGAATCACGGGTCTTTCGATATGACCTTAAAAACGGAGGTCCCGTATCGCGACAGGCGTTTGGACGTTAAAGAATCCTCACTGTTATTGCCCTGAGCGCTAAGCAAAGGTATAAATTTGTGGTAATTCATTTAAGCTGGTAACGTCTTAATATGAGTGAAAAATTCTGAACCGAACATAAAACGATCAATCATTCCTAAATTACTAACCTAGACGTTCAGTTATTGATGATGGCAAAATAGCACGGTTGTGTTAGAGGTTAAATATTGACAATAGTTATATGCTGTTTAACGTCGCTCATGAGAACTTTGCACTGGTATAAGGAAACTTCACCATTGCCGGTGAAGGGCTGCAAAATTTAGGCCTATGTTCGTCACTTACAACCTTTCTTTATCGTGCAAGACCTCCTGTGATACGGGACCTCGGATTTTGGCCGGTTTGCACAACGTGCATCCTGCTTATTGTATAATGAATACCGGTTGGGTGGTTGAGCGGGCGGGCGTCCTCATATAGAGTACTTACTTTGTGTAATCAACTCCTCACTCACCTCTAACCTCACATTCCATAAACTTTGCACTAGTGTTATGGACACATTGAAGATGTGTATGTGACTTTTCGGAAATGCTTGGATATTTTTTCGAAAAATTTACCATGTCATGTAGTTGAACTTCGTCATTTTTTCAGCATATTTTGAATATTTGACGTCGACGGTACCAACTCTGTGTAATTAACTCCTCTCACACCTTTAGGCTGACATACTCCATACTTTGTACAGTTATTATTGACATATAGAAGATGTGCATGCGACTTTTGGAAATGCTCGGACATTTTTCGAGAAATTTACATGTAGTTAAATTTTGTCATTTTCAGCAAATATTTTAACTAGACGAAATCTACTTTGTGTAAACTAGCTACCTTCAGCTTTGACTTGGCATCTTTTAGACTTTGTGCAGTTGTTATAGACAAATTGAAGATGTGCAAGTAACTTTTTGAATTTGCTCAGACTTTCGTTTTTAAATTACAAATAGTTGAACTTTATCATTTCTTTAGAATATTGTGGATAAATGGTACCTACTTTGTGTATTCAACATCTCTCACAGGTTTCCCAACAGACATTCCTCAAAATTCAACATGTTAGCAAATGAATGATACTACTGTCTCCATCATAGATAACATATTTTAAAGCAACCCGGCCATTTCTATTGTTGAATCGATTTTTGCGGTCTCACCTGATGGGCCGCCCCATTGAATCGCCTCTAACGACAAGCAAGGGATACTGAGGACCTATTCTAACCTAGATCACCTTGGAAGGCGATACAGACTGATCATTAATTTGCTGTGTACTGTATACGTAAGCAATGACAACCGTCTTAGAATATCTATAAATTATGTAGTGGGTATGCATTACTGATTATCACAATCGTTAATCAGGTCGTAACTGTATTTTCTTTCATAAAGAAAGGGTCGAAGTGTACATCAAAAATTGTCCGATGATGAACGATTAATAGTAATACATGGTATTTGCAGTAATGAATGGAACTATAGTATGAAATAGAATAAACTAATAAAATAATTGTTGAGATGTTCTTGTACCTTGTCTTCATTTGATATTGATTTGCAATATGAAGTTAAGTAACACCTGATAAATCTGATTATGTGTGTTTGACAGGGGTCACGTACGGTGACTTTAAATGAGTTTTATATACAAAAATGTCTATCGTTAACTAATACCCATGGTCTTTTTGACAAAAAGCAATTGGCGTGTTTTACATGGCGCTATAAAATTTTTACCTGAGTGATCGATTATTGTTAAATGACATGTGTTATTGCCCGTAACTTATGACGTTCGCTGAGACAACTTTCGACTGTGCAGCAACAGACCAAATACGATTTTACATCGAAAGACCCTGCGATTATGGTACAATGCGCTCCTTTGAACTGCACTGTAAAATCAGGAAAGGATTAAGTATGTTTCTTTTCCAAGAGGTCCCAAATTTTGAAGAAAAAAATAGACACTGAAACTGAAAAGCGACAGATTTATGGAAAATGACAAGCCATTACGATCTATGAGCGACAATTTAACGAGGATCATGCTTCCCTCAATCCTGACGTATCATTCTGTGTTTGATTCCAGAAAAAGTGCTAATTAACGTAGCAATCCCCACAACACAAAGGGGAGTGATACATTTTAATAATAAAAAACATTTTGAATATATTACAGGCAATACAAAGTCAACTACCGGTAGAATAATTCAGTCAAAAATAGGTCAAGCGTAACGAAACTCAAACTTGATCTGTAACCATCGAAGACAAAGTCAAATATCAAATTTCAATTGAATATCTTCATCCAATGCGGAGAAAAGTCCGGAAAATCTCAAGCAAAATGAAACAGACGAATGGACAGACAGACTGGCTGTCCGAGGGTAAACTAATAGTCACCTTTGATAAAGCTGGTAGGGACTGAAAACTGCTTAATCAAAAATGGGGACAGGATGCACCCTCCACCACTCCCTCCTTTGGCCCACCACTGAATTATATAGAATATGCTCTCATACGATATTGTATTCAGTGGTTCTAATATTGTATACGAGTATTGTCTTGAATTTTCACATGAAAAGATAAGTCATTACATGATTCGAAGTGATATTTTTTATTAAATGGAATATCCCGCGTATAGATAAATAAAAAAAATAAAAACGTGTTTGTTGGTGTAGGTAGACGTGTTTCAGAAATGTCGCAGTTCAGTTCTAAAGAGATGGGTGTGTCATTATTGGCAACAATAAACGTCCATTCTACCAGGGGGCCGAGTGGTTAGAGCATCGTGCTCAACATCACAAGTCCTCTCGCCTCTAATCGGGGCGGTTTCGTTTCTCGCTCGTGCCGATATACGTGAGAAAGTTTGCCAGTTTATTTTCGGAAGGTCGGTGATCTCTTCCCGGGTACATTGTATCTGGGTTCTCTCCTCCACCAGTGAAAAACTGGACGTTACCAGATAGCTCAAAAATTGTTGAGTGTGGCGGAAAACAAAAAATAATCAATCAATTGTATTTTCTATGGTATTTATGAGATCACTTACTCCTCGTAATCCTTAATTTTTCATTGACGTAGTTAATTGATAGTTACCAGTTACCAGGTAGTTGCGGCCGAATTTGACAGTCAACGGCAGAAAGAGTTACCAGTTTGCTGTGCCTTGGATTACAAAATGTTTCCTTGAAAAAAAAGGAAAAGATTTTAGAATATTCCAAAAAACATGATAATAGATGACATGTAGTCCGTCCTAAATATGTACAACTAGTGAAACCCTAAATATGTACAGCTCGTGAAACAAACCTGATACAAAGATTAGGGAGAGTTGTAGAAGAGGTGAAGGGAACAATCAATAGCAGATTAATCGGACTAATATGGAAAGAAGACTAGTAGAAACAATGAACACAGTGACAGATAAGGAAATACTAGTATACATTATGAAACGACGCAGAGTTGAAATAACCGAAAGACCAACAAATCATATCAGAATCGTTAGAGATGTACCAACAGGTTCTCTAACTACGGAATTGTAAGACAGATATTACTGTTTCCCATGGCAAAGAAAAGGTTCGTCCTTCCTTAAAAAGTGGTTAAAAACCAACTGAAAGACAAGCGAATAAACAAATAAAAATGCTAACAGAACCGGTAGATGTCGAGACAGAATATGACAATGCAATAATGTAATCGCATATTGAGATTCCCCCTTACGTGTATATAACCCTGAATAGTACATACAAATTACTTTCAAGGGCCAAAAGTTAATGGCTTTCTTCATAACAACATAAAAGCTTCTTTTCAGATTTGAATCACTCCTCTTTATGCGTTTTACCCTGACTTGAATAGTTCTGTGTCGTAAATACCAATTACTTTTAAGTTTTTCCACTCGGCTTGAGAATTTAGTCGTATTTTGCAGTGCAGAAGGTAAGTATCTGGCAAAATCTAGCATAATGTTTCGAATTTCCAAACATATCCTGATGTGAAAATGAATAAATCCGATAGATGCATGTAACTATATTCAAATCCAGTAACCTGTTTTTGTAGTAGGTTATCAATAAGTATAGCCTTTATTCCCTGTAGTAGCTGAATACTAGTAGCTAATTTTTCTCGCCTTGATTAAGCTGACTAGTAGAAGCTGAACTTGAAATTGGCTAGTAATAAACCGTGTTTCTTTTTTAAGAAGTCAATTAGTAGTGACTGCTTACTTTACCGATCTACAAAGCATGTAGATACGTAACACACCATTATAGTATCTGCCGCCCGCGTGGCGCAGTGGTTAGAACGTCGGGCTCAAAGATCTGATGATCCTTGAGTCGGGGGTTCGAATCCCACTGTAGGACAAGGGTGTCGGTCTTTCGGATGAGACCGTATAAACCGAGGTCCCGTGTCGCAGTAGGTGTGGCACGATAAAGATCCCTCCCTGCTCAAAGGCCCTGAGTGCCGAGCATAAGCCCAAATTTGCAGCCCTGTCACCGGTAATGATGACAGCCGCCGGATAGCTGAAAAATTGCTCAGGCGGCTATAAAAACAAACAAACAAACAAACAAACAAACATTACTGTATCTAACGATGGAACGTCACTATGTGATCTGTATAAAGTAATATCATATGATGAAATATGTCATATTATGGCAAAAATGTGAATACGCTAGAATTATATTGTTTCCTTAACAATCATTTCGTTTTGAAAATAGTTTATAAAATGATTATTTTAAAAAGTAAATCTAGGAGAATATTGCACACGGGATCGATGCACTGTATTAACCTCAAATGGTGTTGCAATATGTATTGTCCAGAACTGGTCTGTCAATCCATTGCATTTAAGTTAGGTATTGTTTTAAACTTAAACGTATCTATAATGTAGTATACTGTCCTGATTTGCCAATTTTGAAATTGATTCTTTTTAAAAAAAATAAAGCATGAAAAATTTCCGACAAAAATAGCCCGTGTATAGCTACACCTGCTTGGTTTGTGCCCAAAAGACCAATAAAGAATCAATTTCCTAAAGCTCTCTAATTTCTTTAAAAATATTTTCACCACTCTTAAGCTTCACATTTTTAAGGTTAAAAATTCCAATACTGTTAAAAAATATATTTCCCATACTGTGTCTGTGGTCATAAATTGTAAACGCCGAGGGTCCTGCTTGCGGTGGATGATTGATGACGTCATGCATGTATAGTTATGTGCTTATTTTTTTCTCTCTACCTTCTGACACCATTTTGATGCTTGATGATTAATCCCATTATTTGTTATTTGTTTCGCATCATGAAACTCATTCTACCGAAAGCGTACAAGTACAAATCACGTGGTATAGCATATATATACTCACCGAGTTGATATGGAAGAAAAGCAATATTAATAACCAAAGGATTGCTGTACTTGTCCTTCAAATCTCGCGGGATTGCATACATCCGTCTGTCAATACGGAATAAAGATCACACATAGAGTGCTTCGAGCCTTATATATAAAGAAAAAAATAAATAAAACGTATTGTGAAATAACTCGAATATTAATTGCACGCGTATAAGGTAATTACGACAAATAATTGATGCCGTGGAAATTATGTTTAGCAAACTTTCATGTACTTGATTTAGTTAACGTATTTTATTGATCTCACCGATGTTATGATAAAAAAAACTAGTGGTAAATACATTTTTGTACGATTTTATTAATTCTGTGCCAGTTGAGCCAGTTACAAAAGTTGCTGCGTTTAATGTTACGACCACAATCAGTCTATTATAAACTCTGCTAAACACTAAATTTCGTATGTTATATAAAGGAAATATAATATACTGACGCGCAAAAGAAACGCAGCCTCTAATCTGCGGTAATATATATATAGTACCATAGTTTTACTTCATTTAAATACATCCTTTAATTTTTACAACAGATAGAAGATACACATCTATTCTATTGGATAACAAAGTAAGTGAATTTAGAGTTAGCCATCATCACTTTGGCAAATGAAGAGGTGGCGGCCATTTCAATAACGAATATACACCCATTGGCATTTGTTGCAACTCGAATCCTTCAATGCATATAGTTTATTACAGGGGTTTTTTGTGCCTGAAGGATGTTCTGCCACCCTTCCAGAAGTGTCTGAAGTAAAGCGGTAGAACCTGATGGGTTTCGGCGCGTTCGTATGTCCCACGCATGCTCTGTTGGCGAGAGATCGGAACTGAATGGGGATCAAGTTAACGTATCAAAATTGTTTTTGCAAAGATAGCCCATCGCACGTCGCGTCACATTGCCTTGTTCAAATATTAAGTTGTGCTGGTGGACAAACGGTAGGACGATGTCCATGTTGCAGAACAGTATCAATGTAAAATTGAGCCATCAAATTGCCTGATGAACAAGCGGATTTTGCGGCTACTACATATCCCTCTCCACACTATAATGCTACCACTACCAAACCTTTCACATCCCATCTTGCATTTATCAGCATAACATTTACAACAACGTCGAAAAACACGCCAACGCGCATATGGGTGATAAAGCAAGAATATTGACTCGTTGGAAAAGAGTACACTTCACCATCATAAAAAACACATTTAGGTAGTGTCGTCGCAATCACGTCAATGATTAAGAGGCAGACATATTGCAAAGCGATACGGCTTAATGTCATAGGAGTGGAGACGCCTCAGTTCAGTATCTCGACTTGGTGTCTCATTTGCAATTTTCTGTGCAGTTCTAAACCTATTGCACGAGTGTTACAATCTCATGAAATGGTCCTGACGAGGCGTTGTGACCATCATTCGGCCATTTTGAGGGCGGTCGACAGTTGTACCAGTCAATCTAAGGCGTTTGTAGAGACGAGATGTGCTTTTGTGGACATTCAGAGCTCTAGCCACAGGTTTTGGGCATTTCTAGCCAACAGTAACTGCACTGTCCTTATGCGTACATCGTTAGGTAGCCTAGGCATCCTTTACGCAATGAAAAGGCTAAGATGACTAACAGTATATTCAATCTCGTAATTCCTATAGAAAATACAAATCAGAGACGGGCAAACACGGACCCCTGGTCATACCAGAGGTGGGATCAGGTGCCTAGGAGGAGTAATACCAGAAAAGAACTTCAATATCGCACTATTCTTACAAAAAAAGATCTGAGACACATGAAATAAGATCACGTGTATCCGTGCACGTGTTAATGTATGTCCAATATAACTGATTTCGTGCGGACATGAGAACTCATAGCGTGCCCGAGTTCAATCAAGCGTGAATTGTATTTTGCAATACATTTAACATATGATTATAATTATCAACAGGGACAAGGAGTTTTATCATTTCTGGCTAATTGATTGTTTGTTGCTTTCCTCCACACTCAACAATATTTCAGTTATCTGGTGGCTTCCAGTTTTTCATTCGTGTAGGAGAGAACCCAGATACAATGTACCCGGGAAGAGACCACCGACATTCCAGAAGTAAACTGGCAAACTTTCTCACATAAATCGGTGCGAGCGAGAATCGAAACCGCGCCGACTAGAGGTGAGAGGACTTGTGATTTTGAGCGCAATGTTCTAACCACTCAGCCCCCTTGTAGAGTGAACGTTTATTGTTACCAATAATGACACACCATCTTTTTAGAACTGAACTGCGAGATTTCTGAAACACGCCTACCTACACCAACAAACACTTTTTTTTTATTTTTTATTTCTTTCATTTCTGAAAACGGGTTGTTGATTATATCTAATCACTGGGCTAATCCAAGGAGTCGCTTTATTTCTACGGTCTTTTTTAACATAGATTTAATTCCACTTCCTGGTGGTTTTTGATTGGGGCATATTCTGGACAACAGAAATATGTTAAGATGAAGTCCTGGTATGATAGAGATAAGATACAGATTTTTCGTCAGACTCTAGACTTTGAGAAGAAGTAGATTATTACGTTGTCTTGATTTTAACATTTTTTTTTGTTTAGAGATAGCAATTTTTGACGCACTGGTAAAAGATAAATTACAACTTTAGGAATAAATCTGGAGAGATTCGAGTGATAAACCACAGCTAAATAGATAGGAATAGAAAGATTACCCAGCATTTGATATTCATACTTCAAAAACATAATACAGAAGGAACCTTCTACAGTAACAACAGAGGAATCTAAAAATCAAAATGGTAAGACAATTCTCTTTTTTAGAGAACGGGAAGGTATGAATTAATAACTATTTAAATTACAGATTTCAAATCTTAATCAAATGAAAGGTGCAATTTAATTTGTACCTAGTAGGTCTTTAGAGGGGAAAAATTATCAATATTGCCCTTCTTTTGGGACATTCAAAACAATGCAATAGACTAGTTCAATATCAAATTAAATACGGATTCTAAATGTTTGTATAGATGTTTTTATATATGTATGTAAGTTACAAGAAGGGTTTGGATTTGATTAATTTTCACAAATTTCATTGCCATCATTCTAAACTATATATGTACTACTGCTAAGAACAAATATAGCAAGGTTATCTGGCTACCTGGAATAAAATCACAGACAGGCGAGTTTCTGAAGCAACAGTATGGACAATTCTTTAAACTCATGAATAATAAGAGAAGTTAGTAAACCATTAAATCAAACAATGACTTGATATCATTTATAAGGCTTGAAATTACAACAATCGTTTAAGAGCTTATTTGAAATTGTGCATCATATCGTGGATCACAATAAAAGCAAAACTCATTGTAGTTTCATAAAATAAAAACTCCGCCCCGTAACCAGACAAGTACAGGGGTCAGGAGAATTCCGGGGCAGATCTTAATTTGACCGATTTAAAACCAGTCCTTCATTTCGGGTTTATGTTAAGCTATTTTTTAAATATACAAACTTAATCATAACGATGCAAAATTGTAATGAAAAACAAAATTTCAAATTGATATTGGTAAAAGTCCCAAGTTTCATTTTCGATCCTGGTGCCCCATCAAAATGTAAACGTTTAACATTGGTAGTGACTGTCTCTTCACCAAGCGCCCGATATTAGATTCTGTGTTTAACATACACCAAAATTTTGCAGCCCTTAACCGGCAATGGTGAGGTGTCCATATGAGTGAAAAATTCTCGATTGGGGCATTAAACAATGTACACGTACAACTAACCAACCAACCAAGCTAAAGTTGGTGACATCTCTGTGCGAATCGAATTAGACGGAAAACAACAAATAACACATTTTTGTGAATTCATACGATCAAATTATTTTATTTTCTATATAATCATGAATTCTCAAGTCCATTTCATTTTCTCCATTACAGTTATTGTGGCCGATATTAGCTGCGGTACTACTCTCACAAGTTGAGTCTGCGGCTGTCATGTTGAGTTGTGCTACCTGCGTATGTACTGGAAACACAATCAGCTGCCGTGGTGTTGGCTTAACTACAATGCCTCATATTCCAAATTCTTTGTCCAGTTATCAGCGGTTGGATCTCAGCAACAATACCATAGGAAGCATTGGAAGTCATGCATTCCATGGCTTAACTCATCTTCTTAACCTTGACCTCAGTGACAACCATTTAGTCACAATTGATCGCCATGCATTTTCTAACATTGCAAACATCACCAGCCTCAGTTTGGCAAGTAACCAATTGAACGAAATGCCAGACGCATTAAATGATCTTAATGCTTTAGAGAAGTTAGACGTTACTGATAACCCTATCCCTCCCAATGCATATAATGGGTTCAAAAACGATATCATGCGGCATCTTGGCAGCAAGCTCAAAGAATTCCATTTCGGACATGACATCATCGTCACATGGCCAACATCAACAAACCATTTCCAAGCACTAGAAACCCTCGACTTGAATGGAGGAAACATACAATACATTCCTCCTTACTTTATCGATGGTTTCAGGAGTCGTCTTCTAAGTCTTACCATTCGGAACACAAAATTACCTACGACACCAATACTCACAGGATTACGAAGTCTTAAAGAGCTCCATCTTGACAACAATCTGTTCCATGATTATGGTATTCTGGCAAACTCATTCACTGGTTTGAACGCCTTAGAAAAATTTAGTTTAAACAGCGATCTCCTGACAAAGTTTCCTCCGATTTTACAACTCCTTCCAAATCTTAAAAGCGTTTCATTGGACGGGAACAGTTTCTACTACATCAGTGACGATGCTGTTACCCTGATCCATGGGACAAAAATAACAGAACTTAGTCTTCGGGACTGTGACTTGGACCGTGTTCCTGGTGCGTTAACGGGCAATACGCTCAACCAATTAACCAGGATAGATTTATCTAATAACAACATAAACAGCATCGAACGATACGACTTGGATGGCCTGAATAATCTTCAAAATTTATCCTTCTCCTACAACCCTCTGCAATACGTATCTAAGCATGCGCTGAACTTGACGTCACTCGAAATACTTGACTTCAGCAACACCGAATTAACGACTGTTCCAAAGGCTATCCTGAACATTCCAAACTTACGAAGTCTTGATATTAGCCATAATAAAATCGACTGCACCTGCGACCTTATCTGGTTCCAAAAGTTTGTCAATCCCTTGAATGCACGGTTGGATTTGAAAGGGAGTTGTGAAACAATAGATCGAGAAGTTCTGCAGTATCTTGTTCAATTTATTCCCAAATGTCCAGATTATTAACATTCTGATTGTAAATGGTGAACAAATTCACAAATTGTTTAATTTCCCCAATGTTATTGAACATGTAATTGTGTGTTTTAGCTTTCTAGAGAAATAAAATTATACATACAATGTGCGGTGTTGTTTGTACATCGTTTATCCATTCATTATGTAAATCGGTGACAGTAGCCTAGTTATTAGTGTGTTCGCCTCTTAATCGGGAGATTCTGGGTCCTATTCTCGATTCCGGCACCGCATCAAACCTGGTCAGTAACTATTAATTCCTATGCCTAACGCCCATCATTATAAGTGAAAGTAGCGGGACTTTGAGATATGGCCTTAAAAACAAAGAACATCCACGGCCATGACTGAGTGCCATGCATAGTTACAAACTTTATGCACTTTACCTAACGCTGGTGGCGTATCTGTATGAGTGAAAAAAAATCTCAAAAGGGACGTAAAAATAGCAAACATTTATTATGTCATTAACCTTTGTGTCCGATTTGTAGAATGTCGACAAAGAATTTAAACATCGTCAGAGTTGTGTTCCTTTGGTTGCTTGTAGCTTTAAGCTTTAGTTAATATTTACAACTTTGATCGAGTTTAAAATCCCTGGCGTTTCTTTTTCAAATACGTATTCTGTCGTCGCAGAACATGGCGGTCAAATTGGGCCGAATGCTGTCTGGCGTGTTTCGTACCACTTGGTAGGCTGTTCTTTACATAATGATTTTAACTATGAAATACTCTGTTTCTCTTATAAAATACAGGGCTCACGCGTTTGTGACGGAGAAGTACGTGATACTCCTCATAGGCACCTTTATCTTACCTCTGATGTATCCAGGGATCCGCGTTTCCCCTGCTCTTAATTTTGTATTCTTTATCTATACAACTATATAAGTATGGACTCGATTTTTGTCCTCTAATGTCGGCTAATCAGAAGAGAGCTGTCGTTTGCTTTTGATATAATAAACGTCGTACCTTATTGTACTTTTACACTTATTTTTTATCTATTACGGTTGATTATTTAATAAATCTCGAAAATGACGAAACAATTCGGAATTTTTAAACCGAAATAACTTGAATTTTATAATAGGCGCGAGCATGAGGAACTGAGAAGAGCAGATCTCGAACACAAGAAACCATACAAACCAAACGTATGTTCACATTATAATGTATTCAGAGTAAGAAATTGAAAGAATAATATCATTTTATGTGGCCTATGTACTTGCACATCTTGCAAACTTTCAATGACGGTTTTTAATCACACACACACACACACACACACACACACACACACACACACACACACACACACACACACATATATATATATATATATATATATATATATATATATATATATATAGTCAAAACTGCCATAGCGATATATATATATATATATATATATATATATATATATATATATATATCAGAACTTCTGAAGATCGAGAATTATATGTAATAAATACAACGTTGATCACCCTTTAACATTTTGGAGTATTTATCTTAGGAGTAATTATCACGTTTATTTTCATTTCACATGTGTGGGGGTAGTTTTAGTTTTTCTTCGGAGTGGGATTTCACATGGATGGGGGTAAGTCTAAAGGTAATTTTCATAGGAGTGGAAGCATACGATCTATATATGCTATCCACACTGTATCACTACGTATCACTACGGCTACGGTAATACTCATCTTATAGTTCAACACATTTGTTAACAATGCATATATATATATATATATATATATATATATATATATATATATATAGAGAGAGAGAGAGAGAGAGAGAGAGAGAGAGAGAGAGAGAGCAAGCATATATTTTCATTCAAACATTTCCAAAGCCTGTTTATTCAAATCAGTTAAAGAAAGGGTCAAACTCTAGTAAAGACGGGCCTATTCCAGTTAGAAATTTGACCTAATTTTAATTGAATTGGATCGTTCTATATCTATTTATTGAATTCAACCTATCTTTAATTCGTTTAGGGATCTGTAAGTTCAATAAATTAACGATAGGTCTTAATATTAAAGGATAACTGAATAAAACATCAAAACTGTTTCATTTATATGGGGACTTCACATTTATGTATTATTCAAGATGAAAATTTTCAATTTTTTTTTTCCTGATTTTAATTTTTACAATGCTTAACTGAAGTATTTCTAATGGTCAACCAGAATTTGAATACCAGTTGTTGAGTTACCAGTGAGATACTGCATTCACAATTTTTCATTATGTAAACAAGGTCGGCACCATGTTTTTGTTTACAAATAGATTGTTTGATAGAAAATACCATATTTAAAACAAAATGAGATGTGACAAACACTAGAAAATATTTGTGTTCAAAGGTAACTCGTAAATTAAAAAAATGTGTTTTAAATGAAACCTTTACTAGTATATATAACCTATGTAAACAAAAAGATGGCACGAGCCTTGTTTACATAACAAAGAATTTTGACCTCTGTATCTCTCATGAAACTCGACAACTGACATTCAGATTTTTGCTGGCCATTAAAAATGCCCCAATTAAGCATTCTAAACATTAAAAATTGATAGCTCGACTTGTGTTCATGTTTAATGTCGATTAGTCATTTTAATATGAAACTGGTCACTATTCACTATGTAAATGAAGTCGCGTCTTATAATTTGGTTGCAAATCAATCACTTGCACTTAGCCTTAAAATGTACATAAAAGCATGTAGTTACATCTTTTGCAGTTAAGATGGAATGAAATAAATCAAAAAAAAAAAAAAAAAAAAGAAAAGAAAAGATAACCTTGCGATTCATGTATTAAACGTCTATGTTTGCCCTCTAACATAACATATTTTGCATGTAGGTATGCAAAACATTGATTTCTTGTAACGCCAATAGTTTGTTTTTTTTTCATTGAGAAAAAGGGCATTCGTGCTGCTGCAGTGTGTGCCGAAAGTATTAGCCCGAAGTCGAATAGTACAATAAAGATTGGACCAGACTGGTAGAAGTTAGTACCCTGGTACAAAGGACTTGAATATCTAAATGTAATTTACTGTTATTTCTCATAGAATAGGGGAACAAAAATCAAAGACAGCATACTAAACTAAACTTAATCATTAATCCACCGATATTCATATTGAGAAACAGCATTGTTTTCTAT
This sequence comes from Ostrea denselamellosa, assembly GCA_024699665.1. Classification (NCBI taxonomy): domain Eukaryota; kingdom Metazoa; phylum Mollusca; class Bivalvia; order Ostreida; family Ostreidae; genus Ostrea; species Ostrea denselamellosa. The sequence continues at coordinate 6,259,471 of JAMZEH010000052.1, forward strand.
GTTTTTCTCCAATTAGTGTGTATAACACTATACGTAAGTATAAAAAAAAATATTCCAAGTGCCTCCAGTAATCGATTAGTACGCGTTCAGAATGAATTAAGCTAACTTCAACCTCTTTTAAGTTCTCATCAACAACGGATTTCTGATACCGCAGTGTGCATTGCCCTCATTCATTTATACTGTGATTATATATCTCAGTTATCTAATTGTATTGTTGCTAAAACGTATCCTTTAAATACCGTTACATCTTCAAAAATTCAATTAGTTCAATACAGAAGCGTCTTTTATTTAAATAGTAACTTCGAATTTAGTAGCTACTTGGATATCATGAATTGTGATCTCGTCTAAACAGAGAAGTGTCAAATGCGCACTGCCATAAGACGTCAAATGATCGGAATCCTTAATGAAATAAGTCGGTGGGATGTTTTCACTTTTCACTGAATACACAAAACCGGTTCGGTGTGTTATTGTGGCAAGGTGTCGTCAAAATGGCACGCTTGATAGATCCTTAATGTCATCAGAAGATGCTCAATTCAGGTTCCGAATCACGACTAGATCTGATCATTCGGAATCACTCAGGTGTGGCCGTTCACCTCCGCTGTTTTCCTGACTGGGCTGTATTTCGTCGCTTTTGCATATTCTGTGATGTTAGTGTTGTTTTAATTTTGCCTTCATATGAATCAAACTGTCAAAGTGCGCTTATTCACACTGTAGATAGAATTCACATGCCACTTATTAGGGAGTTGAGACTTGACTCTACATTCGCATGTGAATTGTCGGGATATAATTCGATACGATACATGATTCAAAAGGAATTATTTTTTTTAAAAGTGTGTAGATGGAATCCAAATACTGTATGTGTCCTTCTGTATCTTGAAAATTTTAACATCAGTGGAATGCTGTGATGGTCTAATTTTTTATTCGTTACACAGAGTGGCAAGGCTAGAACTTTCTCCATGTCGAGCTTTTTTGTGAACGGTTTTCAATCGGGGCTTGTATCGCGAAGCAACGCAGAATGGGTAAACATCCAAAAGAACACTTTTACTAACTGGGTCAATGAACAATTGCGCTTGCGGGGACTATCTGTCCACGACCTTAGAACTGACCTTGCTGATGGGGTCAGTCTGGTTGCACTGTTAGAAGTTCTACAGCGCCGGCGCCTTGCCAGCTGTGTGGAACGCCCAAGCAACCCTCATGAAGTGATGCAGAATCTGAATGTTGCTTTGGAAGCGATAGGAGAAGACAATGTTCGAATTGTTAATATTGGTGAGTTGATGCCTTGTGCTAAGGTCACATAGGTTTTTACATGTACAGTGGTTCCTGTACCAGCTTTAAGTTTACTATGTTATTTGTAATTGTAACACATCTCATAGATCCTGGAATCAGTTTTCAAAGGGGGTGGGGGTAGGGCAAATACTGAAGATGGTGGTTGAAACCTGTGACAAGCACATATAATGTTTAATGTGGGAAAAGGTTGATAGAACGATGGTGTATACCCCTCTGCCCGACACCTATACATCTGAAGGATGATAATCACAATGCACATATCAGAAATGAATGCAATGGAGTCCTGTGTCTCTGCACGCGATAAAAATATTTTAATGGGGAATTTTATATTCTACAAACGACTGACACTTCATCATAGCCTGATGAAATCCATACCAAAAAACATTTTCTCCAAATCCCGGTTACTTTCAAAATCTAATCACGTGACCCACAGTTGACAAAAATTGCACCCATATTATGATTTATACAAAGTAAGTATCAAACACACATGCTTAACCAAAACCTGATAGAATACATTTTTGTCTGTACAAACTGGACAAAATTTTTTTATGTAATCAAGCAGAAATTTTAGGTTATGCAGTGTAACCTGGTGGATCCATTAAGTGCAGTATTTTCATTACTCAAGGTCAATGCTTCTCTACACCCTAGTGAAGATTTATAATAAGCACGATAGACTGTATGTCCAAAGTCTTAAATCATTATGTATATGTAAATCGAAACTCAACAGTGTTTGATACATGTAGATTGTAAAGAACGTAACATCTCATTGGGTTTTAGACGCATTATTTCTTTATATCTATTTTCTTTTTCAAAATAAAGTTCGTTCAACCATCGCTTATTTATTGGGTGTTATGCAAAATACTTTAAAAGGGATGTATAATAGTAGATCTGTAAACGTGAATATCGCTATAATTTATGCCTAATGTTTAAGCATTTCCAAATAGCAACACACTATTTAGTATATATTTATATTCAGAAAACATCTTGTTTGTATGCGTTGACTAATTGTAAGATATTTTAATTTCGGTGAAATGTTTTTGATTTCAGGACTTTTTTGTATAAACTGGTACATGTATATAGATATCCAGCACAGTGGAACAATATAGTTAACTAATACATTTCACGTTGTTACAATGTTCTGTATAAAGACTCGAAAAACCAAAAAACGGCTCTTCACCTGACTGATTGGTATACCTTCTGTTTATTACAATAAAACTACACCCAGGTCACAATTTAAGCCCTATACCTGATTGTTCGTTGACAGTGCGAAAAAGCATCCAACATAGCCAACGTTTATAAAACCTTAAAAAAATCGTCAAATTTGTTACAAAATGTCGCATTCGCCCATCTTTATGTATACATTGAACACCCGTCTTTGTCATTAAATGGACAATCCTTTTCAATGAACCAATAAACTATCAACAAAGTAATGGTTCTCACAGAGAATGCCTTTGGAGTGATTAAATAGAGCATTAAATGTTAAGTTCCCCCTTTTAAAGTGGACTTGCTTAAGCCCGGTCTTGTAATTAACCAGTCTTTAGTCACGTACCTTGGTCTAGAGAAGAAATTTTTATTTCATTTATAGGTTGACCTGACCCAACTTTTTATTTCATCATGTACATGATAAAAACAACTGAAGTGATAATGACATTCACATTGTCTATCTGAAATAATTTGTTTTTCTTTTTTTAAAATGGTTCGAGTATAGTACTTTACTATTAAGGACATACACGAAGTTTCTTAATAACATATACTTTTTCGTGACATTTCATGTGCAATTAACTTGCATTCTATCTTGTTTTTACTAAAACAAAATAAATTAATAAAAACTCGGATATATTACCAGGTTTGTTTTAGAGTTAGATTTTTTTATAGTTCCTGGTAGTGACAAGTAAAAGCATTACAGAAAGCTGAATATATGGGCATTATTAGGTTATTGTAACAAAGAGGGGGAGAACAATCTTTGTCAACCAGAGATCAAACACGGGACCCATGTATTACTACGGTTAGGTGATTGAGCCACTGAACTAACCAGGCAAATGAACGAAATTCAGTAATATTACTTATAAAAATGAAATTTAATCCTAATTTGGAAATCATACCAAAAGCATTTATCATTTACTATACGTAATCCAATTTTTCGGCAATACTTTCGCCAATAGACGATTGTGGTAAACCCAAGTGAAGGAGACTGAATGTAACTCAGCATGTATATTTACAAGATCAGCAAAATGAATATATTTCTGCCAGTAAAGTGAATGGTCAACCCCGATATACAGACGTTCATTTCACAGCAGGCATTTAATGGGGCTCAGTTATGTCGTAACACGACCATATCCATCTTAACAGCCTCGCAATGTGTACATTGTTTTTATTGTGTTGAACAAGCTAGCATTATACAAATTTCATCACATGCCTTTTGATAGATTAAGTTTTTAAAAGGATTGTTCTAAATGAGGATCTTTATTTTGATATATCGAAACACTGAGAAGTTTCTGATGGAAGCTCAAAGAGCGCTATAGTAACGTTTAGTGGTATCGTTACTTGCAAAATGCTCCACCCGAAACATAAAAAAATTTGTCAGCATTGCAGCTTAACACAGATTGAAAGTTGAATGATGAAGTGATCCTCAGTATAGATAATTTCCAGTAATATAAAACACGGATGATTCTATTTTTGGATTGCTTTTTTTTTTTCTAAAAGTGGAGTAGAGGTTAATTCTCCTACAAACCAGCATTGATTACGTAAATCTTATTCCATATAGATAGTTTGCAAGATGATTAAAAATATATTACAATTAAAGAACTTTTCAATCATTCTTAGGCTGTACCGACATCACAGATGGCAATATCAAATTAGTTCTCGCCCTTATTTGGCAGCTGATTCTCCGATATCAGGTGGGGCTGTCTAATATCCAACACAAGAACTGGATGTTAGCATGGTTACAAGCTGTGATTCCGGAATGCGTCATCACAAACTTTACAACTGACTGGAATGACGGTGTTGCATTACAGTAAGTCCACTCTAACTTCATACTTGCATCGGTACAATATATATGTAGTTTGAAATTATTGAAAAAAGCTTGCATGACATGTTGTGTAATTTTATTGAAATGCATGTTTGTTTAAATCTTGTGGCGAAAATGCAGATCATTGAAAGTTGATGGAAAACCGCCCAACATTAAATAAGAATTAATAGTGCTGTCTACTTCAAAGCATGCAACGAATAGTGCTCAAATATCGAAACTCCTGTCATTTAATTTAAACCTGAGCCTGATATGCATATAGCATTTTGATTCACACTGTATTTTTAACTAATGTTGCCTTTCTTATTGAATAGTAAGGATCATTTATGCAGTTAAATTTTGTACGTGTCAATTGCTTGTGGAACCTACTGCGGTTAACAGAAAAACCGCCCAAGGCAGTGAATTATTTGTCTTTCGGCAAAATTTTAAAATAGCTGCTTTGTTTAACACGCAATCTTACAATACACAACTGAACGGGTTTGGTATGTGAAAAAAATAAAACGCAAACCTGAACAACCAGTTTGGTTTGTGGCTTGTAAGACATTTTTTAGTATCCATTTATATGTGTGCATATATTTTATACTGGTCGATCGTGAAAATGCTAAATTTTTTTAAGATGAGCTTAATCTGCCTATTGAAAATTGATATTCATGTACAATCTTTAAGATATGAAATATTCTGTTTAGGAAATTCAATTCTTGTGTGGCAAATACGATCAGTTTCACGCCTTTTGATATAATGAGAGCGCAATTTATTTTCCCACTATCGACATATCTGAACAGTGTAAATGAATAAATGTGATCTTTGTTTACAGAAAAGAAAAAAAATGGTGCAGAACGCTACACATTTTCATCAACAGGTCAAAAATCAACAAAATGAAATTATCTTGAAAAAAAAAAAAATTTTGGTTTATTTTCGGTGGCCAAATATATGCATATCATACCTGCGTATACTCCTTTGTAATAATAGATTGACAAAAAAGCACGCCTTTATTGTATAACAAGTATTCAAAAGAATTAGAGAGAGCCTCAGTAAACAAGATAATTTGAAAATGATTCAGTTGTGGAATATGAACATTGATAAATAATATCTTTTTTCACTGTCCATGTGACCAGATGTGTTACAACTGAGACAACCTTCAGTATGATACAGCGATTTTCACACTGTCTCCTGGTATCGTGGTTTGTCTGTAGTACGAGGGCTGATTGATATGTTGTGAGCCTCATATGCACGGGTTTGAATTTTGGCGGACATATTGCATTATTTTTCAACATAATCCCTTTCAGTATCTATACACTTTTGCCAGCGACGTTTATGGGCCTCGATGCCACTTTTAAAGAAGTCCTTTCCTTGTCTGTTCAGAAAGTCCCTCACTTCGTCTAGTAAGTCGTCATCTGACTGAAAGTGGTACCGTAAATGGCCATTTTCAGTTTTGGAAATAGATGAAAGCCTGCTGGAGCTAGACCAGGCGAATAAAATGGATACTCATTCAATTTAAAGCTACAATCGTTCATGGCAGCCATGGTAATGACAGACTTGTGAAAGGGAAATTGTTCTGGTGGAACAACACACCTTTACTGAGCTTTCCACGGCGCTTCAGTTTAATATTTTCCCATAACTGCCCCGGAAGTCATTCATAGTATACGTATGTCATCGATTGTTTGTCCCTTTTGGAGATAATATAATCCTAAAGGAGCCCATAACTTTTCCAGCTGATGGAACAGTCCTTGCGTTCTTTGGTGGGTATGAACCAGGGTGCTTCCATTGTCTAGACTGTTGTTTGGCTTCTGGGGTGAAATGATGGACCCACTTTCCATAATAACAAATCTCTGAAGAAAGTTAGCAGGATCTACCTCAAAAAGGTTCAGATTAGCACACGACAAAGCGCGCTTGGTGTGCTTCTGATCAACTATCAGAAGTTTTGGAACCCAACAGGCTGAAAGCTTTCTCACTGTAAGATCCTCTGTCAGAATGGAATGTACTCTTTCCTGTAAAATGCCATCTGTACTAGCTATATATTATCTTTCTGTATTTATCAATAAATAACTACTTCAGTATGTATGGTCATCATATATTAACAATTTAGTGACCAGCATAGTACACCCATTCAGATGTTCATCACGCTCACGCAGGTGATACTTTTTAACCAGTCAGGCAAACCGATGCCTAATATTGTAGAATTTAATTCAAGGTTTTTCCTTTTTCTTGCACATAAAAAGCGTGGGTGTATATTCGTTGGTACAACAAAAGTTCGTGTAGTTCGAGTGAACCCCGAAAAGTAGAATCTCTTCAAAATGAATTTAATGGTCGCAATAAAAATAATGAATTAGTCTACCTACTCAAGTTCATTCATTCAGCTCACTATAATCATATATGCATGCACTGAACCTATGTACTGATAACGATGTTCTACAGTTGTGATTTAAAAAAAAAGATGAAACATGATTAAGTAAACTTGGGCAAAATCAATCTCATTTCAATGGACTTATAAAACATATTTTGATGAAATAACCATTATCTACACGTAACATCCTGGGTCCGTGAAATGAGGTGTATGTCTCCGAAACTGTTTGCTGTACAGTATCGCTGATATATTCTGTTCCGGACAAAAACGACGAATTGGAGCATTAAATAGATATAGGATTTCACTTTGAAAATCGATCTGTGAGCAAAATGTACTATCTCCTGGTATTTCGCGTACAATGTAAAGCTATTATTTGATGCGTGTCAATGATATGAAGTAGCTAATTAACGAATTAAACTTTGATACAGTGTATCTCAAGTGAAAATGAAAACGACATGGAATTGTTGAAATTCTACAATGTAAGAAAGAAATTGTCCATCTCTAGAATTACAGACGTCACTTTAAAGTTTAACACAAATTATCGCCAACGACAATTCAGCGTATAATGTCCATGTACATAAAAATAAGTCTTCTGACTGTAAATCACATGTCAGGTCTTGTATCACAAGCAATGCATTCTTTCAGTGATTTCGAATAAGTATATATCTTTTAATAATTAAACAACATACATATAATGCAAACAACCTAGACATTTACTGCGAATTTATATTCATTTGGCGTGTGTTGTATTTGGCGGAAATTAGGGTTTTGCTTCTTAAGCTTGGATTTGATGTATCGTTTATGGGTTTTTGTTGTTGTTTGTTTGTTTGTTTGTTTTATCTGGTGGCACGTGTTAATACAGCTATAAATAAGTTAACCTATAACTAAATGCACTAATAAGTTAATCCATATAAATGAGACATTTGGCAATGTACTTGATGTAGCCCTAAAGCGCTAAAAAGAATACACCGCTAAATATAATACGTTTACAGTATTCCTCAAATATGAACTAAGAGCCTGACGCACTTCTTTATTTTACAGTGCGTTGGTAGAATTTTGCAGCCCTGGTTTGTGTCCAAATTGGAAAGGTCTCAGGAGTCAAAATTGGTAAGTTACAAAACACTTTATTGATATAATATTTGAAGAAAGTTACGTTTTATTAGTAATCTTATTAGATGGTTTCCTGGACAGTAGGTGCTAATGTAAATTGTATCAGAATATAAGATATCGTTGGTAAATTAATTATTTCCACTATATAACTGTGCAAGTAAAATTTAATTCCTTTTACATTTTCTTAAGAAAAATTATTTTTTCATTAAACTTTTTTGTCATGTTTTATATACATGTGTCAGAGTAACTACACACGCTAGTAATGTTTAATATCCTATTCATTGTATACTTCGTAGTATCTACCTCTGAATTAAATTAACCTGTATTCTATAACAGAACACTAAAGTTGTCGATTAAGTGACCGACGCTGAGATGAATTATAGATTATTTAAATGTATTACATTTCAGGCTCAGCAATTGTCAAAATGGAATGAAAATAGCCCGCAAGCATTTCGGAATTCCACTCATTCTTAATCCGGAACACCTCGCAAGTTCCCAGTTGGACGAACTCTCTTGTATTACTTACTTATCATATTTCTTGAAAGTTGGCTCCCCAGGATATAACGCCACGCTTCAGCGAGTTCAGTCCCTTACAAGGAACTCTCATGTGTCCAATTTCACGGTCAGTTCGTCTGAAAAGTCTTGTTATCGTCAAGATGAGTGCTACCATAGTTTTCTATCATTAGGATATTCAATGATAGGCCTATAGCGGTAGACATCTGATGTCAATATCATTGATATTATAAAAAGAAAGTTTGAATAGATACAATCACAAGGTTTGTGTATACATAAATTTACATAAATAGAGAATCGAAAGTATTGTCTGTATACATGTATATCTAATTTAAAGGATATTGTTTTCTGTGAACCAAACCTTCTCTGAAATTGAACAGTGATAGAATTTTATTTCATGTAAAGAAAATGGACCAATAAAAATGACATACTTCAGGAATCGACGGTCGTTAGATATAGTTCAGAAAAATTTAATTCAATCCAAATATACGATGTTTTTTTCTTCCCCATATTAACACTCCAATAAAGAATCGAACCAGAAACCCGAAATACTAGATTTGCTATTCAGAACGCATGACGAAATTGGGGATGAAACACTTTTACAGGTTGTGGTTAGTTATCAAGTATCAATATATTGTATAATCAGTTTTTCGTCGCATTTGCTGTTTTCATTGAAAAGGTATAATGCGACGAATTTATCCGGCTAATCTCCCATACTCATGTAGCTTCGAAAGTTGTTCGGAAGACATCAGCATCATACAAAATAAGTGGTGTTATCAGCTTTTTCAGTGATATATTTTGGCTGGGTGTGTTGGACTAAACCATCGATGTTCTGTTACTTAGCAATTTGTCGGCGACGCAAGTTCAGATTTGAAGAACATAAAACCCAAGAATCATGTACACTATATGTCTTTCATATCCATCTACGCCAAGACTGCTATACTTTAAACCTTCTTTTATTACAACAGAAAGAGCATCAAACTGCCGTTCTTGATTTAGGTCGCACTATACAGTGAATAAGTTTTTAGAAGGAAATTTCACTTTGTAGACAATGATTTGTTTTCTTCCAAATGTTTTCAGACTGATTGGAACGATGGACAAGTCTTGTGTGCGTTAGTAACCAGTCTAGGAGGACATCTAGGAGACTACAATACTGCATCTAGCATAGAGAGACTGCAGTATGGTACGTGTTCATACTCGCTGCACACATTGTAATGCCCGTGGTATTTTTGTTTCTGGAAGAAAATCAATTAAAAACGACAGAATATTTTAGGAATTAATTACAATAATGTCAAATAACTGCATAATGGATATCCTACAGGCATTGATGGCGCACAGACTCTTGGTGTTTATCCTATATTAACTGCAGCAGATATGGCTGAAGAAGACACGGAACACCTCGGCATCATGGCGTATGCCGCAAAATTTATCAATATGAAACCTGTTTCCATATCAGCTTTCTCAAAGTATGAGCAGAAACAGGTAAATGGTATACAAAAACGTTAAATGTAATCTATTTTTAGAAACATAGCCCTGGGGCTATTTTAGTTATACATAGATGAATTTTTTTCACTTATGTATGCGGGAAATGAAATCACCAATAATGTAGTTTGTAGAAATCATAATTTTCTTTGAAAGAAATTTTTCACATGTTAAATTGGGCATTGTATTTCGTTTGTTTTACGTCCCGTCGAGAATTTTTCACTCATACTGACCCTTCCTCTGTATTTTCAGATTATTGTTTGTGACGAAAGGCACACTGTGATACCCACAGAATCTGTGATTCCGATTAAAAATGTAGGCGTTTCAAATTACACAGTTGTTCAGCCTGGTAACAACAAACCAGACAGAACGAGGTCTTTTCGAATTGAAAGAATAAACAACGGATTCGACAAAACTAATTCCTATCAAACTGGGGAAACTAACTCTAAATCAGAGAAAGCAAGTTCGTTTCGTATTGACAGATCCTCTTTCTCCCCTGATCCACGATCCAGTCAGATACAGTCCAATGGCTACCAGGATATTCCAACGCAAAGTAATGTGACTTATAATCTCATTCGACAACCGTCACTACGAAAAGCAAAGAAAATCCGTTCAAATCCGACTGGCGGGATTAAAGTAGATACATATTCAGTTGGTGTCATCATGTCAACGGCGGTAATTAAAAAGATTGATTACTTTTGAAATAAATTTGCCGAGTATTAAGACAATTCTTATTTTTTGTAAACAAACGTAGGAGTCAAATTACAGAAACAATTGCAGCCAGTCAGATGACTGGTTTTTATAAAGATATTGAAATTAGACGATGTTCTTTAATCAACATTATGTTTTCTATTTCAATAGACAGACGATATTTTACTGAAAGACGATATCAAACTTGAGGCTGTCTCCCCAAATGGTCGCGTAATCAAAATGTCTGGTGTTGGAACATACAATGCACAGTTCGAACCCGATGAAATAGGTACTAACTAAAAATGTTTATTTAAAAAAGAAATCCAATATAAATTGGTGGCATTCTAATGACAAAGCATATATTAAATCATTTTACAGGAGAATGGAGGGTTGCCTTGTATTGTCAAGGGAAGCGCATCGATTCCTGCCCTGTTGATGTTTGCGACCCCTCTAGAGTCAAGGTCATTGATCTAAAGGGCGGGGTAGTTGGTCGACCGAGCAGGTTTAAAGGTAAAAGTAAAAAAGCGATTCATAATTAATTCTTTGCAAAACATATTTAATGTAGTTTATGATGATGTGGAATTGAAAAACGGGGAAAAAACTTTTCTTTATTATGTTAATAGCTTATGCTTATTTTTTTAGTGGATTGTTCGGAAGCTGGGAACGGTGATTTAGAAATTTTCGTTAAAAATGACAAGGGCCGTGTGCCATCTTTCTGCTCGGACAATGGGCGGGGCATCTACAATGTCCAGTTCACTCCGTATCTGAAAGGACCGCATTACGTCTCGGTCAATTTCAACCGGGCGGAAATCAGAGGTTGGTTGGTACTAATTGCAAAACACTGCCTTTTCATTTTATTTAAACAACAGATGCTATATGAAAGGGAAAATAAAATTTTGGTGAATATTCAAATTCGTTATAATATTAATTTTTTATCCGCTTGTTTACTCCAGCTCCCAAACAGGTCGCAGATGTTTGTAAGAAGTGTATTCTGTAACTAAAATCATAATTTTACTCTTTTACCTGCTATTAACCAGAATATCCCTCTCTTTCCGAGTGCATCCTTAACAACATAACACATTTGACATGTAGTTTATGAACAATTGAAACAAGTTTGAAATTGAATTAATAGCATGGCTGTGGTCTCATGATAATTGGAAATCTGATAATTTGTTGTGTGGATGAATTTAGTAGTTCGATGTAAAGGAAGGCGATCAGTCTTGTATACGTATGTACACAGACAGATTAGTCACAAAATTTCATGAGAGCCGATGAGATAAATATTCTAGCATTTTGTACTACTGTTAAAGGGATATCTCTGCTATTAATCATGAATGTGATATATTTTTAGACGATGAGATTTTGCTGGGTTCCGATGGTGAAGGGATGCACAGACGAGCAATTTTCTACTCTGAAATAACGGAAGAGGATGGAAAATTTAAAGTCAAGGCATCTTGTATGTTAATTTTTTTTGTAGGATGCAATATTGAAACGGGATTGAACACTTTGATAATTTAGATAGCATTACCCCCTAATAGTGAACAGCTTGTCCAGCCTTCATTCTCTACCATTTCTGTTCTTTTCTATGTGGTCTATGGTGACTTTTGCCTTGATACGCGTTTCCCCTTTGATTACCAGCTTAAAGAACCTATGGAGTGGTCATCACCCTCCTACCTAAAGATGGAGCCGATCCATGTTTATATCTCCTGCTGATCTCGTCGCTGATCTTTCTAATGCCTGGGAAACCCTTTAGTAGCTTGTTTCTTACTTGTAACCATCATATCGCCAGTATTTCTTTCAGGCGTATGATTTGAATTTCTGCAGCCTCATTTTCTATAGGGTAGCACCGGCCATATTACTGTCCTCCATGGCAATATGGATGAAGACATTATACAAGATATTGCACAATTCTCCTTCATTCAGTGTGTACTAAAAGTCAATCATACACGAGATCTCGACCATTTTAACTAGTTTGATGTATGCCGTACAACCCCATAATCACCTTCCATAATCTTCCAGAATTCTTCCCTGTTGATCAAAGTTACCGGATTGGAGGTAGACAGTTGCTCTCCGCTTGTTGATTTGCTTTATGATGTTGCGGAAGATTAATATACGTTCCGAATATCCACAATGCTTTATGATCCTTGAAAATCTAATTTCTTGAGGGCGTTGTAAAATTAAATTTTGATCTTTCAGTGATGACCCTTCCCATGGTGTTATTTATGCTAGAAACATACACTATTATCACACCTTTTCAATTCTCACATTCCTTTAGATCCTCATACTCTACTACTATATCCCGTCTTGGGTATCTTCATAGTAATTTCCTCATGCACTTAATAACTTCTGTTATCCCAGAAAATGTCTTCAAGTGTACATGTCTGATTTTGTTTAATGGTTAAAAGTGTACACTGAAAGACATGTAAGGACCTTCAACTTGAATAATCAACGAATATAAATATTTTATTGTTTTAGGTGACTGGCAGATTGATTACGTCACAGGTGGACCGTTTCAGGTTCCAATATCGGATACACTCGATATAAAAGTTTACAGCATGCAGGATGGCACGATTTGTAATCTCCCTCATCTAATAGGTAACAGATGATGTCCACTCATTTGCAATCAAGGCTCCGATGAAGAATAATGTTTCTTATTTAAGCCCCATTCGAGAGATTTGTTTATTTAGATGGAGCCACAGATTTATATATATATATATATATATATATATATATATGTGTGTGTGTGTGTGTGTGTGTGTGTGTGTGTGTGTGTGTGTGTGTGTATGTCGCTCAAGGCCGTAGCGATGAGGCTTCTTTATTGTGTTTCAAATGGCTTACTGTGACACGGACCTCAATTTGTAATTATTTCAATAGAGTAGCTGAAATAGAAAATGGTTGTAGTTAAAAAATAAAAGTAAACTACCAAAGTTGACATCCCATTCCGCTTTATTTAGATATTTGCTCGTTATTTTGAAGGATGCTATTGAATATCTTTAGAGTTTCCCTTGATCATGGTGCTTATATTTCAGCGGACTGCAGCGAAGCTCCTGAGGGGAGCTTAGAAGCGGAAATCACTTACGGTCACGAAAGATTTCCCGCCACCGTCACCGAAACGAACCCAAAAATATACCAGATCAATTTCCGTCCCCGAGGAAAAGGAACGTACAAGGTGTGGGTGGTATACGGTGGTTTGGTATTAAAAGGTAAAAGCATTACTTATTTTCAGAAAATAACAATATCATTATCCGCAGGACTTTTTCATATTAACGTGAATGATTCCAAATAAATGTACATCAAACTTGAAACTTGGGGGACTACAAAATGCAAGCACTCTAGTTCCCATATTTTAATTATGAATATAAACTAATCATGAATTATAATGAATTTGTTCTAGGTTCACCATTTATCATAGAAATAGATGAACTAACTTCGCCGAAAGCTCAAGGCGATGGTCTCATAAAGGGAGTTGTGGGCCAGCCTACCAGTTTTAAGGTTGACTCTAGAGGATTCCCGGGTGATCTGCATATCGACATAGCAGGTTAGATTCTTTCCAGTTTCATATTTCGAAACATATGTATTTTCCTACTTTACAATTGTATGGTGTAATTTAATATATTAACTTTAATTATTATTAAAAACTAACATTTTAGGTCCGCACTACCCCATAAACTGCACCCGAATACCCGACAAAGATGGTACAATTAATATCACGTATACTCCCGAGGAAACCGGGTCTCATAAAATTCGCATCAGTATAGACGGGCGACAAATAGAAAGTGAGTGATTTGTTTTAAAAGTTGTACATGCATTATAGGCAGTAAATCTAACATAATAGAACTGATGGTTATATACATTTATAATTTTTTTTACAGAAAGTCCCTTCACTGCAAAAATTGTGAACCCGAAGAAGATTAGGATATCCGGCGGATGGCGCCCTCTGGTAGACGACAATGAAAGAATTCCACTAGTTGTAGGGAAGGAGAAGCAAATTCCGTTCGATGCCTCTGAGGCTGGACCTGGTGAACTTACAGCAGATATCCGTGGACCATCTACCAAGATTCCAACGGCCGTGGAGACCCGAGCAGGGACTCGACACACTTTAGTGTTCACACCCGAGGAGGAAGGTAATGTTGGTCACTGAATGCAATTTTCTTGTTTCTAAATAAAGAGGTCAAAGTACTGTATTTTGCTAGAACTTTAGACTACCTATACACTGTTTTTTTTCCTTCTAAACATAGAAATTACTATGAAATATTGCCAGTATACATTTGTCTGTAGTAATGTTCAGGATGGTCTCCTCAATGTTGAAAGAAAATGTTCATCTGAGCGTAGAACCGCACTATTTTGTGTCTGATGAAGTTGTTTGGATTTAAGGTGATCACTACATTGATGTGAAATGGGATGGTTTTCCACTACCCAGCACTCCATATATAGGGCACGCTACCAACCCCCCACCTGACGGTAATGGAGGTTTGTTCAGACCCGTAGTCCTTAACCTCAACACTGGATCACCCAGGTGATTCTTTGAAGTTATCCGTCTTGTTGTGAATTTCTCATCCAGTGTCTTGAATTGATACTGCTGAACAGAGAAGCGTTAACATTTTCTTTCATTGTTATGCCATGATGTCCCATGCATGTACTAAAGCTCTGAAGAAATTTAAAAATCTTTATTTCTCAGCAACGAATGATCGGGAAGTTATTTTCATAAATCATTTTTATAGTTTAAATTTCATGACAATTAGACCAAATATAATTTTACAAAGTATTTTTTGAAAATTGTTGTTTTTCAAAGAAATACTAATACAAAAAAATGTGATGGGGCAGACTAATTACTAAGTACTATAGTAATGATTGGATAACTATAATAACAGAGTTCATGTGATATTCACTTCAATGCATGTATATAAGCAGAAAATATTTCACATTGTAAGGGAGTTTACTCAGAATTAACTATGACAGGTCCATGTCGTCGGACGAACACCCACGAGTCCAACCAACGCAACTTCACAGTCCGCTACACAGTCCTGTTAACATTCACTTTGAACTTCCGAAGGTGACCGTTCAGAACTTGAACACATCTTCACCGCCTTCCCAGGATTATCCCGATAATGGAGGATCCCGAACAACATCGCCACGGACTATTAATGTTATTCGGAGGCCATCTGACATCGGCAATCCAAAAACAAGAGTTTCAAAAATTTATCTTCCGCAAAGAGCAGGTATCTCTTTGACTCTATCTTTGTACTATTATTTTTTTGTGTGTGAATTTCTACATTGATTTCCAATTTTTCTTCAATATTTCTCGTTCTTTTTATTAGAGAGTATGTACTCCTCAACAACAGGAAATTCCGATCTCCCGGTGAGAGTTAGCGTTGTCCGTAATTCCACTACGACAAGCCCGGGTTCGAGTCAACCATCCACAAGAACATCTTCGGTCAAAAGATACCCTGCTCCAACTCCCCCTTCTGGAGACCCTGCCAAAGTAGTGCTGAGCGGAAAAGGACTAAAGCATGCTCATCTTGACAAACCTGCTGTGTTCAGTATAGACGGACGCCATGCTGGGCCGGGTTTGTATTTTCAAACATTTGATGCAAATACAATAAGGTAATAGTTAAGATGTATTTACAGAAAGAAGAGAGACTTCAAACAAACTTAATCGTTTTTCCAAAATAATTAGAAAAGTGTTGCACTTATTTTAAAACTTTAGTTTTATGTACAGTGAAACGTGTCTAATTCGGATGTCAAGCGATTCAATGTAAATTGTATATAAACTTTAATAGAAAATAATCATTATTTTCTGACATGTTTCACTGTTGTACAAACATATATTGTACTATATTAATGAATTAGGTGAACCGCAAGCCAGAGTTACTGGGATTAACAAAGAAATCCCGGTTAGAGTGGAGTCAATGGGTCCCAAACAGTACAGATGTACATACACACCCACGGACCCTGGGGCTTACCTATTGGATATCACCTGGAACCATCGACCTCTAAAATGTTGTCCCTTCAAAATCAATGTCAACCAGCCTGTGTTTCCACACAAGGTGAACGTCAGTGGCGACCCGCTCAAAAGCGGTTATGTGGGACGTGATATCCGTCTACAAATCGACTCCCGGCATGCTGGGTCCGGTATGTGAAAATCATGCATTTTAGTTTTGTTCACTAGAATTGAGTATATCGATCATTTATATCTCGAGAGATTCTGTTGAATATACGATAAAAGAAAAAGAAAATTGAGTTGCTATTTGTTTCTTCAGGGGATCTGACAGTGAAGTGCGTGGGCCCTCAGATGTCAGATGTACCTGTTAAGCTTGTGGATAACTATGATGGAACTCATAGTCTTAAATTAAAACCTGCGGAGCCCGGAAGGCATATCCTGCAAATTATGTATGGAGGCGAACACGTGCTAGGTAAATCAGTAACATAAAACACAGCAGAAGTGATATGGTTTATTTTCCAGAACCTGATTGATTGATTATAAATTTAGACCTATGCTCGGCGCTTATGGCCTTTGAGCAGGGAGGGATCTTTAACGTGCCATACCTACTGTGACACGGGACCTCGGCTTTTGCGGTCTCATCCGAAGGACCGTCCCATTTAGTCGCTTCTTATGACAAGCAAGGTGTACTGAGGATCTATTGTAACAACCCGGATCCCCACGGGGCTCCAGAACCTGAAAATCAAATGCTGTTAACCAAATGTAATATGTTATATATTTCCATAGACCTATGTTCCTTATTTTAAGTAACAAGAATTTTATTCATGTTTGCAGGTAGTCCATATGCAGTTGATATTAAAGCCCCACACAAAGCACAGTACCCAGTGAAAGTTTATGGTCCCGGAGTGAATGACGGAATTTTGCCAGATTTTGAGAGCCACTTCATTGTAGATGCGCGAGGGGCAGGCGCTGGAGAACTTAAAGTCGTCCTAATGGGCCCCAAAGGTCAATCCTAATTATATTCAATATAGTTTATACTTTGTTTCAACTTTTTCATTTCGCATTGATATGAACAATTTATGAATTCTCACTGAAATCAAAACATGTTTGAATCAATTTTGGTTTTGACGAATTTTTACAGACTAATACAGGATTTTTAAGTAACCTTCAAATGATTGATTATAACTTCCGATGATAAGTATCATTCCTTTCTTTGAATCAGGCGCTTTTAATGTGGAACTTAGCCGCACGAGCCAAAAGGACAAGCTTTTTCATTGCCATTACAGCCCTGTTGAACCTGGTCTGTATACTGTTAACGTCCTATGGTCTAACGAACACGTGACCGGAAGTCCGTTCAAAGTAAATCTTGCAACACGTCAGCTGCAACTGGATCGCATGCTTATGGAAAGAAGAGCGTCTCTGCCTCGATCTCAAATATCCAACAGCGAAGCGCTCAGAGTACCAAAGACAGAACAAGAGAACATTCTATATTGATAGTGACGTCATCATAAAAAGGCTTATACTCAATGTACTGTTATAAAGATGTAGCGGTGATATGAGAATATAGATATGATATCATGTACTTATAAGTAAAAAAAACAACATGTTTTTATACCAGGAGTACACTATTCATGTTACAATTGTCTGCAGATTTTATTACACTTTATTTACATAGTACAAGAATGATTTCTGAAATCGTCAGACAAAATGACAATATAAAAACGTATAGTCAGTCTCTGTAAGGATATTCTGTGTAAAAATTAATGTTTATATTTAATCTTTATGAACAACTATATTAGACTATGTCAGCGAGATAAATTGAATATGAATATGGAATATAATATAATTCAGTAACATATGCACTCAGCGTTTTAAAGTGGCAGCTTGTGGTTTTGCCAAAATTATAAATGACATTCTATAACTTTGTAGTACAGTCATATATTTAAATAGTACTTTAACAATTAATATTGAATTGTGTAGTTTTTTCAGTTTATGTATGTTTAAAATCATACGATTTAATGACTGTACGGTTATAAACGTGTATACAAGTCATTGCTTACTTTATTAACTTTATACTCGATATGTAAACATATATTACTTCTGGATTCTTAATTTTCCAGTATGATCAGAGTCGTACACCTGAAAATACTTACACAGTTTGTCCGTCGTCAATTTGTAATTTGTATCTTTTTGATCTACTTCCATTCCTTTAAGTTTTCTATTGTGTTTCTGTAGAAAACTCTTGAAGTTCGATCAGACACTCGACTGTATATTTACTCTGTTTATTCATTTCCACACAAAAACTTTCCTTTTCAGTAAATTCCTACCTAAAGCTGGTGACATGTCTACTTGATTCAAATTTTCTCATTGGAACGCAAAACAACAAACTTGTTACTCGTAGTAACTTCTAAAGTAGGCAAAAATAGTTATAGTATTATTTAGGAAACTGGTTGCATAAGTCTTTCAATTGTCCAGTTGCTATTGGTCTGCATCAGGCGACGATTGTCGTGTGTTAACAATTGAACATTTCTTCTTACCAAAATTGTAATTTTCTTGATCCCCGAAGTAGAGATTCTGACTCTAGACTGGGGCCAATATATAGTGTTTATGTGTAAATTATTTAAATAACGTCCTTCTGAATTGATTTAGAGAGAACAGGTAGTCCTTAACTCAAAATGGAAATCCCATAACCCCAGGGGTAGGGGATTTTGTAACTAGGGGCCAAAATAGTCATAGTTACAAAATGTCTCTATCATTTCAAAGTTTTTTTTAACTTTGCTGAAACTATATAAACATATGCATAATTGATAAACAGAGAAGTATATACCAAAATTGTGAACTTCGCAACCCTAAGGTTCTGGCCCTAGGGCAGATTCAAAATAGTCAAATACCTGTAATGTAATATAAAGTACATCATGTGTTTTATCAATATGGTACTCCCGAAGACATTTGAGTTTTGTTTTTGTAAGAAAAAAGAACTTATCTTGCTTTATACTGCGGCTGAATGCAGAACAGGAAATATATTATAGATTTCGTAGCCCATGGAGCTAGTAAAACTCGGGTGACCAACAACACCTGTCGACCTCTTGCTATCAGTATGTATGATGATGGTGTTATTCACTTTTCATTATCATAAAGGCGACAGTCAATCACATGTATAGCTATCTCTTCATTTTGCTGAATCATGTGACACCTTACAATCACAATATATATAGTTTACTTGTATTAATTGGTATTGTGCAGAAATTGCCCAATGTTTCAATTCACTTCACACAGTTTCGATGTTTCACACAACACAAAGGAACTTGACATTTATTCTTTATGTGTCGCAATTTTAAAAGAAAAATCAATGTATGTAAGTAAAGCGCTTAGGTCAAGTAAAAAGGTTATTTGTTTCAAAATTGTAGCACCCCCACCTGTAACATATCGCATATTTATTGTAGTGTTGCGATCGAAATTTACAAAAAATTAAATAGCAAAGGTTTATTACTGACGAAGCATAGGTAATTCCATTGTATTAAACCACAATTCATACTTTTTGTTGAATGGGAATCGATAAAATACCTACCGCTGGGAGTAAATTTTAATTTCAATTAATTTATAATCCTTTCTGATGGATATTTTCAAATCAGAGATATATTAATCATTTCGTGTGGATGTTTTATTACAAAAGACTGGGGACTCCTCCTGATCCCACCTCTGGTATATCCAGGGGTCCGTGTTTGCCCATCTCTCTCATTTGTATTCTATATAGGAATTATTAAACTGATCATTGTTCGTGGTCTTATCCTATTCATGTCAACATTATGCTTTGTTTTAAGATAATATATCCATCCTTTAATTTCCCCAATGATCACCTTTGTACTACATCCACACAATGATCACCTTTGTACTACATCCACACAATGATCACCTTTGTACCGCATATACTTAATGATCACCTGTGTACTATATTCACTCCAAGATCACTTGCGTATCATATACACTCAAATGATCTCCAGTGTACAGCATCCACATCACCACCTGTATAAGATCTCTACTCAATGGTCACCTGTGTACTACATCCAATCAATAATCACCTGTGTCAAAAATCCACTCAATGGTCACCTGTATACTACATCCAATCAATAATCACCTGTGTACTACATCCACTCAGTGATCACCTGTATACTACATCCAATCAATGATCACCTGTGCACATCAATTCAATGATGACCTGTGTACTATATCCACCCAATGATCACTTGTGTACTACATCCACCCAGTGATCACCTGTGTACTACATCCACCCAATGATCACCTTTGTACTACATCCACTCAATGATAACCTGTGTACTACATCCACTCAATGATCACCTGTGTACTACATCCACTCAATGGTCACCGGTGTACTACATCAATTCAATGATCACCTGCGTACTACATCCACCCAATGATCACCTGTGTACTACATCAATTCAATGATCACCTGTGTACTACATCCACTCAATGATCACCTGTGTACTACATCCACTCAATGATCACCTGTGTACTACATCCACCCAACGATCACCTGTGTACTACATCCACTCAATGATCACCTGTGTACTACATCCACTCAATGATCACCTGTGTACTACATCCACTCAATGATCACCTGTGTACTACATCCACCCAACGATCACCTGTGTACTACATCCACTCAATGATCACCTGTGTACTACATCCACCCAACGATCACCTGTGTACTACATCCACTCAATGATCACCTGTGTACTACATCCACCCAACGATCACCTGTGTACTACATCCACTCAATGATCACCTGTGTACTACATCCACTAAATGATCACCTGTGTACTACATCAATTCAATGATCACCTGTGTACTACATCCACTCAATGATCACCTGTGTACTACATCCACTCAATGATCACCTGTGTACTACATCCACACAATGATCACCTTTGTACTACATCCACACAATGATCCCCTTTGTACTACATCCACCCAATGATCACCTGTGTACTACATCCACTCAATGATCCCCTTTGTACTACATCCACCCAATGATCACCTGTGTACTACATCCACCCAACGATCACCTGTGTACTACATCCACTCAATGATCACCTGTGTACTACATCCACCCAACGATCATCTGTGCACTACATCCACTCAATGATCACCTGTGTTCTACATCCACCCAATGATCACCTTTGTACTACATCCACCCAATGATCACCTGTGTACTACATCAATTCAATGATCACCTGTGTACTACATCCACCCAATGATCACCTGTGTACTACATCCACTCAATGATCACCTGTGCACTACATCCACTCAATGATCACCTGTGTTCTACATCCACCCAATGATCACCTGTGTACTACATCCACTCAATGATCACCTGTGTACTACATCCACCCAATGATCACCTGTGTACTACATCCACTCAATGATCACCTGTGCACTACATCCACTCAATGATCACCTGTGTACTACATCCACTCAATGATCCCCTTTGTACTATATCCACCCAATGATCACCTGTGTACTACATCCACTCAATGATCACCTTTGTACTACATCCACTCAATGATCACCTTTGTACTACATCCACTCAATGATCACCTGTGTACTACATCCACTCAATGATCACCTGTGTACTACATCCACTCAATGATCACCTTTGTACTACATCAATTCAATGATGACCTGTGTACTACATCCACTGAAGCAAGATTTTAGTTTCTATCTAAATCAAACTGATGTATGGTTCTTTCAGACAAATTTTTCACTCCAAAATCTTTATTTAGTATGTTGCATTTATATCATGTTTATTTAATCAGTGTATTTAGACAGTATGTTATATCATATTTATCTAGTCAATATGCTGTATCATATGCTATATCATGTTTATTTAGTCAGTATGTCATATTGGGCAAGAAAGAATGCAAATACGTCAACCATTTGTTTCCAATCCTATGTTGATGCATTCAGGCAATGGATAAAACTTTGCTATCTAGATGACTCAAGAGCAAAACAACATTGCATGAGAGCTTTGCCTTATATTATTGGTCTCATAATGCAAACACTGAGGTCTCTAGGGGGAAATCTGCAGCTTCAGTTAGAATTTATTTTTATATTCGATTTAAAGTTTGATAACATTTTTCTCTTTTGAATTATATATGATTATGTCTGACGTGTTTCATACCAATATTAGGCCGTTCTCTACACTCATTCTGCCTGCGGATTGCACCGCTTGCCTGATCAAGTCATAGGGGTCATGACGGATATGGCCGGTCAACAGGGGATGTTTCTATTCGTTATCTTATCCTTTTTGTTCATTCAAAATCTAGACCATAATTAACGTCTGTAATATAATTAAAATACTACTTGCAGATATTCTAATGTCATTAATCATCATAAAAAAAAGTCATTGGTACTTTCAACCGTACCATTAAGTCTGCTATAGATAAAAATTCATATGTTACATTTCATTTTTGTTTTTAAATTCTCCACTTCAATATCTTTAAATTGTGTCATTGCTAAATAAACATACAGAGAAACTCTTAAGTTCATCAATTTTCGTAAATGGTGTGAATATATTTTTTTAGATATTTCGAAATGACCTTCATTAACTTCCGGAAAGACATATCGGCATCTTCAAATATAGACTTTGATGTATTCTCATTAGAAAAAGTGGGTGTCCAAGAGTTAAGATATATATTACGGAAGGTCTTTTGAAAAGACAAAAAGTAGCAAGTTTCATACTTTTAATGTATTTTTAAATTGGAACCTTTTCCATTGATATCTGTGTAATGCAACAAAAAGAGTTACGGTATTGGACAATATGTCACATGTACAACTTGATCCAGCAATAGTAACGTTATAATACGTTATATTACTAACGTCTACGAGAGAGCTGTACGTCAGCTTCGAAATGAAGCTTGAATAGCGCCTTCTAATAGACTAAACTGGCAGTGGCGTAGCTGTCACTGACGCCAAAACGCCCGGGCGTACACATCAATTTGACAACAATAAAAAAAATGAGAGTTAATTTTTCATTTTATTATGCATGATTTCATGGCTAGAAAAAACCACAAATGTAACCTAAAAACCCTCAAAACCCACGAGTTTCCGGAGGCTTCGCCCCTGAGTCCCCACTAGGACCTTGCCTTGGACCCACTGGGGGCATTAAGACGGCCCCTAGACCCCCAGCCTATGGATTTTTCACTTCAAGGCTAGCTACGCCAATGGTTGGAACATTTTTCATTGAATAGGTGTGTAATGCAGTGTACTAAGCTGTATTAGAAGACAATATACATTGTATTACATGAACAATGTGATTCAAAAAGTTATGGTACGTTTGTAGTGGTAAACTCTTCCAAAGTTAAGCTTGAATAGCAGAGTAAAGGTGAAAATTGCATAGCGTCCTTTATCAAGTAGTAATAATGTACGATAAGAAAAGCAGTGTCAACACCGTATTGCAACACAAACGGTGTATAGTGGTAACAAACACGGTGTAACACACGGCTTATAGTGGTAACACACGGCGTACAGTGGTAACACACACAATTTAGTGGTAATACACACGGTGTATAATGGTAACACACACGGCATGTAGTGGTAAAACACACGATGTATAATGGCAGCACAGACGGTATATAGTGGTAACACACACGGCGTATAGTGGTAGCGTTCTTGCGAAATGATCTTGCATGATATGTATTATTCAACATTTATTATCTAATTCATACATGTATCTATAACTACTACAGTAATTTCAAAGGAGACAAATTGTAGATTATTATGACGTATCAATGGCTATATAGAATAGATCACTGCCCGAGAAATCTGTGTAAACCTTGTCTCAAACGAATATTGTCCCTATGCTGGACAGCATTACTCCTGACGTCTTCTCTCGCTCTGTTTATGAACACGGGAAGTCGTCTAATGAACCACTGCCTAGATAGCGGTAAAGGTCTTGGCGGGGGAATCCGGCTCGGGAAAACGTCAGGACGTTGTATTGCAAACTCATGGCTTGTAGGTACAGGTGTGATGACATCGGGTAAGGATTGTAACCCTCTGTCTGGCAGGGGAGGGATATCCAATAGTGGACGCTGACCACGCAACGAAGAGGCACCGGAGGGGACGCTCGTAGTTTGTAATTTTTGGATTTCATAGTAAACCTCAGACATGTATGTAAATCCTTTCGGATTCAAAAGAATATAAACAGTTCCACCTCTTGGATTTACGTTTTGGAAGCAGACATTATTTCCGTCTCTCACAGCTGCATAAAAAAGTAATGTCATGTAACATATTTAGAGAGGACATTCAATGTTCTGTAATATATGAATGCACATTATAAAATAGAAATGTCGAACATGTAAATCTTGCTGTAACGAGTTAAGTATAACCAATCAAATGTAAAATCAAGACATCAAATTCAAAACGCTTTCCAAAGATACGCAAGTTGATTTGGATAGGATAATTTTCGATCCACGTGATAATTAGGGTAAGAAACAGGGACCTATAAAATAGTCAAAATTCCAAATATGTATAAGGTTAATTCGTGCACGGATTTTTTTTGGGGGGGGGGGGGTATTAGATAAGTCATTGTGTTACCTCTTCCCTATTTTCCTCAAAAAGACTCTTAGATCACCAGCCTATATATTTTTCCCCCTAGATTTTCCTACGATGTCATGCGTTTATACGCCTGGGGCAGCTTAAACCTCCGTATCATTCGGGGCTCTTTATTTCACGAGTGTGACAGAAAACTTATATTTTCAAATTATAAATAAAACAATCCTGTCTCAGGTGCGAAATAAATTACATATTCATCCACAGTATGTGAAATCTAGATTTCTTTGGGTAATTTCTTTATAATTAAAAAAATTATGTTGACTTCACCGGAACTAGATTTATTGTATCAGATTAAATATATTACAATTCCCACAGTTCGAAAGTTAAGTCAGTATATAGATACCCATTAGATAAATCAGAATATATTGTCACTGATATTATTTAAAAGACAAAAACTTTAGTTAATCATTTATTCAGAAAAATGAAATATTTTATGTGCGAAAACATCCTTGTTGCATTTCCTTAACCAAATAATTAAATGACTAATATTTCCCGAAAATGCGGGTTTGACAAACTGATTTTCATAAATTTACGTAAATTAGTGTTTGGAGAAGAGACTTTTATTGTACCACATGTGACCTAATGTTCCCCACTCTCCCAGGTCTGGACCGAAGGCAAATACACGCCTGTCGTTACATACGAAAACAGTATTTAATTGCTCCTTGACGTCACAACTGACAAACTTCAATTGCTGAGGAAACGTTCAATGAGTTTCCCCCTGGCACCAATTGAACGGATTTTCTATATTAGTTTGCAGCGATTTTATTGTTTCCAAAATAATGTTGACTTCTATGTAAGCTCAGTCTGACGTTTCTATATTATGAAAGAAAAAACGGTACCAATTTTGATGCATCAGATGCGCATTTCGACAAATAATGTCTTTTCAGTGATACTCATGTCAAAAATGTTGGAAATCCGAAATAAGAACAAATTTCGTACCTAAGGCAAACTATATCATGTATTTAAACATATCCTTGGATGTTTTGACATATCTTGATTTCTAGCTCCTGTAAATTTTTGACATGTTAATAATTGCTTTTCATCATCAACGTGCATTCTTAATTAACATTTTCGTACGCTTCTCAAGAAATACCGCCGCTAACCGTCAAACTAATTTTTTTTTAAAAATAGCAAATTATACTTAGGTAAAGAGTATTCAAAATTTACTCCAGTGAAGTATTATTACAAATTGGGTAACCAAAATGCTTCCCCACTATGAAAACGTATAACTTACATTTAATGTTTTGTTCTTTGTCGTCCCAGGCACGAAGAACATCGAACCGTTTTAATTCTACCAAGCAGATCTGATATGGGTAATCACGCCAAAACGAAAGTTGTAGCTGACCACGTGAGTACATGAACGAGACTTTACCAATTTCACATGTAGGATTGACGTCTAGGTAGAACGGCTGCCTTTGTCGTTTCATTCTACAATAATTTCCAAAATGCCAATATCATAAATGATAACATGATATACTAGCAAAGACTTTAGTATTACAGTGAATTTCCATTGGTAATGAGTTATTTTAAAGAAATAATTCTGTATTTTAATTTGATGTAATTAATTATAATAACAAGTATTCAGTTTATATGCTTCGAAATTTCACGAAAAAAGTTAATTGAATTATCCTTTGTTATAAACTGAAAACAAGAAGTGTTTGTGAAAAAACCCAATGTCCACCAAGGTGTGGCAAAATTCACCTTGATGGTCACCTTGGTCTGACTATAATCTCTTACTGCACCAAGCACCAAGACTGATCTATCCTACATAGAGTGCACAAGTTATATCCTGGAGAAGAAGTCTAAGTTCGGGGTTATCAGTAGCTCAATGTATGATAATCCTATGTATGTGTTACCACGAGCTTATGGCAAGATGCTCATTGTTTTATTGTTATTAGTAGTATTAGTAATTTTATTATCATTAATCAAATTCCAAAAATGTTCAAACTGTATAAGTATACAAAGGGACCACATACATGTATTACATTACTGGTCAATCATTAAAAATTTCACGGAACTTTTAAAAATGCACGATTTTATGTATCAAACTTGTAAGTGCTGAAATAAGATTCGGACACATACGCAATGGATGTCTTAGATTGAAATCAACTTCTTTTAACATTGACAATCCACTCGTAGGAATATGTATCAAAAGTGAAATCGCATACTCATTTAATGTCAAAATACCAGTATCTATTAGAATCTAGTCCTGTGATGCCTAGTTATAAAACCTGTAAAGTTACGATTTTCAAGCTATGAAGTGACAATGTGTAAGTCATAATAGCATATTTGTTTTGTATTGAGAAAGAACATCATGGCTCTTCGTTCTTTAGCACCCATGCGTTTGTCGTTTCACTCTTATCGAGAAGGTTTCGGCCATGTTGCTTACTTTATTTACAGTAATATTACAATGCATGAAAATCTGGGTTCGTATTAATGAGGGAAAATCAGATACACAGACTAGAAATTCAGAGACCCGCCCACGTGAACAAGATCTTAGCCACATTTCCCATCGGGTTTCTACAACACCTGTAGGAAGAATAATGCGTTGCTTAGAGATCATAGTACCCTTTGAACAGTAATTTAAACAGAAAAGCCAATGTCAATGGACAATGAATTTCAATGGTTTGTCTTGACCCCACTTTGCAGAAACTTGGTTTTCTTCCAATGCACATGCACAACGCATGGCGAAGACGCATAACTATCGTGCCTTTAAAGTATTTCGTCAAAATATCATGGATTCATCATCGGTACTATAAATTATTCGAAACATTAACTTAAAAAGTGAATTTGTAAATTACAAATAGAAATTTAAGATATCTTAAGCAGCATGACCGTCTATGTTTATATACGTGTAGAGGAAACGCACAACAGACTGAGAGTTGTAATCAAATGTGTAAACATCACTTTCCTTTAAACTATTGAGTACAAAAAGTGATAAGAAGGCAATTAAAGGTAATTTTTGCAGGTATTTCCTTAATTTTCCCTTCATAGATACATGTCCCGTGTATTGCAATATCAGTGCAGTAAGCAATGATTTCTCATTTGAAGATCGCAATTTATATAAATCATGTGGATCTGGGTTTGCTACGACGTAATAACCAAAACATACGAATGGAAAGTAATCGATCAGAGTTGTTTTAGATAATTCATTTATATGTTTGGAACTTCCTTCACACCATCAATTGTGCACGCTCTTTGAATTAGAGGAAACTAATTAAGGCTAACTTTATATATTAATACCTGTACTAATGAGGTCAAAGTTTTGTTTTCCGAATAATGTGAGAATTACACAAAAACTAAAGATCCAGTTTAGCAAATATTACTATTAATTTTGATGCCGTTATCTACTTTGCAAATTCAAACTATCTTTGAGTGGAATACTATCTGACTTGCATCATACCAATTGTTAGACTCTGCATACTGATTTTGACTACAGATTATTCCGTTTACCTGGTCAAGTTATTGGGCTGACCGCGGATGTGGCCGATCAACAGGGGATGCTTACTCCTTCTGCCCTGAAGTCCGTGTTTGTCCTTCTCTTAATTTTGCATCTTTTATAGGATTTATGAAATCGATCATCGTTCGTTATTTTTTATTTGCTCATTGGATCTGATCCTATGTGAACATATTCAGATTTGTCGTACATAGACATTATATTTTTTAAAAGAAATATGTGGTAGCTGAATTTGAAATAGAAGTCATATGAAGAACGAGTGATTGAATGCATTATAATATAGTCGAAAAATATAAATTTATGATAAGAGATTGATAACTTTTAATATATATCTATAACTTTGTAAGAGGAGGTCAGGGTGATTATCGAAGTTCTCATCCTTATGTGAAAAACATTTTCTTCAGTAGTTTAACTCAATAAAATATATTGCTTAGAGATGTATAACAAAATGAAATGCTGAATATTTTTAGGTACTCTATCTCATTACTCACCCAGCAAGCTTTTGTTTGCATTGTTCCTGCGAAAGGCGATCTTTCAGAGTTTTAAATGGTGTAGAACAATTCCCAAACGCAATAAATCCTAACAAGATAGTTCCAATCAATGTCTTCATCTTCAAGTATATATCGAATACTCTTTCGTCTCGCAGAAATATTTACACGTATCCTCTTTACCAGATAACAAAATCTGAGCAAGATTTGGTGACTGCCACTATTTGTAGTGATACCTTCGTCACCTCTCGCAGTATAATGAAATGGCTTGTCTTGTCGAGGCGCTAATTAATCACTGCATACACCGAGGAACAACACGCGGAAGCGCAGTTGACAATTACATGATCACAGAGGTCGTATACTGAGGTATACAAACCCGACAGGGTTAATGACGACATTATCAAAGTGTTTTTGTTTTCTTCTTCAAATAACATGTACATATATGTAATTTATTATCACAATAGGATTCACACATTCTTCCAATTAAGAATGAAAACGCTCGATATTCTGATATTTAAAATGGATTTGTCTTCAAAAATTCAATTGTCTTTTCACCGGTTTACTGCGTTTAGATAAATTACGTCGATGGCATGAATAAACGAGTCCTTTGGTTAAAGAAGTGGAAACCACTTTTCCAAATGTTGCAAACCTACAATGTTTGAATTGTAAACCCACATAACTTGATAGTTATTTCAACAATAAGCTATAGAACTCCCCAGACATGTATATCTTTACTCTGTGTTGCAAAACTTAAAAATATATAGTGCATTTATATAATCTACAGAGGCTGCCTGTGATGCCACTGCAAAAACTTGACATTTACAGAAACACTAACAGTTTCTTTAACGTGTCATGCTTAATGTGAATTGAGGAAAATGCATTAACCAGGCCAACAGAATTCACATCACTCATAGTACAATATCTCTCTTATATTCCGAAGAAAAAAATATCTAGAGGTGTTCACTGTTACGGAACCATTTAACTCATTAGCAATGAATTATTGTTTATCGTTGTTGTAGTGAAAAGGTGAAGATAACGAACAGTGATCGATCTCATATCTCCTATAAAGAAAACCAAAATAAGAGTAGGGCACATACTGACCCCTGGATACACCAGAGGTGGGATCACGTGCCTAGGAGAAGTGAACGACCTAACAATCGGTATATATGAAACACAACAGACAGGATTTGACCTAATGTCCGGTTATATTGGTAAATTATATTGTTATAACGACCATGCAATTTGATAATTGCTGATTTGAAATCAGACTATTGAAAACCGTGTTGTATCACCTTATTTTTCAGTAGCCTGTCTCGATTTAAAAAACTTATCATACACAGAGCAAGCTCTTGCGTATTTAATCAGTTGCGAGAACTAGAAACCATAAACAGGTGATGATGGAATATTGCTACATAAATATGGGAAGTTGACGATGGGAAAGCTAGTCATCCCGTAGTTGATTAGTTAGTTTGCCGTTAACATCTTTGTTCAATAAAATATCTAAGTATGAAGCAGATGTGGAAGATTATTCATGCCTTTTATTTCGAGTTCAATGGGATATATCAAATCGAAATATAAATGAAAATGATTATTGCTCATACATAGATAAAACGTCGTCAATATATCTAAATGTCGAGTTGACGCCACAGCAAGTTTTTTTCTTCTCATGTAGAAGACTTAGAATAAATTCTACCTCGTAAGAATATAAAAAAGGTCAGTTTATCGAATGGTGAAGTTAACAATGTATTAATCGTAATCATAAATCCCAAAGACATATACAAATTCGAGTGTAGGGCAACACGGACCTCCGACAAAGCGAAGGTAGGATCAGGTGCCATGGAGGAGTAAGCATCCTTTACTGACCGGTCACACTCGCCGTGGGCCCTTAGTCGAAATTAGGTATTCGGAATTATCCGTAGTCAAGTTGTCAAAGTTAGTATGAAAAATGAGAGTCTAACAAAGGGTATGAAACAAATCATTCAACATATGATGTCCCCGAGACACTTTGTAATCGCAAACAAGGTTATTATAGCGACCGTAAAATTTGCGAAATAATGACTTCAAACGAGATTCGTTATACCCCTGCAACATCACCTTTTTTGTCAGTAGCTGATCTCGCTATAAGACATTCTCATACACATGGCATGCATATCGAATAAACTTGGAAATATACGCATCATAAGCAGGCTAAGGTGGTATATTACTACATAGATATGGAAAGTTGATGATTGCAAAGTTGAAATCATGACGCTTGTCATTTAATGTAGTTGTCAGTCTGCCATTAGAGTCAATATTAAGTAAAATATTCAAATATGAAGCAGACACGTCAGATTCTGTTGTGCCCTTTATTTCGAGTTCATCGGGATATATCAAATGGAAATAATTATGAAAATTATTATTGTTGATTGATAAGACGTCATCGATATATCTGTATGTTTGGTTGAAGGACAAGTTTTTGTTTTTATCGTGTAACAGTTTCTGAACAAATTCCGCTTCATATCAATATAAAAATAACTCTGCCAATAAGGAAGCACAATTAGTGCCTATGGGAATGTCAATGGATTGTTGGAAGACTTGGTCTCCAAATACTACGTAAATGTTATCTACAAGAATCCAAGCATACTCTTACTCTTAATGTCTGCTTCAGAGTACTTGTGCGGGCTATCGGAGTGGTGTCTAACAAAATATATACCTTGTTTTCCAATCACTAGGAATTTGTATTTTCGAGTGCCATTTTTGTTAAAAAAGCAATTATCTATTATCTGAGAAAGTCTAGATTTTAATTCAACGTGCGAAATTGTTGTATAAAGTGTGGAGAAATCATACGTTTTGATGCTGTCAATTTTAGAAAAATCCTGAAACTTTGAATTTTCCAAAAGTTCCTTAGAGTTTTTGAGAATCCGCATCTGATTGACGCCACTTCTGGAATATGTAGTGGAACAGTATCTCTGAAGTGACTCTATAATAGCTGTTAGCAGTTTAGTTAGTAATAAAGATAAAGGCTTGGTAGAGAACTTACTGGAACCAGCAATGTATTTTTGTAAGGATAGTTATGTAATGTCGGAATCCAGTAAAGGTATGGTAATTCAAACTGATCCTGATTCTTAGGAATGTCGACAATATTAAAAACTGAAAGATGATGATGAAGAATTTCATCCTTTGTAAGATTGCTTCGAGTATAACTAGGATTCCGAGATGTTTAAGCAAATCCCAGTTCATTTAAAAGACATCTATGATGGTAACTTTTACAGACAAGACAGTGCTGTTACTTGCTTTATCCACAAAGTTTTCATGTAGTGTACGCAAGCCATTCGTCACTTCAGCTTTCTTAAAAACAGAAGGATAAATAGTGCGCATTTTCGCCATCAAATGGTGAATGCCGAATTTTAACAATTTTCGAATACTTTTGGTACACTCAGACAAAGTGTCAAGTTTCTCTCCCTCAGATTTTGTCCAACGTTTGGCATATTCTTCCACAGAATCCATGATAGCCATGAAATTATGTCGCCATCCAAATGAGCGAGGTTCTCGGAATTTAGGACCTTTTAAAATTAGGGACTTAAGATCCTCATTTTGTACAATATTTATTTCCCCTGTACTGATATGACCAGCGGGACTGTAATTAAATGAGGAAGAACATGAACACCTTGGAGGACTTCGTTGCAGTTGTTCAATATCAAGGCATGCAACGTCTGTTTATAATTAAATAACTTGGATGCAATAGTGGAAGTATATCTCTATGAAACACAAGGTGTGGATTTCATCTTAAAGTAAGGCGGAATACAGGACTGTACTTTTTTATGGTTAAGTATGTTGTTAATGTTGACAGCATCAATTCCTTTGTTGTCAAATTTAAGGTGAAGGAATCGGCGAGGTTTCTTGAGTTCATTTTCATCAATAATACGTATAGGACCAAAGAGCCTGTGATGGGCAACATCCCAAATCATATATTGAAGTCTATAGTCCGGTTTAGAGGAATCCAAGCAGGACTTAGCATTGGCTTTTTCTTGTAATTCACACAAACTTTTCAAAGGGACAGAGTAAAGTTTGGTTCGAATGTGATGAGGACCCAATGGTCAATTCACAAACGGTAAAAGGGAGTCAAAAGAAACATCATGCATTATGGGTTTGTTGTACGAACGATGTCCATGACTACATTTACGTCTAAGTGTATTGTTAAAAAGTCCCATCACATTTACATTGTTACACTGTGGGCTGGAAATATTTCCTATGCTTCCAATATTGTCGTTGCACCCATATGGAAAGGCAGTGCCTAACATCCTAATTCAGTATTCCTCTTGTTATCTACGGAATGGTATACTTGATGTAGGGCTATTTGTGTGATGATAATTTTTTTTCTATAATTCTCACTTTCATTGATAAGATGGGATGGTTGGGGGAATTAAAATGTTTATAAAGTAGTTGTTGGCCTCCGTTATTAATCTCAAATCTTTGACCCGACATGGGTTTATTTAAGGACCCTTTTGTTTCCCCGATATAAATGAGCCCGCATAGGCTACATTCAATTCCGTAGACAACATTGAAAGTTTTGCATGTCAGATTTTCTCCAGTCTTGGTATAAAGCTCTTTGTTGGTTAAATCGCTTTTAAAATCATTTCTAGAGATAGGAATATCACATGTTTTGCAATTCTTGGCACCACATTTAGAAATGGAACACATGAGGTCCGTAAATGAATCATCGAAAATATTATTCAAGGAAACTTGACATTTTTTAATTTGATTAAAGTTACTTGAATTTTTATATTTTTATATACTTGAATTTTTATACCAAAACTGGTTATCCGACGATCAGTATAAGGCACTTATTAACGAATAAAAGTATCGAAAAAACGATTTTTATGCATAACCATAACTTTGTAACGAGAAAAAACGAATAAACACGTTCTCTTATAATTATAAGATTATAATTATAATATATAAAATGGATTTCTATGTTGTATAAAAAAAAATGCCACAGAGAGGTTTGGGTGGGTTGGATGTATATTGTTTAACCTCTCACTCACCATTACCGGTGAGGACTGCAAACTTTAGGTCTATGCTCGGTGCTTACGGTCTTTGATCAGGAAGGGATCTTTATCGTGCCACCAATGCTGTGATACGGGACCTCGGTTTTTGCTGTCTCTTCCGAAGAACCACCCCATTTCGTCGCTCTTACGACAAGCAAGGGAAACTGAGGACCTATTCTAACCCGGATCATTAGGCTTGAGTGGGGTGGACAATGTTGTAGTGTGTTTTAAGTTCACGCATCCTTTAATAGTACATGTACAAATTGCAAGTACAGGTGCAAGGTTCTGTTATCTATAACAATTCATATAACCGCATCGTTGTTATTTCCGTCGCATAAATTGTCTAAAATGTTGCTTGCTAGTTAGTGCATACATTGTATTGATTTTCTATCAAGTAATCTTACGGAATACTGATTTAGTGGTTACCTTAGGAAAAATGTTTTCCATCAGTAACATCGGCTTACTTCGTACCTTCGGTACCACCACATCAGGCTATACAGTACCATACAAGTGAACCTTAGTGCAAATTTAATTTGACATTTTGACATACCCCCGAAGCACAAATTGAATTGATATTAAAACTCAACCTCTCGATTCCTTCGGTCGTGTTTACAGAGCTTTCACCATGGATTTACTTTATTTTCTTCCATTGGTTTATTTTTATTTGGACCACCTGATACCAGGGGTATCGTGTGTAAATATGTGGGACAGAGCCACAGTAGTCTGTGAAACCAATGGCAAAAAGCAGTAAGTAAACTATAACTTAGTAAAATCGTTGCTAGAGTGAAGTTGATATAACCTTTATTTAAAAGCGCTTCATGGTAAGTAATACAATATGTTGATTTTTTTATGTCCCGTCGAGAATGTTTCATTCAGTCACCAGTTGTAGATGAAGTACCACAAATTTAGACCTATTTTTTCGGCCGTAGCGGTAAGGGTTCTTTAACGTGTCAACCCATGCCGCGACACGGACCTCCGTTTTTAAGGTCATATCCGAAAGACCCGTGATTCTCACTTCTAAATGTTGAGCGTTTGGTAAAGAAGCAATTACTATTTATGTTTACGTCTAAGGTTTGACGCGGTCATGGCACGAGATGGACTCGAAGCCATGACCTTCCGCTTGCAAAGCGAACACTCTACCACTGACCTACCACGATCAGTCGCAATACAGTCAGATATACACGAGATATTTTTTGTGTTTAGTGTTTTTGTTCCTCATCCATGTTTGAAAATTCTTCAGTCTCCAAACCATTAAATATATTTTTTCTGGGATTTTACGACCCTGCTACGATTTTGCACCATGCGTACTGACTAATAAATATCACGTGGTAGCCATCAGCACGAATAGGGATCCAAGAGTTTTCGATGTACTGTAACTAAAGAAAATGTCAAAAGAGACAGTGTGTGTGTGTGTGTGTGTGTGTGTGTGTGTGTGTGTGTGTGTGTGTGTGAAACATGTGGGTAGGGGGTATACATCAAAGTCAGGTTGTGACAACCTAATGAAAAATCATATTTCCCTTATATGTCAATACTTGTATTTCATGTTAGTGTAGTTAATAATCTTTGATCCTAAATTACATGTGATCCATTCATACCGGTGCTTGTGCACAAAACATGCTCTGAGCAGGTGCCCCTTTCTTACTTTGATTTGGTCTATATCCGTACCACCCAAACCCCATCTGAGTACCTTGCGAGGGGATTTAGACATTGTGCATAATCAAGAACTCTGTCTGCCCTTCTTCTAAATCTACCTTTCATATGGGGCCATTTACCTTCCCTCTCAGCTACAGACCTTTACCGCACCATATAGGGTTTCATCCTAATTTCTTCAGCAACTGACCACGTGTCTTAGTTTCGTATTTGCACCCATTTACATGCTAGGAATCATGGCGACGCCTGCATGTTGCACATCAAGTTTTATATTCAGCACTCGGCTACACTTAACATATATCCTAAAATTATTTTACATATTTTTACATATGTAATATCACTTCAAATATGGGGTATTTCCATATTTTAAGAAAATTGAGCGAATCTATAGTGCAAAACAGCCCCCTGCTACCTCATAAATGGGCCCAGAGTCTGATTGCGTATAAGCAGATGAAATATCACTAATGACTATATTTCATCAGGTCACCAGAGTCTGTCAGTTAGTCTGTTGCTATCTGTGCTCATCCGTCTTCTGTCGTAAAATTTTTGAACATTTGGAACTTTTCACTAATACTACCATATACTACTACTACTACTACTACTACTAGTAGTAGTAGTAGTAGTAGTAGTAGTAGAAGAAGAAGTAGTAGTAGTAGTACTCAGACTTCCATTGCACGTTTGGAATTATCTAGTTCATTTATTACATATGTTTTGTAAACTTTAAAGTTGCAAAGTAATTATGTGTTAAAGTGAT
This sequence comes from Ostrea denselamellosa, assembly GCA_024699665.1. NCBI lineage: Eukaryota > Metazoa > Mollusca > Bivalvia > Ostreida > Ostreidae > Ostrea > Ostrea denselamellosa. The sequence continues at coordinate 6,295,870 of JAMZEH010000052.1, forward strand.
GTTATCTTGTTGCTTTGTCGCCTTCACTCAGACTATTGCCAGCCCCGTGGGGATCCGGGTTGTTAGAGTAGATCCTCAGTACCCCTTGGTTGTCGTAAAAGGCGACTAAATGAGGCGGTCATTCGGATGAGACCGCTAAAACCGACGTCCCGTATCACTGCAGGTGTGGCACGTAAAAGATTCCTCCCTGCTCAAAGACCATAAGCTCCGAGCATAGGCCTAAATTTGCAGCCCTTCACCGGCAATGGTGACGTCTCCATATGAGTGAAAGATTCTCAAGCGGGACGTTAAACAAAATCAATCAATCATACTATTTCCAGTATTCTTTGTCAGTAGTAAGTGACTCTTTTAAGTACAGTACTAGTGCACCGTTAAGAGACAAGTCTAAATATGTAAATGCAAGTATCATATTTATCAATTTCAGATGCTAAACCTTAAAGACTCGCGGAGTTGAATCTATAGAAAAACCAGTTTACCAGTATTTCAGATCGAAACATATTTCTGGCATGGTTGGAGATGATGTGTGAACAGCAAATATGATGATTTATTCCTGTGCATAACAAATTGTCCTACAATTATTATTAGATGGAATTACCGTTTTCTTTTCAGGGTAGTAGAAGAAAACTCCAATCGAGTCGTGGTTTTAGATTCTGCATGCAAGTCGGGAGAGGTAGCATGGAGACTAAGTGAAACCTATGTATACCTTCATTTCCAGAAACCCTCTACATTTAGAGTGTGTTTTAGTAGTCCAGCCGTACCTGGTTATGAAAAGTACAAAATTTACACTATGTCAAATGAAAAAGCAAATTATGCAGGAAGCCCGAATCGAGGTAATGATTACAGAGATCAATCAAACTCCTACAAGGAATACAAAATTAAGTGTTGGGCAAACACGGACCTCTGGATATACCAGAGGTGGTATCAGATACCTAGGAGGAGTAAGCATCACTGTCGACCGCTTGCATCCGCAGTGAACCCTATATCTTGATCAATCCGTAGTCAAAATCAGTGTGTAAAGAACAGCCTAACAATTGGTATGAAACATGTCAGACATCAGACACGTACTCCATTTTAAAATTGCGGGAATGTTCATTGTTGAATCATTATGCGTTTGATGACGTGTAACCAGTTTCACAATACGCATGCACAGATTTTGCACGGATTCATTGTCATGTCCTTCATTTAGTTATGCTTTTTTATGCTTCTACTTTAGAAGCATGAAAAAGCATAACTAATTTAATTCAATAGACTGTGGATACGAGTCCAATGCCATGTAAGTAGAATTATTACACGCTTGATATACGCCTTTGGTGTTTCCAGGACCCGTGGTGGATCTCCTCTCTTTTGTATTCTTTACTGGATTTGTGAGATTGATCACTGTTCGTTATATATCTTCCCTTACTAGCATAAATAACAAACAATAGAATATACAATGCGGCAATAGAAATGTCATAATTACATGCATTTCAATTTGCAGTGTATCCAAAAATCGTTTGTCGATACCAAATTATTTAATTCAGACTGAACGAGATGAAAGAATGATGGATGAAGATGGGCAATTTCATTTTTTTTTCATTGAAATTACTATAGAGTCGCCCTTATCTTCGATATCCATTTGTCATAATCTGTCATCATTTTCTATATATAAGTTTCAATTGTAGCAATTCATGTTTGATTTTATTAACTACTGACAAAGGTATATCTTGATGTGATTTGAATCAAAACCATCAGAACACTGATTTATGCTTTTAATGTTTAAATTTGCAGATGGTGACATTTGTGTAATGTCCTCAGGAACATATCTCAGCCTAGCCCTGGAAGCGTTGAATACTTATTACCTACTAACTGCTAAGTTCAGTGTAAATTGTGTTTCATCATGAAATGAAATAAAAAAGTTTTCATATTTTTGTTTCTTTGGCAGTGGACGTTGAAGTTGTATAAATATCTTTCTTTCAAATATTGACAAGAAAGATTTATGAACGCAGTCACTTGCTCACATTCCGTATCAGATAGTTTTGTGACAAGTAATAGATGTGGAAGCTTGCTCTCTGTTATAGACTACTGAGTTTTCAATCGACATCGTACTGTTAAGCTAATCCCAGCATCATTTCTATCATACGTTAGATGAGACCTCTTTTAGATAAACAACAGTAATATTCTTGTCACCACACCGTCCAGTCAGCGGCCTGGTCCAGCTATTTTCATACGTTTCTGGAATGATATATCTTTCCTCTTCAATTAGATACTGCATCCATCTAATGCTGTTTCAGTCAAATCCAACTGGACGCTATCTCTGCTTCGGGGAAGAAATGATAACCGAAGCTTTTTCATGAAAATCATCAGCCAACTTTGTCATAACTGAAAATCCATCATCATGTTACAATTTGACGTCTGCATCATGTGACAATTTGACGTCTGCCAGTGGAGCAGACTGCAGTCCAAGAGCATGTAATGATATTTCGCGTGCTTCTTCTCTTGTACCGTTTCGCAACGACTTTCTTATTGTATACATGTAACACATTCATCTATTTTTCTATTGCATTTCTCTACACATTACCGAGTATATTCCCTTCATTGACATTAATTCAAACTAAACTGTCTCCACTCCACTACAGTGAAATTTGGAAATTATACCAAATTATTTCCCATTTTTAATACATGTATTTGCCTTGTTTACTTCTGGCTGTGATGTACATCAATCATAGGTAAAACGATGTTAAAAACAACAAGAAACAGCATGACAAAAGCCTCAAAGATATCATGCCCAGAAGATGAGAGAAATCTTTAGATATTTAGGGGGAGGGGTCCCTAAGATCGGACCACACTGACGATATGTATTTTGTATATCTCTTCAGGACGATGAATCATTTGTGAAGTTTTATTTCAATTAAGATATCTTAATTGCTATAGTAACAAAATTAATTGGTAGAAACAATTTTATACAGAAGGATAACGATATTAAAAAGATATATATATATATATATATATATATATATATATATATATATATTGTGTGTGTGTGTGTGTGTGTGTGTGTGTGTGTGTGTGTGTGTGTGTGTGTGTGTGGAGTTTTCACTGACTGGACTCGACTTCACTTGAAGACGACTTGACTATATCACTGTACTAGTTGTATGGACCCTAAAAATAGTCTTGAATACACAAAACACTGCACATCCTGTCTTCGTATTTCAGGAATGAATAGACATCAAGTAATAAATGAAATAAATTGAACCCGAAACAAAAGCGGTCCAAATTGTCCATTGTAATATTTATTACACTTTTATGCTATTATGCTTGATTTATTTCAAGAGATTATACAACTCGAAGGCTAATATTAAGAATAACTTCAATTAACAAGTAAGTATTTGGAAGTATTTTTAAAAATACATTCATATAAATCCCGCAGAAATGAAAACATTAATTCCGCAGAAACGCATATACAGTTTGTTAACCCTTATCAGAACAGACCACGCTCTGCAATGAATTAAAGATTCAATGACTGTTAGTAAATTAATCTTAGTTACTAATATTATACAAAGTGAAAGTAAGAAATTAACACATCAATTGAGGGGATCCTTATGCTTATTTGTTAATAGCGCGATTCCAGTTTCATTACCACAAATTGCAACAATATGCAAGTTAATTTGTTTTCATATATGCATGTGTGTTCATGAAAAATACGCATTTATTCAGAATTCGAAATCCAGATCTGTGAAAAGCAATAGTGTATGTGGGGATTTTGAAAAGAAATTAAAAACTGTATACAACCTAATTTTCGTCTAATTTTTGCTAATTCCTTTCTTTTCAATAATTGGTCGCGGAAAATGTTAGATTAGGTCGCTAGCTTCATAACCGGGAGACGCCTTCCTAGTTCGATTTCGATTCCGGCGTTACGTCAAATTGTGATATACAACTGACACATCTTGATATTTCTTCTTTTTAAATATGTATGCTAAAGAGTGTAGGGGTGTGTGTATAGAAAAGGAGGGACGATTCTTTGAATTGACTTTTAAAAATGAATATGATTAGAGAAAACAACATTCATATTATACCCAAAATGTTTTGTTTATCATTCTAGTCCAATACATTTTTCCAAATGTCAGGTTAAGTTTTTTTTTGTTTGTTTTTTTTTTGTTTGTTTTTTTTGGGTTTTTTTTTGTGTGGTCATTTTCAAAGAATGATTGCGTTTCCCCATGACATATTTAGATGGCTAGAGTTACCTCCCCCTAAGTATTTTGACGGGAGAAAATGCTATTTTTAGAAACGACATATCCATACCTATCTATTGATAATATGAAATATATACCTTACCAGGCATCATTTTTTCGTTAATTGTACATCAGATACCTTAAGACGTTTAACATAGGCCAGTAACTTTTCCTTGGCAAAGTCTCCCGTATCAGAGATGACATGATATTGGTCTATCGGGTATTTCACGTAACGTCACTTTTCCTTGGCTAAGTGTTCAGTATCAGAGATGAAATGAAATGGGTCTATCGGTTATTTCGTGTAACGTTAGGCGTTGGTACAATAAAGATTGATTAAATATTGTTTAACGTCCCGTTCGAGAATCTTTCACTCATATAGAGACGTCACCATTGCCGGTGAAGGGCTGCAAATTTAGGCCTATGCTCGGCGCTCATGGCCTTTGAGCAGGGAGGGATCTTTTACGTGCCACACCTGATGTGACACGGGACCTCGGTTCTTACGGTCTCATCCGAAGGACCGCCCCATTTAGTCGCCTTTTACGACAAACAAGGGGTACTGAGGATCTATTCTAACAACCCGGATTCCCACGGGGAGATACAATAAAGAACCCTCACTGCTACACCAATACGTAAGCGCCATACACTGGTCAAAATTTGTGGCACTTCACCTAAACGTTTGTAACGTCTCTGTGAGTGATTTGTTTTCGTGTTCAAATAGGACATAAAACAACAAATAAACAAAACGATAGAAACCAAAAATAACAGCAATACTAACAAAGCTGCAGCTGCAGTGAATAGAATTTTAGCCATGATTTTATATGAAGTAGAATACAACGCATATAATATATATAATAAACACACCTAATTTTATATAACGTTAAGAAATACACATAAATACAGTGAATCTTACATTTCAGACGGTATTAGCTTTTCAATATCACCAACAACGATGTTATTTTAAATCGAGTTACCTCTCTTAGGAAAGCTCGACGGGAACGGTGATCATGGATTTTCTCCCAATTCAACATACTAATGCTTCTTACCTTCCAGCGGTACTCCAAGAATGTCCCCTCGTATGTTACATGGCTGTATGGATGAGAACATATTCCTTTCCTACAGCTATAGAAATCTATGTTCTCATGTCAATTTACTCGTATACGTACTGTCATTCAATGCACCATTTGATCATTAAAGAATACAGTGGAATTTGACCTCGGTTGCGTTATATTACATTTAGGAACTTTATTGTTATTTAAAAAAGTAAGTATTCTGTGCACTTGAATTTCACTTTGTGCTATTACCCCTAACTACTGAAATTTGTAAGAATGAGAACACAAAATATATCTAAGTATTTTACTAAGACAAAACCTACACACATCGAGATTCGAACATCCACTTATGTGATTCTTCTCTTTATATACAAGAACAAAAGTGTGTATGAACGTTAGAAATTGTGGGATTTTTAAATATCTGTAAGGTTATAACACACGAATATGCAATAATTTCTGAGATATCAGTTCTTCTGTGATGGAGGTACATTCAGGATTCTGTTGAACGGTGTACACAATATCCGTTAGGTTATTGACTGCATGTTATGTTTCCTCATTGATACGATCGATACATTCAACAAAGAAAGATGAATTTCAAATTTTTCTACTTGATTTTGAAATACTCATAAACTTGTTCTGATGGTTACGTCGCTGCCGGTAATCATCCTATCAGCATATATATGAACACAGCGATAAGCATTTGTGGTATCACACTGGTAATTGCCCAATCAAAATGAACTTAACTGTAGTTCGTATATTTAAAAGAATAATTTTTTAATGCGCGATTTTTCTCATTTCCCCTTCTTCTTTTCTCTTATTTTTTTTCTACCTCTGATTAGGAAATTTGTGTAATTTGTAAATATAATCGTTTATAGTGAAAATATTTGATGTTGATAGCTGAGGCTACTTCCTGAAGTGCACCCAGGCTGTTTACACACATGTAAAAAACACGTGGATTTGAGGGTAGTCTTGTTTGCAGGTAAAAATGTTTACAAAATGCCGTGTAGGGTGTTGTTTTTCTGGTGTCAGCAGGTAACACAAAACATTTCCGACTGCGTTATTTGGCATAAATTTTGCAATCTAATTTTATTGATTTTTTCCTCTATAGTAATAATAGCTCAAATAATCCCCGATGTGATACCTTGTACCACCAAGTGTGCACGAAATTCTGTTTTGCTTCTCACTGGACGTAATCTTCATGGAGTTCAGTAAAGGTTTAGAGCTATAGGGCAACTTTTAAAAAATGCGTATTATTAATGTCATCTAATTCATTGTGTAGCATCATTTAAATTCATATTTTACTTTAATCTTTTGGTATACCTAGCCTGTGATATATTTTTATCGAAATAATAAACAAACAAAACAGTATGGCCACTTTATAACAGATATAATCAAATACAATACCAATTTCAGATACCGATAAAAAAGAATATCTTTCGAAGTGCACCGCATCACTATTGCGTAGTTTTAGATAAAAGATTGTTTGATTGGTTTGTTTGTCTTACGTCACGTTGACAGTTTTGCACTCATATTGAGACGCCAATAGAGGTAGGTGAAGTACTATGCTTAGCGCAAAGGGGTTTAGCAGAGAGAGCTCTTTAACCTGTCAACGCCTGTGGCGACGCGGGACTCATAAGGTCATATTCAAGACCCGTGATTCTCACCTTTTAATTCCAATTCTTTGGCGAAGGAGCAATCACTACCTATGGCATCATTTTAGGTTTGAAACGGCCATGGCCTGAGCGGGGATCTAACTCGCGACCTCCCGGTTACGAAGCGAACGCTCTACCACTGAGCTACCGCTACACTGTAAGTACTGTTATGTCTATCACAGTAATACGATCGCTATTTAAAGCATGTTTATGTACTAGTATATGTTCATTTCTACTAAATTAAATACGTTTCAAACAAAATTTCATTTATGCTTTATAGGGACCTCCGTGACCGAGTAATAAGAGCATCGAGCACAAAATCACCTCTAGTCGGTTCGGATTCGATTCTCGCACGCCCCAATATATGTGAAAAGGTTTGCCATTTTACTTTTCGAAGGTCGGTGATCTCTTCCCTGGAACATTGTATCTGGATTTTCTCCTCCGCCATTAAAAAACTGGACACCACCAGATAACTGAAAAATTGCAGAGTGTGGCGGAAAACAACAATCAATCAACCAACCATGTATGCTTATACAGACAATATATGACATATTCTGATATCCTTCGTGTACACCCAAATCAATTGACTGATCAATCAATCAATATTGTACATCTATCATAATGTCATTTTATTAATTTACTAATATATCACTACATATGTACAGGAAAAGGCTAAGATAACTAACAGTATTCAATCTCTTAATTCTTATAGAAAATACAAATCACGGAGATGGGCAAATACGGATCACCGGACAAAACAGAGATGGAATCAGGTGTCTAGGAGGAGTAAGCATCCCCTGTCGACCGGTCACACTCGCCGTGAGCCCAATATCTTGATCAGGTAAATGTTGTAATCCGTAGTCAGAATCAGTGTGCCAAAAACGGCCTAACAATTAATATGGAACACGTCAGACAGCATTTCACCTAATGGAAGGCTGTGCTGGCAAACTAGATCATTATAACGTCCATAGAAGTTGCAAAATGCTGACTTTAGATGAGACTGTACAATCCCATGTAACATTAACTTTCTTGTCGGTAGCCTGCCTCGATTTAAAAACTGATCATATGCAGAACAAGCTCTTGGTTATCAAATAAATTGAGATATATATAAACACCATATGCAGGGGATAAGGGAATATTGCTACATTGATAAGGGAAGTTGAAGATGGAGAAATTTGAATCATCCAGTTTGTCATAAACGTGAGTTGTTAGTCTGCCGTCAGCATCTATTTTCACGTATATACTTCTGACGTATTTAAATATATCTGTAAAATTTTATATTCATTGTATCTAAAATACCTGTACCACTGTTAGTGATCTGAGAAAAATAAATGAATTATTCTGAATCATTTTATTGCTTTGAATAAACAAGAACAATAGTAAATTATTCATAGAACCCGAAACAGCGTTGAACATACTATTTCATGAAACTGATAAACTGTCGTTAAAACATGCAAATTACAAAAGTGACAGGAAATAACAAATGTACTTCAAGTAGAATGTATAGTAATGGTTGTCCGTCATCGTAGTACATGAGGTTAAACGCTGTTCCAGCGATCCAGTTTGTAGATATGTTTAAGGAACCGTCAGCGCGTCATTGTATTGGTGGGAGTGTGGTCAATTGCGCTGGCGCGACGAGTCACCGGGATTGTCTATGGCCTGACCAGTGTAGGTCATCTGGTTTTTGTTTTTCACACTTGTTCTAACATCTCATGAATTGCAATGGACAGTAAATTTTGCTCTCATCACGTAAAACGATTTCTTTGCTTGTAATATGATGTCCAAACCATTTCCTATTGAATTCACACAGGTCTTCATGTCTGTAAACAAAATCAAAAATTGACTGACGGAACTACACATGGATAGATGTATGGTTCTTTTGCACTGGCTACCATTCATTACTGATATAAGCAAACGAAGGTAGTGAAAAAAACTATTCCTGTATACATGTATATGTGTATTTGGGGTTTATTTTTATTCTAATCATTAGATCGTTGAACAAAAGTGTCCTGTATTTAACCTGATAAAACTGTTTTAAAACAGATACATTTGTTTTTCAATCTCACGATCATGTTACATTTTCCGGGGTACTTACACATATTGGGGCTCCCGACGTACATATTCCCAAAGGAAGCATTAAAGACGCTATATTTCTCGTAGTTGACGGGTGTGTTACTACTGAAGCAAACTGTGAATGGCCTAGGTCTCCAGAACCGCAAAGCTACGTACGACTGCGTCATTCTCCAGGCAATTTCGCCCTGATCACAAGACTGGGGAACCATGAAGTATCGACCCGAGTCCTCCTCTAGCACTCTAAATATCAGAGATTAGCAGTGATAAATGACCATCATTCTATTTAAAGGTTTGCAGAATGTTGGGTTTTAGAATTGTTTGCAAGACAAGTGAATTTTCGCATGTGAATTTGGAAAACTTTCGAATTCATATTCATATATATATATATATATATATATATATATATATATATATATATTGATATTTAGCATTATTCCACCATAAGAAAATACACATAGAAGACTTGAATCTTGAAATGAGTTGTGTTCTAAAGAAGTATAGCATTTCTGTCCTTAAGAAAATAGTACGATGATGCATGGAAGATCAAATAAGTCGAATTTCTACATGTTTTATGATGACGGAAAAGTAATAACGATGTTGTGTTGCTTTCATTGTCAACATAACATTATTGTCTTTTTGGCATAAATGAAAATTTCTAAATCCTTCAAATTTCAACTATTAATCAAGAATTTATTTTCATGTAATACTCACTGTTTTCCAGCTATGGCTGCGCAGACAAGTGAAGCACGATCCCACAGCGGCACAGACAGGCAAACGGGGACAAAAAGTAGAATAATAGTAGGCAAGAGAATGGTTTTACTAACTTCCATGATTTCAGTTATGTTGTAAGATGCGTTTCTTTGTTGGTGCAGTTTTGTTCTGAAATTGTTGGTACCGGCTACAATATTTATGCAGACATTTTTACGTCACGTTGACCGAATCACGTGGGTTATACTGAGGGAGGGCCCGTATGGAGGTGTTTTATGTTACCTCATAAGAAAATAATAAAGATAACATAGGTCAAGTTGTCACCACTTACAGGTAAATAAATGAATGCTGTCATCATTCACAAATTCACATCAAACTGTGAATCGTCAGTCAAAGAATGTCAGATTATGAATACATCATCGCTAATTTCATTACTTGCGTGAACGGAGTTAATGGAGAGTCGTGTGCAAGTTAATGTTTGTTTGTTGTTGATATTTTCAGGAATTAATAACTTAAGGTTAATAATAATTGTAATTAGTTATATATAAAATATTGTTATATTACAAGATGAGTTATTCTTGAAACTAGTTAACTAAGGTTTTCTAATACTGAATGAATAAAACGTATTTACTACATTGATTCCTTTATAATTCAGTATCATGACTTCATTACAAATCATCAATCAGAGAACGACATGCACAAACAATAAATATTTCATGTAAATATTGTTGTTATTATTGTCATTATTAACTGTATGCAGCTTTAAATCACTTCAATTTCATTTCACTAATTCTTTCTAAACCGCTTTATTATGCAGTTCTAGATTCACTTAAGAAAAAAATTCATTTTGTTAATACAGTACTGTACATGAGGGTATGAACTGTGACGCTTCACGCCGTAATACTTTTCATGAAGCGCGAATGAAAAGTAAATGCTGGCGTGAAGAGTTTGCAGTTCATACTTCATGTATTTTTCAAATTTTAAATTAATTTCTTATATTTACATTTTACTTTAATTTCTGTCGGAATTCCCAGCCTTTAAAATGCACGTACTCTATTTATCAAGATTCATACGCGCATTGTCCACAATTGTAATGTTTTCATGAGGAAAGTTGTCTATCATTACAATTTATAAAAATTCCAAAGGCAAAAACATTGGAAATGTAAATATTGTATTATGTCCACTCTATACAAAGACTGCAGCTAGGTTTTATTCATGGCGTTTTGGTTTCATCGATTTTGCCTACAATGGAATGATACTTAAACTGGAGGGAAAATAAGGACTGGCATGAATGTGTATATAGTATAAATTCAAAATTGGGCGGAGAGTAGATAGTGATACATGTAACTGCTGTAAAATAAAATCGGAATTTGATTTTAAAAACAATAGTCCCCTAAACGATGGGAGCGTTATATGATACCAGTGTCATATATTTACACTTCCAATTTTATTTTTCAAGTACTAACCTAATTTTATATACACGTACTTATACTATTGTAGCTTAACTAATTTAAGAAATCTCTCTCTCTCTCTCTTTCTCTCTCTCTCTCTCTCTCTCTCTCTCTCGTATTAGTACTTACAGAGAAACTCTATATGTTCTTAGCAACTCGTGTGTCGAAGATGCTTACAAGTTTGAAATAAGAAATAATTCCAGTTATGTGATAATCAAATTGATCGCTTTATCTAAGGAATATTATTCATTTTGCATTGACGATTTCAAATATTTTTGAGGGAAAGTTTATTCAGTAATTACGAAAAAACTTCATTGACACCTAACATATCATATATTCAGAAAGACATAAAAAAAATTCATCTTCATTGCAGTGGAAAATATTTCTGATATGCTGTTCTGCCGCGGTGCCGTTTTCTGTTTGGTGACATTTAGTTAATTTATAATTAAAGTGAAAAAGAACTCAAATGTTTTCTTTCTTGCAGTTTGACAGCCACTATTGTTCTACCTTTGATATGTCTGGACATCTTATAATCACATTTTAGTAACCGTGTTGTGGTTTGCCGCTGTAGAAAACATCCAATTGCAGATTGTATTCATTGTTCATACAAGGTTCACCAATAAACGATTTACGGAAATTTTAGTGACACACTTTGTAGTTGTGATATACAGCCTTTTACAATAATAATTGTAAATTTCACGATCTTACACGGTCTGGTTTTGTCATAGATACTAGTAAGTCCCACCCAAACACGTTTTGTGTGTCACAAATAGTAAGGGGTTTTCTTTGTTTTCTTTGGTTGTTGTTGTGTTTTTTTTCAGTACATATATGCACATGTTGTAATACAAAAATAAAAACCTTTTAACTTTGTTTCATTTTATCTCAATAATTTGATGATTATTTTGACTTTCAAAGTTTAATTTTCTATGTAACTAAAATCTGCTCCTTTGTGAGGTCAAATCACAAAAAATGTTATTGCTTTTTATCCCAGGTATTCGCAAAACAAAACTTTGCTCAATGTTCTCATTAAATTCATTTTTGTAGAAAATGTACTTGCTTGCCCACCCATAGGGATACGCAAGTATAATAAATTGCCTTGAGAACACCAAGGGAATTTCAGGTCAGCCTTAAACAGCAAATTAGATTTCAAATTTATAAAAGAATTCCCTTGCACCGTTCACTTTGGATATTAATGGCTATAATCTTACATATTTGCATGGCTTCATTTGAAATAGATAAATCTAGAAATAAAAAACATGATGTTGTCAAATAGTTATTCGAGTAGCCTCTGTATGAAATACGTTTAAGTTTAAATTACATCAGATAGTGTTTTTTGGTATAATATCATTAAAATTGGACGTAAATATCGCCTTGTGTAATATATTCATATAATCTGCAAGTCGTTAAGTTATCCATCATTTTTTTTTTACTTTCAATATCTTTTAATTTCTTGTTTTAAACAAACGGCACATGGACGAAAATGCTCGCTCATCTGCATGTATAATTGTGGCTTTGTGTCGTATGGAGTGTGTGACGCTGTCTCCCAAATAAAATCAAACTGTAGTTGTCCTTTACAGACATTTAGCATGATGTATACATTTGAATGAAGATGGAAAAGTTGAAACATCGTTGCTAAGGGAGATTTGTTTTCAAATTCAATGGTCGCAACTCAATTCAGTGGTTGCAACTCAATTCAGTGGACGCAACTCAATTCATTGGTCGCAATCTTCTAAGTGATATATCCCCTCACAACGCGAATCAATTTATGAAATTGCTCTCCATGTCTGGTGACCTTGAAATTGTCCCAGTCTTACCCCACTCTACGGTTTTAGAGACCGCAATTGTTTAAAGATTGTTTTAGTGTTCAAATGAAAGAAGTAACTTGACCCAGTTGCAAAAACGAACACAATCCCCTTCCTACCAATGCTGTAAAAGCTGTCAGGTTTAATGACCTTTGTTCAACTGATTCCATTTTAAAATTGGTTTGTACTTAATAACGTTTTTCTGCAGAATATCAAGATGATATAAATTTTTCAGACTTGTATGCCTATATGCAACTATATTGTATTATTATTCTTCTTTAGTTGTTTACCAATTATAGGGACAAGTGTCGAAATTGCGCGAATTACTCTACCGTAACAAAAAACCCAATAAATCCATTTACGTGTAATGCAGGTCAGAATTCATAATATTTTTGTGATGCATACAGGAAGACCACAGGAGAGCTTGGACAGCACGTTTAGCGTTATGACAGACAAATCCCAGTGACTGACAGTGCGAAACAGACCAAATGACCTTTGCTAGTTCGAGTTATAGACAATTCCGGCTACTCCCAAATGACCGGAAATAGTCTAAACACCCACCGACGCAATGACGCTCACAAGGATCAATACGGTTTTGTTCTTAGAGAATTCGGGGGGAAAAACAAAACACAACAAAAAACATACTGTATATCGATGGATATTCATTATTGTATTTAAAGTATATATTTCGTATAGTTAACGCCAATTTTGTAATTTGTTGTAATTACGGTTGATCAATAAATACATGTGCGCACTAGTTGTTTTTGACGGATAAACTAATGAGAAAATACCAGCAAAGTATCCACAAAACGTAAGACCCTATCGGAGAGTGGATATTTCGGAATGTTCCCTTGACCTCGACATTTTACATTCAAACTTAGAAATATACACGAAAGTAGATATTTGCTGCAAGATTGATAAATATCGAACAGGAGTAAAAACCAGCATGAAAACTAAATCGCCTCCAAACAGATAAAGTCTTGATTTTTCCCCCTCTCCGGGGACCTGTAGTTTAATGACGTCAAAACTAAAGTCATGCAAATGTAATATTATTCTTTTACTTTTGTGTAGAAAGGAACATAAATAGATCTTCATGCGAGTAGCATTCAATTTTGATTTTAAAATGAATATGGCTACATATCAGACTCTAAACACTGTGTGCAATAACGATCATCACGTGATTTGACCAAGTTAATGTTATATACAGCGAATATAGGTATTGATCATTGGTTATGACCTATTCGATGAAACGTGAAGGTAACAAACGATGATCAATCTCAGAAATCCAATTTAAAAAAAATATAGAAATAAGAGTATGGCAAACACGGACCCCTGGACCCACAAGAGGTGGGATTAGGTACCTAGAAGGAGTAAGCATTCACTGTCAACCGGTCACACCCGCCGTGAGACCTTTATCTTGATCAGGTAAACGAAGTAATCTGTAGTCAAAATCAGTATGTGTGTAAAGAACGGCCTAGCAATTGGTATGAAACACGCCAGACAACATTCGACATAATGACAAGTTGCATTTGCAAATAAGATCATCATAACGACCATAGAATTGGCAAAATGCTGACTTCAAACGAGACTGTTGAAACCCATGTAACATCAACTTATTTGTCAGTAACCTGCCTCGATTTCAGAATATATGCAGATATATCCTAGTTGAGTTCAGAAGAATTGGACCATTGTCACTGTCAAGTCACCATACCTCCCATTCCACACTTTTGTCACCGAAATCCGGCTGAGATATAGTTGATTCGGGTCAAACTCTGAACAGTCATATTGTCCTTGAAGCTTAGTTTAAGATTTGTGAACTTAATTTTGTCACTAGACAAACTTATGTTAATTAATTGTTTTGATTTATGTAATATATTCAACCTTTCATACTAAATGACATTTATCATTTTGATACATTTGTACTAAAATTCATAACAAATGCACGATCTTCGACCTCTTAAAAGTTCATAAAATGACTCTGTAAAATTAAGAACGGACACTTGAAGACAAAATCATACGTATAAATATACACATCCCGTTTGACATTTAAAACATGTATATATGCAGGTTTTATTTATGAAAATACAAGAAATATTCTACAAAATCCCCTCAGATACACACTGTGTACTTGAATTGTCCCAGGGTGAAATCAGCAAGTTCACATCCAGAAATGGGAGCAGGGTCGACCTCCACCGAAACCTCGCCGCAACAAACCAAGTGTAAGAGGGTCCCTAATGGGCAGTTTGCGCTCTAAATCTCCACCACGACGGTTGTAGTTTTTAAGCAAGATCGGCGAGTCCTCCGTGAGATAATGGCAAATGAAATTATGTTGATGGCTATCCAAAAAGGGTTGATATTGGTTTCTTTGATAAAACACTTTTCAGCTGGACAATAAGACATGTATTTAAGAAACATACTTAACAGTAGATATCCTACATTGTAACTTAGCACCCCTCATTTAGATAGGAAGAAAATATTTACATGTATATGACCTAGAACATATGCATATTAGAGAAGATCATACTATAGACAAGGTAAGCGTCACCAACACTAATTGTATTCTATATATCTACCTACAATAAAGTAATGAACATGGCTCAAAGGATTCCCGAGAAACACAGAATACCTGATATTATTTGCATCGTAAGCAATGTATACATCTTGTATACCGCTGTTTTCTGTAGAGAGTTGTCATATATTGCAAAGGTGTGTGTAAATACAAAAAAAAAATAAAATAAAAAATACAAGTTATTCTGTACTTTTTGTAATCACGCGTATCCAGTAAGTTAAGAAATTACAATATGACACAGTTATAAAGTGGTATTGCCTAGATGAAAACCCGCAATGTTAATTGTGGTTTTTACAAGTTCCGTACGTCGCAGTCATACACATGTACTTTTCACATAAATCCTGGTATTCAACAGCCAGGATAGTTCTTCCCCAATTCTCGTACCAAAAAAGGCAGAGGCAGGCGACAAGTGATTCGTAACTCATTAATGGAATTTCACCAGTACGTATGAACTAGGTCATCAAGAGGAAATGGTATTCTACTCATGAACCGGGGGGAAATGACACCATTTTGTAATTTACCTGTAGTGTAGACCGCCAACGCCAGTGTGGTAAACGTTCCCTCAGCCTGTACCAAGTTTCAGAACTAGAGCACTTACAAGTACAGACGTACAAGCATTAGTAATGGAGGATTTGTGAAATTGCAGCCTCACCTCCCTCACGTTTTCATGACACACACTTACAATTCTCGTGGTGGACAGAAAACCGGTGTAAATATCATATGTTGGGTTGTTTTATTGAATAAAATTGAACTGGATGATCTTACAACAAACCCTGTATATGATTCACAAAAATGAGAAGCCCTTTAAAACATATTTTAATTGTATTTTAAAAAGTAATTTAGAACCATAAAAGTTACATTACACTATCATTAATTAAGCTTAGAAGCCAGCTGTACGGCAATATATGTACAGAAATATCTTATACAGAAGCTTTTAATTCACAGGCTATGTTAATTGTGACAGAAAGTAAATTTAAATGATATATGCCTTTCGTTCTATGTTTAGTACATACCATGTATTTGAAATCATCTTTAACCATCAAATGTAATCGTATTCATGTAAAAAGGTTTTGAAATAGAATTTCACTTCACTTAGCTTTCAGTAATGCTACTTCCATTTCATATTGAATATTCTGTAGTTTGAAATGTAAATGTATCTATCCTCTTGATAATTATACACTTGGGGATTCTCTTTTAAATGTCTTTAACTTATCGATATGTTTGAAATACCTCTATCTCTTTGGTATGCTTAAAATACCTCTATCTCTCTGATATGTTTGAAATACCTCTATCTCTCTGATATGTTTGAAATACCTCCATCTCTTTGATATGTTTGAAATATCTCTATCTCTCTGATATGTTTGAAATACCTCCATCTCTTTGATATGTTTGAAATACCTCTATCTCTCTGATATGTTTGAAATACCTCTATCTCTTTGATATGTTTGAAATACCTCTATCTCTCTTATATGTTTGAAATACCTCTATCTCTTTGATATGTTTGAAATACCTCTATCTCTCTGATATGTTTGAAATATCTCTATCTCTTTGATATGTTTGAAATATCTCTGTCTCTCTGATATGTTTGAAATACCTCTATCTCTTTGATATGTTTGAAATACCTCTATCTCTCTGATATGTTTGAAATACCTCTATCTCTCTGACATGTTTGAAATATCTCTATCTCGATGATGTTTGACATATCTGTACCTCCTTGATATGTTTGTAATATATGTATCTCATTGATATATCTAGAATATCTCTATTTCAATATGTTTGAAATATATCTATCCTATTGATATGTTTGAAATATCTCTATATTTTGCTGTGTTTATAATCTCTCTCTCTCTCTCTCTCTCTCTCTCTCTCTCTCTCTCTCTCTCTCTCTCTCTCTCTCTCTCATTTATTGTAATATCTCTGTCCTACTGGTATATGTATGTTTGTATCATATCTCTTTGATACATATTTGGAATGATATGCTTGAAATATTATATGGTTGTCTTTCTATTGGTATGTTTTTAGTCCCATTTGGAAAAAAATATATTCATTTATAAGGTAGAGATAACAAGTATTGCATTTTTATAAATCCAATATAAAATAGAAAATCGAGAGCAGAGCAAACACGGGCACCCAGGAATAATTTGTATGAAACTCGTACTGAAACGAAACGGTCGCGGTAGCTCAGTGGTAGAGCGTTCGATTTGTAACCATTAAGTCGCGAGTTTGAGTCTCACTCGTACCATACGTAAACATAAGAAGCGATACGCTCAATGTTTAGAAGTCAGAATCACGGGTCTCTCGGATATGGCAGGCGACAGGCGTTGGCATGCTAAAAACACTCAATGCTACGGCCCTGAGTGCTAAGCATTGTACATCACCTATAGCTGGCTACGCCTCAGTGTGAGTGAAAAATTCTCGACGGGACATAAAACAAACAATACAAAACTATATGCTTTGTATTGTTCGTTTTACGTCACCAGCTTTAAGTGAAATTTCATAAATGTTGACCTATGTATGGCCCTGAAGGCCAATACCTGCTGTGAGACGAAACATCTGTTTTCAAGGTCATATGAAAGACCCGTGACTTTCACTTCAAATGGCGGGCGCTTGGTGAAGGAACAGTTACTACCTGTGTTAATTGTCTTAGGTTTAATGCAAATTCGGAATCGGGAATCACACCCTGGACGACATCCCATTTGCGAAGCGAACT
The DNA here is from genome assembly GCA_024699665.1 of Ostrea denselamellosa. Taxonomy (NCBI): domain Eukaryota; kingdom Metazoa; phylum Mollusca; class Bivalvia; order Ostreida; family Ostreidae; genus Ostrea; species Ostrea denselamellosa. Next base: position 6,314,092 of record JAMZEH010000052.1, read on the forward strand.
ACTAGGCTGTTACCAATACCAACAAGCAAATAAACAATTCATAATTTTTTAATTCAATGTTAAAATTATTTTTTAAACTAGTTTTTCTGTCATGATTTTAAAAATGCGTTTTGGATTTTTTTTTAATTCGATGAATTTTCAATTTAATTAATCAAATTAATTTATTATTTTTTAAAATTTATTTATCTATTTGGTTTCGCTCAACTGTCACTGTCATTAATCGCAGTACAATACACAATATCAAGCACAGCTATTTAGTGAGCTGAGGACTAGTCAGTGAGATGACAGTTTGGTCTAGTGGTTTTGTTTTGGTTTGCTTTTTTTTTTTAATTTAATCAAATGAAGACGAATGATCTTGTCTGCATGGTTGATTTATTTTGATTAACAGTGATTTTTCTAATTGTTTCGAACCTTTTTGCATGGACTGTACAAAAGTTTGGACACCCGTTCTAAATTACTCAATACTTCTGATGTCGTCACCCGATGCAGATGAGTACAACTATAATATGCATGTTGATGAATACACTCGCAGTAAAAATAGATATCCATTCAGATCATCTGTATTAATTACGACCAATATTCTTTCCAAATTTAACATTCTTTTAGATCACATATTTGTTCATAACGAAATATAGAAATACACCAATTGTAGATCTGTGCAGTTTCGAATGCACCTACTGTCGTCTGCGAAAAAGTCTGCATGATTTTCAGGCAGATTTAAAAAAAGAAAGAATTTCGTAAATTCATCAAAAGTGCATATACCTTACCATTCTTTAGTGCAAGCAATGTTTTTGATTCTCTTCATGCGTGTTTATGATGCCATTTGGCACTTCGTATATCCACTTTTATTTCAAAATAACAAATCCATTAAAAACTTTATTTTTCAAACCTTTTGATGTTTTCTGGTTGTTTTTGAAAAATATCTATTGTGCTTTATTCATCTTACTCACAAGATTGACCAAACTATCTGATTGTTGAAGACATGAAATTCAAATCAAAAAAGATTGATCTGACATGCTGCACCATAAAGTGTATACTTTTACAGTGTATTGATTATTTAACTTCTCTCATACGTTCAAATATTACATATAAAACGATATTTGTTTTGAAACGATCATCATTTTTTTTATTGTACAAAATATGCGTAAACGCAAACATGTGCTCGACATTTTTGCGCTCATTTACCTGTATTGTTCATTGTCTTCCGTTCAAATTTCTCACCTTGCAGAGGTGTGAAAACTGTAATACTCGGTCACGATTTATTTACTCATTCATACATGTGCGTATTTTTTGTTTACTCGCGGCATGTTTTGAAATTTGTAGAATGACGCGTTCGAGTAGTATAAATGCCCCCCTGCATCCTTCACAACCATCATATTCTTTCAAAACGGTACTCGAATCGCACCTCTGTAAATTACAATCATGTCAACATTTAATGTTTTTGCTGCCTTTGCTATATTCATGATGTCTCAGATTCACGTATTAGTCTCTGTACCAATTTGGGACCGAGCCAGCCTTGTATGTCAGAATATTAATGGCAAACAGTAAGTATCATATCGAGTCAATATTAAAACCTGGAAAATGTTATTCAAATTTTATGGGAAAAAACTGACAGTGAACAGATTTCAAATTTCAAACTTCAAGTAAATTATTTCAATTTTATTATTGTAAAACGTCAAATTATGTAAAATGCACGCTCCTGTTTGCAAGTTCTTTTGAATTAATTATAATGTCATCAAAACGTTTGGTTTCTACAGTATTCTGTTATAATTTAAAATCACGTTACTACAATTTCAGAATAATTGATGAAGATTCACACCGTGATTTATACGTTGATTCTGCATGTTCCTCAGGAGAGGTTGTGTGGCGCATGACCAAAACCCTTGTGACATTGCGCTTTCAGAAGGCTTCGCCATTCAGAGTCTGTTTCAGTAGCAAAGCGCCTGTGGGTTATGAGAAGTTTGGAGTCTACAGCTTCTCACTCAATAACCTCTTTGTTGGAAGTCCAAATATTGGTACGTTTTTAAGTCAAATATCAAAATCACTGCATCTGCCAATTTTATCTTTGCTAACAGCAACGTACGAACTTTCTGAATTTTACGATTCATGGCCATTTTGTAAAACATGATAATTTATTGTGATTTCATTTGCTGAGTTTTCACATCATATATTCTCAATAAAGCAAATATTTTTCTTCACCTTACTCAAACAAGTAAATGATATATTTTAACTTTTTCTTTCCTTTTCTAGAAACTGACGTCTGTTTGAATTCCATCGGAAACACCTTGGATGTAAACTTACTGTCGCTTGGAAAATACTACGTAATGAAAGCTTACTTCAAAGTCAGATGCCTCTCGTGACGTCATTCATAATAATAGCCGGTCGAAATCCCTCCAGTGTCCACAATTACTCATTGTGGGCGTTCAGCGCCACTGACCAAGTCATCTAGGGCTTGGTGTAAATACGGACCGTAGTAAAAACGCACAGTGCTTGGCATTACCATAAATGGCTTCTATATAGATTCAGCATGTGAAAAATTGACGCTGGCCGTTCCAGGCGCGGTGTTCAAAACAGTGAATGTCGCTTAGAATAGTTGTCATGCATAAAACATCTAAAATAGTTATAGTATATATAGAAACCGCTTTTCGCTAGATTGCTCAATGGTTGATCTCACTGTGTTACCGAAGTTAGCTTCTTTCTATACATGTGCACAGTATATCATTTTGAAGTAACTGTTTGAATCTGCATATTCACCAATTAGAAATTAGATAATTCAATTACTCGGACTATTTTGTATTTAGTGGGGAAATGTTATTGATGCAATGGATGGTGAAAGACATACTTAATGATAGACAAACGGATCCTTGCATGATGCCACTTAGCGGAGAAAACAACAATCAAGCTTTCTTCGTCTTCACAAAATAAATTCTTCAGTTATTATATTTCTTTCTTTTTAATCACTTCTTTACCGAAAATGAGCCAATCAATGATTGTGTTGCAAGGAAGCGTGATATTTTCTTGTATATGGAATTCCCTTTAGTGTACCGACGTTTGCACGCATCGCTTCTGGATATGTAGAGCGTTTCTATATATATGTATGTTAGGTACAATGGCAGTTTAAGATCACATAACTTTGATTTTATTTTGTCTTTAGATAGAATATTCTGACAAATATATTGAGTTGATAATTCTTTTAACGGTATTTTCCTAAAACTTGTTCTCAATAAGCCTCTCAAAGTTCAAGGCCTATTTTTTTTTAGGAAGAGGGTATGACACATTCTTATCGGAAGGTTGATTAGTTAGTTGTGTATTGATTAACTCGAGGATTTTCACCTATATGGCAACTTCACCATTGCAGGTGAAGGATTACGGTGTGTAAGACGTTGCAATATTATATTTATATAGGAAAACTTTCATTAATATCCGGTAATCTTGATATCTATTTGCGAATATTTCCGTTGATGACCCCACTAGCTGTTCTTGAGAAGATTGTTCGTATACATACCCATGTAAAAATTTAATTCCCTATTGTGGATCCGCCCTATTCCCGGGATCATTGATTTCAATAATTTTGAATCTGCACTTCTTGAGGATGCTTGCTTATCAACCGGACTATTCACGGCCTACCTGTTCACAAGAAAAAATTTTAAAGACTTTAAACTATTATTTTCCCGTGTAAAATTTTTATCTCGTACTTAGTTCCACCCCCTACCCTACCTCCATGAGCCACAAATTGAACAAACATGAATCTGCATTTTCTGAGTGTGGCTGCATATCTTACATAGGACTAATCAAGGCATTGCCGTTCTCGAGAAAATTTTGAAAGGTTTCCCCTATATATCTCCACGTAAAATTTCAATCCCCTAACATGGATCCACCTTACGCTCGAGGTTCTTGATTCTCCACTCATTAAGGAATCTTTTACAATATTTTTTTTTCTTGGTCCATTTGTTCTTAAGGAGGAAATTTTTAAAATAATGTCACCATATTTTCTCTATGTCTTAATTACTTCCCCTTTGAAAAGGACGTGACCCTTCATCTGAACAATTTTGAATCCCATTATCATGGATGTTTTAGGGAAGTTTCATTGAAATTGGCCCTGTAATTCTGGAACAGAAGTCGAAATTGTGTAAAGTTTAGACGGACGGACAACAGGTGTTCAAAAAAGCTCACTGGAGTTTATAGCTCAGGACCAAGCTGCACAAAACTAGTTAATTTTTACAGACAGTTAACTTGTCATTAACTTGTACATTTTCATTGCGTTAATTAGATGTTAACTGTCAGTTAAAACGTAACTCACCTTGGTGCATCTAGGTCCAGGTGAGCTAAAACCTTGATAAATATATGATTGTTATAATTGTTCATCGGGGTATTGAGGTGTGAGGGTGTTAAAGGATGATCAGTGAAAATGAGGTGTAAAAATCTGTTCACTGCATTACGAACATTCAACCTCAAGAAAGCAACATTACCGCTAGAATATAAATATTGTTGGCGGGAAATAAGATCGTTTTCTATTTAAAATGTATTTTTTTTTTTTTACTATTTGTTAACTGCTCGACAAGCTTAATAAATTAATAGAGAAATTACACTATCTGTTAGCATCATATTTTTTCTTTAGAAAGATGAAGGATGTGATTTTACAGATACAGTATGCCGACTCCCCTGGTTAATATCATACGATGTGGCTCTTTTTTTATATACATATAATTACTCATGTATGCATTAAAGTTAAAAAGCATTGAGAGAGAACAAAGGGAGGCAAGAAAAACATTTTTATGAAGCAAACAGGAGAGGTAGTTTTCAGCTGGATGTTGAATTGATGGACTGCTAAAATTTGCAATACTGTTAGTAGGTTACAAATGATATGTGTTACAAGAGAGAGAGAGAGAGAGAGAGAGAGAGAGAGAGAGAGAGAGAGAGAGCGCTATCAAATCAATAGGTGGAATGCCTATTAACCGGTACACATACACAAAACAGTAACGGTAGAGCCTGGTGAGAATCCCATGAGACTGAGATCGAACCCCAAAAAGAGGAAACCGTGCAAGAAGAAACAGTGAAATCGGTGTTTCTAAAAAAAAAAAAAGGACTTGTTAGATATTGTTTTGAAAATGTAATATTTTAAAAATTCAATGTTTTCTTCAATGAAAATGATAAAGTTATAACATCGGTTTTTATTTACGAAAAAGCGAGGATGCAGTGCCACTGAACATGTTAGCCTTAATCGTTATAACTGTTTGATGTAATGCAATAACAAGTAAACTCATAAAGGTCACCATCTTTTATTTGACCTTTTATAAACAAAACTCGCATCGCTTCAAAATACAGGACACACATCTACCAGTATCTGACAGATAGTTTTAGTTGCTAACAATTAACCAAGACTGTCATCAATGCAGCCCTCGAGGTCAACTCACCTCCATGCTCCAGAGATCAACTCAGTGCACTTGACCTTTCATAAGCCTATCCCGGTGGGTGGGTTATACTTCTTTCATCATGATAAGTCAAGATATGAAAAATAAAGATTAGGATTTTCTTGAAAGGTCAGAGAAATATAATTTATCAGTACTTCTGGATTTTTTTTAAATCGTGCTTTTTGAGTGTTTTCCTCTCCATATACAAATTTCAATGCTGAATAAAAAGCTTCATTTTATATTTTTAAGGCAAGCGTATCTGTCCAAAAAGTCGTGTAAATTTATTGTCAGTTTTCTTTCTTTTTTCTTTAAATCTGATTTTATTGAATTAAAAAAAAAGGAGGGGGGGGGGGGGGTGACGAGGATAGGGATGACATCTACTCCGATTGATTGCCTTTAGACAAATTAGCCCAAGTTTCAAGTTTGTATATCTAGCATTTGTTTTACATCCAGTCAATTAGGATCGAGTGTTTATCTAAGTTGCAAGAACTTGTACCCAATTCCTTGTATATTTGTTAAAAATCAAAGATCAATCATCGACAAATTATATTTTCTTACTAAAACTCAAGTTCTTGGGTTCAGGACATACACACACTCTTCTCAATATACCTACTTCTTGAAAACCTCTGTAAAGCATGAAGCCCCCCACCCTTACCAAAAAAAAATTAAATAAATAAAACAAAACGAAAAACAAACAACAACAACCCCCTCATAACAAAAAAAAAAAAAAAAAAAAAAAAGAAAAACCACACACACACTTCCAGAACAAGATTGTTTTGCTAAACGGTTATGGAATGAGAGTACCAAACCCCCGGATGTGTAACCCGAACGCAGTTTACCCCAGATTGAGCGGAGGTATAAATGTTTAGGTGTGGCGTGATTGGCTAATATCAAGAGTGAAATTATTTGAAATTGAGAGAAATAATATAGAAGTTTAAATTAATTGTCGGGATGAAAAATTATGGGACAAAGTCGAGAAATGGCTGAGGAAATTGCCATGGTAGGGGTGTGTTTGAAATGAAAGGTGAAATTTACTGCAGATTGCTATGTGTTGTAAAAAAGTACAAATATGACCTATAAAAGCAACGGGACCCTATATATTTTTTGTCGTTTTTTATTAGCACTTGGAATGAACTTTGAAATCTTGGCGGTCATTTATCTAAAATTAATTTCGTTAATTAGTGAGAGGACCAAATGTTAGTATTGAGGTCTATGGGAAATGAATTGGTACTCTTTTCCCTATAGAGGCCCCATCGGGTAAATTTTTAATTCGAAAATAGTGCTTATTTCACTTTACTTGAAACCAGAATCACGTTTTTTATACATTTCTGGATAAATTAGATCACGCAAGAGCCAGGGGAATTAAGATCACATGATTTCAGTTTTTTTAGGTACTACAACAATAGATTTGTATGCGGTTTTGAAGGCCATCGAGTTAAGGGTGGGGGGTGATACCTGGGATGTACTAGGTGCCTCATAAAGTACAGAGATATTTTACCAGGTGTTAGTATCTTACATATTACCCGTTTCTGTCACTTAAGGCCGTGTATCCGCCTGGAGATCCTGGTATGTCTCGGGGGCAGATTTCTACGGAAGGGGGGTGGGGTAAAAGTTTTATCATAGAATCTAATCTGCAGGAAAGTCAGGTAATAGCCATTTAAGTTAATGGGCACCTATATAGTGTAAGATTCATAATATAGTCAAAGTATGCAGATTTCTCCAATTACTACTTAATAAAAGTGTATATTTCAGCAATATTTGTGGAATTTTCGGGAAATTCGGGGTCATTCTCAAATTCCGGGTAGATTCCACCCTCATCAAGATGTTCACAAAATTTCATCATCAATTGATTATAGATTTGATAACAAAGAAAACACATGCAATTTACAGTTATAAAGTTTATTACAGTTGTCAGCTTGATTGCCAACTTGTGACAGGTCTCACTGAGAATCATTCATTCCCTGTAATGGCGCTGGTCTGCAGACGGCGCACTTTTGAAGGGGGTCGCAGTATCCTTCACATTGAAGTTAAAGGACTAAATTTTCATCCGTTTACACTTCAATGTGTAAAGTCTTTGAAAATAACAAATTTGACTGATTTTAAGGTCGTTAACATTATGAGTATAGGAATGAGAGTACCAAACCCCCGGATGTGTAACCCGGACGCAGTTTACCCCAGATTGAAAAATTAAATTTCACCTTTCATTTCAAACACACCCCTACCATGGCAATTTCCTCAGCCATTTCTCGACTTTGTCCCATAATTTTTCATCCCGACAATTAATTTAATTAAATTTACTGCAGATTGCTATGTGTTGTAAAAAAGTACAAATATGACCTATAAAAGCAACGGGACCCTATATATTTTTTGTCGTTTTTTATTAGCACTTGGAATGAACTTTGAAATCTTGGCGGTCATTTATCTAAAATTAATTTCGTTAATTAGTGAGAGGACCAAATGTTAGTATTGAGGTCCATGGGAAATGAATTGGTACTCTTTTCCCTTATGGAGCGTGAAGTCGAAAGATGGCGCTCAAATCTCACAACATCCGGTTGAGGAAATTCGACATGAAAGAAAGTTGAGCTACTCCGTGTGGAACCAAAAAGATTAGTTTCGAAGCAAATAGAAAATGGATGGTAAAATTTAATGGTTCAATTCATCAAAGTAGCAAAAAATACTTCGCTTTATGCCTAGTTCAGTATTGCATAATATCCCATGCCACACCAAGACCAGCGTGATCGCGTGAGTTCTTTATCTTTATACATTAAAGCTTTAATTTAAAGTAAAAGTTACGACCATTACTTAGAACAATCAAAAGAGCAAAACATACAGGTCTGAAGATGGGGAGTTTTTTTTTTCTTTTTCAAAGAATATATTAAAGCAATTTGCTTCATCTAGTGTGAATGATTAAAAATTTTAAACCATAATTTTTGTGCAATAGAAACTGTGAGTTCTCTCCCTTTAAGTGTAATTATTCTATTGTTTACAAAATATATAATTTTCTTATTTCCATGTTATATAATTTAACAATGGCAATAAAGAAAAACTATTTTCTCCTTAAGGTAATCCGTTGATGGTGCAATCGTTAGAGCAATCCAGAATTTTTCTTAGAGGAGTGGGTTGTACCCTATGTAGTTTTTTTTCCAGGAGATCCAATTATACTCGATTATTTCTTTTATTCTTTGTTGTTTTCCACCACGCTCAACAATTTTTCAGTTATCTGGTGGCGTCCAGTTTTTATTGGTGGAGGAAAGAACCCAGGTACCCGGGAAGAGACCAGCGACCTTCTGAAAGTAAACTGGCAAAATTTCTCACATATATCGGTGCGAGCGAGAATCGAAACCGCGCCGACTACAGGTTAGAGGCTTTGTGATTTTGAGCACAATGCTCTAACCACTCGGCCACGGATTATACCTGAGATGAACACTATTACTTATAAGGTGTTTAACTGAATGTCTATGGATATATATTGGATTGATCAATCTTATAGATGCTGAGCCATCAATGAGATTGATCGACCCAATATATATCTGTAGACGGTCAGTTACAAACCTAGTAAGTGATTTATTTTCTTGAGGACAATTATGTGATAAGAAGTCAACATTTGCACAAGAACTGATAATCATGATATTTCTGATTAAATGTAATGACTTGTATTTAATTGTTAACAATTAGTAATAAATCATCAGTATTGAATTCAACATTATATGTGTTTAATTGCCAAACAAACATTAAGGCAATAATGAGGGGGGGGGGGGGGGGGGGGGGGGGGGGGCTTTCATCATATTATTACATATCACCACCAGATATACCAAGGAGTGGAAACTTGATGTGGATGGTTCATGTATTATGATGTCCGTTTTGGTGGTTCACTATCTGGTAATTTCACAAATTCTTATGTCACCAACTGATAATAAAAAGATCCAGCACACTGAGTGTTTTGATTTAAAGTAGAAAATACATAATTGCAATTTTCGAAATGGAAATATGTCATCGTGGAGAAAATAAAATCAGAAATATATTCTTGTCCTTTTAAATTTCATCATTTAACTCATTAGCTCAATGATTTAGTAATCTTTAGATTCCATGTTTGAGTTCCAAACATATTAATTTTATTGAAAAATTGCTATTTTTGCTGCATTATGTGAAATTTTAATTTCTAACACCTGGACTTATTAATATGATTGGCGTCTTATTCACCCTAAAGAATGAATAACTCATTGTCATAATGGTGAATTCCCTTTCAAGCCATAAATTAAAAAAATTAAATATCACTTCCATATTTCTTTTTTTTTCCTGAATTTTATTGCCTAGCCATTTAGCATGATTAGCTCAGTGGTTTAATAATGTATGATTTGTAGATTGTGAATTCACATCTCTCAGAGGTTTCCTTACTGACTTTTACAAATATGACATCTCTATATAAAATTACTTTTTTGCATATTTTCTTTTTCATTAAATTGAAAGATATAAATTTTCACAGAGGAATTGATGAGATTGTTTTATCATATTTGAAAGACTGATAGCAGTAATTTTTCAAGACATTACCAAGCCATTCTCAAGACCTTGATAAGCTATATAGCTAAATCATGACATTGTGCCAGACTTGTTAAAGTATCCTTCAATGTAGACTTAAGTTTGTTTAAAGCTTTTTCTCAGACCTACATTTGTAATTCAAAATTTTTCCTTAGGAATCACATCTATATGCTACAACAAAGGTCAAAATCTCATACAAATATTCTGAACAACAAGAGTGATTTAGAAAATACATGCAAGTATTTTCTTGTTGTATAGATTTGAGTTTGTGTGAACTATCAACCTTAACATAGTTTGGGGCTACAATTCTAATTGTGGACAGAGATTATTTCAATGAAAGCAAAGCAATTCAGATGAGTGTTGTAGCCCTTTGACCATGTATTCTCAAGATACAAGACAATATCAAATATTATATATTGCAGTAATTTAATTTCTATCTGTTTCAGGTAAATAGAAATTGGACAAAACAACTGTGGTTGCTGTATATGACAGACTTCCTTTGAAAATGGGAAAAGTTCCCAAAATGCTTGTATTCTATTAGAACTTGCAACAAATTCTCCTGTACTCAATGGGGTGCAAGTCTCGAGATTTTACTCTCTTGTGCATTCTCACATTTGTACTAAAGGAGAACATATAGCAATGCTATAGTTCTTGTCCCAATTTTAAGAATTTTAAGCAATGGAACAAAGTAGAACAGATAAAACACAATCCAATCAATTGATCAATATAAAAGATCTGGGAAATTCTTCAACTCCAAGGTTACATCATAGGCCTAATGCAGGTAGCAGCTTACAAACTTCAACTGAACAAAGTGTTGTGGAAATCTCCTCACAAGCACAGACAAATATCTACAAATCAGTTAGCAGTACCCAACAAAAGACATTTCCTGTTATTCAACTTAATGCAGATACCAACCAAACTGCACTAGAATTCTACAATATTGAAACTAGTTCTCCTCCCTTGTGTCATATTGGAACAGTGCAAAATATTATACCCAATAATTTGCAGTGCAGCATGTCAAGTTCAGGTAGAGACAACCTCCAACAGACAGTTATTCCAGCCTTAATTGTAGTGTCACAGAAGATGAAGCTAGGAAATGAGGTCATTTGTATTGATGATGAGGAGGAGGACAAGAATTCTTCTGGCAAAAATGAGGGCAAATCAGGTAACTACAAACTGACAAAGAACAGTATATGACATTCACCATATTAGCTGTCAGGGAAAATAACTGGGATATATCCCATTTTTCAGTTTTGTATCTGCTGCATCATTTATGGATGGAATCGTTGGAAATAATTTCCAGCTTATTGGAACTCTACTCTTATCCCAGCTAGATTTTCGATGGTCACTGCTAATGAAGTAGTGATTTGAGTACTTGTTTGGTCATTTACAAAAAAAGTATGGCTGATTATAAAATAATTCTATCCAGGTTTATAATGACCTGTGTTCACTGATTGAATATTTGAGCACTTGTTTATAGGTCATGTTAACCAGAAATACATTATTTATAGATAGGAAAGTGCTGTGTGAGCCATATCATGCAATATCAAATTTAAACATATAGTCAGTCATTGTATCATTATTTTTTGTTTTGAAATCATGTGTATATATAAATGTAGATACATACACATATACCCATGTAGCGGTCAGATGAATTTGATTGCCAGTGGCCAAATAGCTCAGTTGGTAGAACATCTGACTAGAGACTCGGAGGGGCCTGGGATCAAATACGGGTCTGATCTGTTACATTTCTCCCTTCTTGTGACACCTAAAACAACTTTGATGTTGTTGCTGACAGAGTGCGAGTCATCAACCATGTTCATCCATCTTCAGACATTTCATCTGCTGATCTGGAATGTTCTTGGGATGGCTGGACAGTAGGTGGTCAGTCTTGGTTTGTATAATTAATTAAGCTGTTTTTATCATTTCAGATCAGAGTACTAAGGCAGCATCAGAGACAACACACTTAATGCAACCAGTGGTTGGCCAAGGAAGTGCTAGCAGCCAAGTGCTGCAAACACAAACTGTGAGCACAGCTGACTCTAGAGTACCCCAGCAGCCTTCTATAACTATCTCCCAGTCCTTTGACCTTATAAACAAACTCAACTCAGCTGAGCCCAACCCAACATTTAGTACACATTCCTTAAAACAGACTACTAAAGATATGTGCAAAACAGGAAATAGAGATAAAGAACATGTGGCCACTTCAGCCATGCTGTCAAAACAGATTATTTCTCTGCCAGATGTTTGTTGTACTAATTCATCCTCATCATCGATACCAGCAACAGAAATGTCACTTGGTAAGTTCAAATTAGCAGGAAAAAGTATCAACTGTAGTTTTCATTTAGTTTGCTACAGAAATTACACAATGGGAGAAAAAGTTGCCGACTGATTGCTTGGTTAGAAGGTCATAGTTCAAGGTTTGATACAGTGATTCGATACTCCTTATGTTTTGGATGCAGCTGCAAAAATCTCTTGGCCAGAACTTGCTACATATATTATTAATGTAGGTAGGAAGGAAAATGTATCTTTTTTTTCTAGGTCAAATGCCAAACCAAACTTTTCTAAAGTAGATGATTGAATATGATACCTATTTGAATAATACCATACTGTAAGGAGAGATGTCCCTCCTGATATTTCCTTTGTTTATCATGATAATGAGTGGTTCACAGTGACAAATATTAAAGAAAGAATTGCATGTGAATATTGTGTTACACCAAAATTAAATTTGGTCATGTTGGTTTGCAGTAATTAAGAAACACATGTAAGGGTTCTTTATGCCATATTTACTGTGAAATGGATCAGTCTCACATAAGGACACATCTCCTCCTCCCACAAAGGGATTAGAATCCATTCCATAAGGTTCTTATACATTATGAGAGCAAGTGCTCATACCTCTGTAACACATGGGCTTATATAACTTCAGCTTACCTATTAAAGAGGTACATCAATTTTGCAATTTTATATGTGCCGGTTGTAGACATATCAAATTATTATATGGTGCTTTACTTTGGTCTGTTCTTGTTTCAGCACCTAGTGGGCCAGGTACAAACAATATTATTTGACTAGGATCACCAAATGCAGGAAGCATGTTCCTATGGTCAAGGTCAAATTTACAGGGGGGATTTGTGTATACACAAAGCACAACAATACATGTACAAATGTTCCCAATGGTTTGAGGAAGAAACCTCTTCTTTTTCAGTCATACTTACATGTACACAGGAAAGTTTGTAGACACAAAGCAAGACAGAAACAGTAGCTACATTTTGTATTGGTCTCTAGTATAATCAACCATCATATATGGGTTGTATTAAGATCTGGTGCAGTATTTCTACATGTCTGGCTGTTCATCCATCAATCAGCACCTTGTGGAAAGGATAAAAAGAGTACTAATTATAGATAAGGCTAGGATGATCAAACCAAACTTGGATTACATGTTCCCCGTGGTTAGAGGAAGATGTTATTTCTCAAGATTAAAGGTCATGAGTGATCATAAAGCAAGAACAGTACTAATAAGGTTAGGATTTTCAAAGTTGATGTGCATGAGTTCCCAATGGTGTTGGTTCCTAGTATATTTTGGAACATAATTTTTTTGCTTCCCAAGTCATACTTTATTAGAGTGATTTCTACAATTTGATATTTAACAGAACCATCTTAGAAATATTAGAACTAACATTTTGTTAAAACTCGTTGATACAGTATTAGAAACATACATGTACATGTATATTCTCTTGCATTTGCATTCTTGTTTGTGTGAAATGGTGTTTAGTCAAATTCTATTGGCCAGGTTGCACAATGTGCCTCTGGCATATAGTATGGTGAATGCCAGGTGGGCAGGAGGGAGGCATCCTCATATAGGGTACCTACATTGTGTAATCAACTCCTCACTCACCTCTAGCCTCACATTCCCCAAACTTTGCCCAGTTGTTATGGACACTTTGAAGATGTGTATTTGACTTTTCGGAAGTGATCAGACATTTTTGAAAAATATACATGTAGTTGAACTTTGTCATTTTTTCAGCACCTTTTAAATAGATGTAACCTACTTTGTGTAATCAACTCCTTTTACACCTTTAAGGTGACATTCTGCAAACTTCATACAGTTATTATGGACACATTGAAGATGTGCATGTTACTTTTTGAAAGTGCACGGACATTTTTTTCGAAAAATGTACATGTAGTTGAACTTTGTCATTGTTTTCAGCGTCTTTTTGAATAAACATACCTGCTTTGTGTAAACAACTTCTCTAACAGGTTTGACTTGGCATCCTTCAGATCTTGTGCAGTTGTTATAGACACATTGAAGATGTGCAAGTAACTTTTTGAATTGCCTCAGACGTTTTAAAGGAAAAATTACAAATAGTTGATTTGTCATTTTCTCTACATGCTGTGGATAGATGGTACCTACTATGTGTATTTAACACCTCTCACAGGTTTCCAAGTAAACATTCCTCAAAATTCAGCATGGTAACAAATGAGAGATACTTCTGTTTTCATTATAGATAACATATTTTGAAGCAACTATTTCTATTTTTGTTAATATAGTAATGTTGTTTCATCTAGATCAAAGTAGATCAACATCACCAGAGATGTACAATATATGTAAGGAACTGAGATTGCTCATTCAGCGAGGCATTCCATTGATTGATAACTCTGAAAATCCCTGTAAATCAAATCCAGGTAGGATACCTATTTTGCTTTTGCAAGGTTTCAAGTTCAAATCCTTTGGGTAAAGGATTTCTTAGTGGTTAAGTCCTATTGGTAAAGGACTGTATCATTGGTATTGAACTGGAGGTGAGAAATCTAATGGTTCAGTTCATTGGTTAAATCTTGCAGATGAAGGACATTATACGAGTTAACCCTACAGGGAAAAAATTTATAATGATGGTCAATGTGGTTTATAGGGTCCCCTTTCCATACTGGAAGAATGATCCAAATATATGCTGATAACAGTTTCAGTGACCAACATTTTTCGCAATTCCCTATGAATGATATCCCTAGAATATAGGGGGTGCTAAGTATGTTGTAGTCCATAATTCATGATGTCAATATTAGGAATAATAGAATGTTTGTTTAATATTATTACAATATTAAGTGTCAGTTCAACATATTTAAAGAATTTTTATGCTGCCGAAATCAGAAATGGGGGCATAGTTTTTTAATGGCCCCGGAATCAAATATTTCAGCGCATGTGGTTTTTGGCATGTCCATCTGTCTGTCTATATGTCTGGCAAAAAAACTTTAACCTTTGTCACATTTTTTACACCATAAGAGGAAACCTTTCATAATTAGTATGTGTATTCCTTGTGGCAAGACCTTTCCATTGACACCAAAATCTTTGACTTGGTGACTTTTACATTGACCTAATTTTAGAAAATTCTGATATAAGCCATATCTTTCAAATTGTAAGAGGTACTGTTTATACTAAGTATGCACATTTCTTGTGAGAAGACATTGGATACCCACAGGTGATCTCCTCCGGATGATCATAATGGGTAGCAGGCTAGATGAGATCACCCATGGCTATCCGGCGATGTCTTCTGACGTGAAACTGACGTTTAATCTTAAAAATTGTATGTAGTGTAACATTTAAAATTTGTATAATTTCAAAACAAAAACATGATGTCATAGTTCCAAAATTTATAGCAGCTTATACTAGTATTTCGTTGATAAAACAACTTTGAAATTTGTTGTTGTTGTTGAAGATGCACACAGTCAATAACTCAGGTGTGTCTGATGTTCCTCACTCAACATATTGAATACGGAAGAAACATTTCTTTCTTATCTCTACATTATGAAATATCAATTTTCAGTGGGCATACCTAATTTAAGACCTACAGGTAATTGAAGATCTATGGAAGACCAGCAAAAATATGGACTATACACATCAAAACTAATATGGCTTTCTTATTAAGCATGTTAAAATATCTAATAAACACAAAAATGTTGGATAAAAGGAAGTTTTAAAGTGTGTTTTTAAAGTTCAGTATGAAGAACTTTTTTTCACATTGAAGACCAAGTGCAAGAAGGATAACTCACATAAATGTCATAAATACAAATCAGCTGTTCAATTGATAGTCATTTATTTTATTTTATTATATTTTTTTCTGTGTAACAAGATCAGAAAGAAAAAAGAGTTTGAAAATTGTATATTAAACTGTGAATAACTGATTTTGTAAGTATGACATATTTATTCGAGTTATCGTTCTTGTGCTAGGTCTGCAAAATAAAACAGTTCCCACACTGAGCTTTAAAAATACACTTTAAAACTTCATTTTATTAAACCTTTTAATGTTTATTAGATATTTAAAACATGCTTAATCAAAAAATCATATTAGGCCTAGTTTTGATGTATATACCCTACAGTTTTATAGAGGTCTTCCGTAAGTCATCAATTACCGTAGTCAAGAATTTGAAAGCAAATTGTTTAATTTAAAACTCATTTGTTTAATATATTTAATCAGACAGAAAGTATATAAAACATTAGGTATATTATATTTTGTATATCAATGTGCCTACTGGAAACGGCTAGTCGGGTCTCTAATCTTTCCAATCACTTAAAAAAAAAAAAAAAAATTGGGCAAAAATAGAACATGCGACAGGTGCATTGTACAAAATAAATCATTTGATTATCACAAGGACTGATAGAAATAATAAGCACTGACATATATACTATCTTTTGGTTTGTTTTATCAGGACATTTTAAACTAAAATTCATACGTGAGGAATTTCATAGATATGAGTAGACGTAAAGCATTACTTTCAACTTGCACATAGAAGAAATAATATCTGAAGTCCACCCCCGATTAAGTATGATGTGAGAAGTAAAATACATTCTCGATAGGAAAACACTACAAACAATATACTATTCCTTTATAAGACCACTATTAGAATATGCGGATATTACATGGGATAAACTTCCAGTTGATTAATGTGACAAAATAGAAAACATACAACAGGAAGCAGCAAGGATAGTTACTGATGGTAATAGGTTAGATCCCAGACATCTACTATACAAAGAAACAGGGAGGCAAACTCTAGCCAAAAGGTGTGACAACCATAGACTAATCCAGCTACATAAAATGTACTACAATTACCCCTCCGAATTAATTATCAGATTTTATTGAAAGTAGTGCAGTCCATAATTACAATACAAGATCCACCAACACCTTGCATGAAATCAACGCCAGAACACATGTATTACAATTCCTTCTTTCCTTTGAGAATCCGCCTTTGGAACAAACTACCCTCAACAATACAAACCAACCCTTCAATATACTCCCTCAAAACTTATCTTCAGGCAAATTATATCAAAGTACCAAAATATTTCTACATGGGCACAAGAATAGGACAAATCTTACATAGTAAATTAAGATTGGAATGTAGCAACCTAAAATTGCACCTTTTTCTCAGAAATCTTTGTAGTTCACCACTTTGCTCCTGCGAGCAAACTGAAAGCACAGATCACTTTTTGTTGGAATGTCAAAACTATTTTCAGGAACGTAATTCTACCATATTTACTATGCAGGATACAATATCCTTGGACTTATTATTACATGGCTCAGTAGATCTGTCAGAAACTTAAAACAAAGAAATTTTTCTTACTGTCCAAAAATTTATTGTGAATAGCAATCGTTTTTCATTAAGTCAGCCTGATGGCATAATTGTATCTACAACTTCTACTACAATGAGCATCAATATTTTGAGTGTAGGTAACAATATATGTGTTCATAAATGCTGTGTTAGTAGATTTTGCATTTATTATTCACATTATGTATGTATCCATATATTGAATAAGTGAACGCTACGTATTTATACAATGTGATTATTTGTATGCATACGGTATCCATTCAGACTGAGTTCTACATTACATCCTTACTTTGTTTATACTTAACTCATGCTAATTAAATCACCTCTGGATTGTATATAAGCCATGAGAGCAGGATTAATATACGCAATTTGGCTTGTTTCCTTATCTCAAATTTTTATGTTTATTTGTGAAATTGTTTTATATGTATGGAATTAATGAATAAACAATGTTTAAACTAAAGCATTACCCAGTGACAGTAACGTACATTTTCAAGTCAAATATGGTATCTTCTAATTTGAAATCAGTTAAATATCTTTCCATACAAATGCTATTGTTTCTCTTTTTAATCGTCTACTTTATTTATATTGTTGATATCAAAATAGTACGGAGTGTAATTCAGTTAAGTAATTTAACATTGAGAATGAGTGTAAAGAATTTTTCAAACTCTCAAAGACCTACCGTGTCCTTTTCGCATTTTCTCATTGATTCATCTTTAATATGTGTGTACTTTCACTTTGTTTTGAAAGCTTTAAATACCCGAAATATTGTCTTCTCACTGACTTTTGATATTATCTTTAAACAGCATGATGTACACGTCCGTACTTACCTAGCATTGCCAGCTATATATAGCATGTTCTATGTTGCCTTGCTTACCAGACGCTAAAATAGTTCGTAGTTTGTTCTTTTTCTTCAGAAACCAGATTTCCTTTTTATTGTTTGATACTTTGTGGTAAAAGTTATTTCTTCAACGACATATAAGACGAGATGAAATAAGTTAGCTCCCTTTTAAAACCAGTGCATTATATATTTATATCTATTTGTTTCACAGCTCTGTTGAATGTTACAGATAAATACGTCAAGATATATAATTGTACTCTTTGCAGTATATTTAAATTATGTAATAATTCAATTTTTAAATATTCTTTACAATATTTTGTATTCAAAGCATTAGGGACTTTAGTATATAATTTTATATATGATATAAATTATTAGTGTATCATAAGCAATCGGGTTCGAATTCTCGGCCGAGCGCTTAAAAAAATTAAATAGTGTTTGGAAAGAAGCTAAGGAAGCCACTTTAGCTTTTCAAATTAAAAATGCGAAAGAAGTCAGAAATAGTCGATGGTGATTAACGCATAAGAAATTGTGATGGTACGTAGTTCGCAATATTGGAGATTAACTGCTTTGTGTGACTGGATAACGAGTGTAGTGCGTGTCTCACGCTGCCCATATGCTTGCATATTCGTGAAAACGATATATGATCATGTATTATCATATGTGCGTATTTGGTAAATATGATTAAAATGGTTATTTCCGTATATTTTTATGTTACACTTTACAAGGTCTATGTTTACAGTTACTACAAATAATGTTGTACTTTTTGTTACATTGCAATATGTGGCTGTAAATGTTTTCTTTGGGTAGAAGTGGATATTGTATAGCAATACTATAGAAGTGGATATTGTACAGGAGTATTATAGAAGTGGAATTATAAAACATCACACCTCTCTCTACCCTCTGCATCAAATTATAATTGACGAACACAGTTTTATTCAGTTTTTGACAAATTTAGGAATGAAAATACAGTTAATGTGTATATTATGTGAGATATAATATGCAGTATTTTTTTTTTTTTTATCAACAACCGTGTTTGGTGATTGTATGTGCTGCTTTTGGTAGAAGTGAATAATTAAAAAAGTCTTTCCAATTAGCACCATCTTTTGAGACCGTCTTTTTTTATTAATTAACAACTCAAGATATTTAAGAAATAAATTTCATTTTGGAATTATACATGTGTGGGAGTGAATTTTTCCTTGAGACACTGTATATGCATTCAAAATGCATCAAAATACAGGGCATATAGAATCTGACACCAGTATAGCTATCATCGTCGGATACAGGTGATCTTGTCTAGATGAGTAAAGACGAGATCACCCATGGGTATCCAACGATGGTGAGAAGGCATTTCCAACAATACCAGACCTTGTGACCTTGACCGACCATTCACCTAGTTTTTTGGAAATTTTCAAAAAAACTTTAACCTTGGTCATATCTTTTACAACATAAGGGATAGAGCTTGCATAATTGACATGTCTATTCCTTGTGGTAAGACCTTTCCACTGGTACCAAAATCTTTGACCTGGTGACATTTACATTGACTGAACACTTATAGAAAATTCCAATAAAAGCTGTATCTTTCAAACCAAAAGGGTTTGCTTTTAAAAGGTGAACAAAATGAAAATTATTTCACATTCTCAATATGGCTAGAAAAGTTTCAACTACTATGTCTTACAGTTCCACTTTGTTGTAAACTAGAGGTATCAATGTTTCAGAAAAGCATCTTGTTTTCAAAAGTTAAATTTAATGGCTGAAGATAATATGATTGCATAATAATTTTGACCACTGGTTTTATTTGTGTCTTTCTGAAATTTTTTTATATGCCTTTGTAATCAGAGATTTGGGGGCATATAGTTTTAGGTCTGTCTGTCGTCCAAAAAAACTCAACCTTGGCCTTAACTTTTGAATGGATGGTGATAGGGCTTTCATATTTCACTTAAGTATTCTTTGTGACAAAACTTTTTTGTACCCCAAATTTTTTTTTTACCCTTTGACCTTGACATTTGGCCATGTAGAGGCATCAGTGTTTGACAAATCTTGTTTTTGCAAGCAATATACATATAGGGTCATGATGTAACAAAGTATGTAATTATAAAGATGGCAACCTTCCTTCATCCTTAACTTCTTTATGACCAGGTTGTCTTTCGAATATTAGTAATTCTTCATTATGTTACATAATTATTAACAATGATTAAATCTATCTTCCTAGAAATTAGTATATGTACATATACAAATCAATGCATGCACAATGAATAGTTATCATTTTACACTGAGGATAAAATACTTGAGACATTATTACCTTGTGCTTGTGTCAGCCAGTTATTCACTTGAGCAATATGAACCTCAGTTAACAAAATGAGATTGAAATACATATATAATAAATATAAATACAATCAAAAGTTCTCAAAAGTAAAATTGCACATTAATACACTCCCCCCTCTATTTATCTCTCAGTATGTACAAGTGTAAACCTGTCTCCTCCCCTTCCTTGCCAGACTCTACAAATTTCATTATTTATATTTGTTAAAAATGTTCTCTATGAAATTGAAGATGCTAAAGCTTGTTTTTTATCATAGATATAATACGATCAGATAAAATTCAGCACTATAAAGATTTGAGTAGTGAAAGTGTGACAATGTTGATGCTGTTTACGTGAAGCTGTATAAAACAACACATATCAAAGAACAAAAATAGAATAACAAGTATAAAACAACACATATAAAACAAAAAATATGAAAGAACAAATATGAAAGAACAGGTATAAAACAACACATATCAAAAAACAATACAAAATAACAAGTATAAAACAACAAATATAACATAACAAGTATAAAACAACATATATAACATAACAAGTATAAAACAACATATATCAAACAAAAAAAGTACAAAATAACAAGTATAAAACAACACATAAAACAACAATATATAATAAGAAGTGTAAAACAACACATATAAAACAACAAATATAAACCAATGGCAAGTAAAACAACAATTATAAACAATACATATAAAAAATAGATATAAAACAACAAGTATGAAACAATAAGTAAAAAGCAACTAATAAAAAACAACCATTATAAAACAACAAGAAAGTAGACTAGAACTGCAATGTCCAGTGACTGATGAGTAGACTGATTGTATGATATTTGTATATATAACTGTAGCATTAAGTAAAATCATTTAATCTTTTATTTCTTTATACTTCAGAAATGTTGAAAGAAGTCCCCAAAAATTGTAAAGTGTGTGGTGAAGCGGCCAGGTGGAGTCCATTTGGTGCACCGTTCTGTCTTCCCTGTTCGGTATGGTGTTGATCTTTTTCACAATATTCAAATTATGTAAAATTGTATGCCTGGCTGAATAAAGACACATTCTATTTACACATACTAACCGTAAAGTGTATTTGAGGTTCAGTGAAAAAACAAACCCTAAAAACAAATGCATGGTAGCAGGTATATTGTGAATTTTTGTGAGGTTTTTTTTTTCTCTTGATTTTATATCTGACTGTAAATGGCACATTTTAGTTTGGTAATTCATACGTTCTGATTTATTTTTTGACAGAAGTTCTTCAAGAGATGTGTTGAAGACGGTTTGGAGATTAGTAGACATCGACAATACATGGGCCGCTGTGGTTGTCAGCTTTGTCATCTCTTCTGTTGCTACTTGCGTGGGATGAAACCACAACGTAATGTATCAAACAGTCTGATGTTCTCATTAACAATGCTACTCAGATGACTAGTTCTCCAGAATCATTCATTGTATGTAGAGGTCAATATATTTCATGGTCAATGGTTTTTTTTTTATTTCTCCCTATTTTATGGAGATGTAGTCTGTGGACAGTTTAAATTAAAATGTCATGATAATACATTGTGTGCATGGCACAACTTGGAAATGCAAACCCCAATAAATGAGCTAAGTGCCACTGAAAAGTATGATTTCACACAATGACCACTCTGTATAGAGCACGGAATTTTAGAAAATAAAAATACAATGAATTTGTGATAAATTTCTGTTTACAATAATCACTGGCATTGCCTTCTTACCTTTGTAATTTTCTTGCTTGTTTTGTAATTGTAATGAAGTACAAATGTTTTATATTTGAATTTCAGGTTCAGATTTTCTGGTGTGTACAGTTTGTAAGAAGCCTTTCATATCTAGATACTTTCTGATCCAGCATCAGAAAAATTGCAAGAAGTCTCTAATCAGTCCAAAATGTGACAAATGTGGTCTTGCATTTGTTACAGACAGTCAGTTGAAACAACACAAGAAGAATGAGGCCTTTTGTGAAAAGGACAGTACTGCTGGTAAATGTTTTAGTTCATAAGATGGACAGTCATTACACCATGCAGAAGATTTTCAATTACTCTTTAAAAAAATTCAGTACCAGTTGTGGCCTCATCCTGACCTCATGCCAAGATTTTTAAAAAAGAAGGAATCCTTGGATTTGTTATTTGACTGTTGTTCTGGAGAAAAAGATTGAGATATAGATATGAAAATTTTAAATACTTTTTTTATTTCAATGTGAAAATCTGACCCCCATATCGTGGTCCCATCTTGACTCTAGTGGCCCTGATTTATATAAAATTAAATCTCTAGTGCAAGAGGATACTTGCAGCTTGATTTTACAGATTCGTAGTCTTGTATTAAAGAAATTCTTTTGAGGCATTTGCATATAAACTTTTTTTCATAGTTCATCTCCATTGTGTGGATGAACTTCCTTCCAGTATTGTTTTGACTAATGTATCCTTTTTTTAATTCTTGAAATGAAGATTTGCAAAGATCAAGAATGTATAAGAAAAACAAACATTATGATAAACAGCTACACTACAAATTTCCAAGACAGTATTATGACCCACAGGGTCAGGATGGAGTCACATTTTGACGTTTAGAATCTTCAAAGCTCTTTCAAGAATGGCAAGGTTACAGGTTGCAAAACAACATGCAAGTATCCTCATGTATCATAAGTTCAAGGTTTTTCATATCAATAATCCCATATAGCAGGACAGAGCCACAATTTTACATACAAATATAAATGTATATGAAAATATCTTCTGAAGACAACATGAAAGTGCCTTCATGTATAGTCATCTTGGTTGAAACCATGGCAAGATGGCCATTGTCGGTTCAAATTGACAAATTGTGTCCCTTTTTGTTCTTGGAATGAGAATTATACAGAAATAAATTCATTAATTTTTTTTTTATTTCAAAACAAGGTTACATTTGTCTAAAATGTAATTACATGTGCATCCTTGTGTAGTGTAGATTTATTTGTTCATGGCCGAACCTGCATCTCCAGGGCAGAGTGTGGGGTACCATAAGGGCGAAATGATACTTGTTCAAATATCTTTAATGCAATAACAAGACTATACAGTTTGTCAATGTCTATTGGTAATATGCATGTATATTTTATTTAATTATATACATGATTTTTTGTAAGGGGGAGGGAGGTTTACAATAGAGATCCTAAGAAATATGCATGTCTCCAATGTATATGTGCATTTGGTCAGGAAATAGCAAAATAAAAATGTTTGGTTGATTGAAAAAATTCAAAAGAAAATAAATGTCTCTTTACTGTTTCAGAAACCAATGGAAAGTATAAATGCGATATCTGCTGGGAATCTTTTTCATTACTGAGTGCCTTAGTATTGCATCGGTACACACACATAATGGTGGATGGTGAGTGTGTTCAAAAGATTTTATGTAGAGGAAAGAATCTTTTAAACAGAGACTTGTCCATGCATATTAACTCATGAAATTGTAGTGAGAATTCTTGATTTTCATGATCATCAAATTCCATGGCTTTGCTATAGAGTACAATGGGATGTGAATTTCGGGAGAACTATACTTTGTTCTCTCCTCTTATATAAGTATTGTGCATCATCAATCACTTAATTCTGTGACCTTGCTCAGTCATAAAAATAGCAAATATTGGTGTACAAGTCACAATGAAACCTCTCTTTTATTCTTGTTTTCTCTTACAAGAAAAATCTATTTTTCATTTTTTTACTTTTGTAGATGAGATGGTTGAGATGGAAAATTCACTAGAAGTGAAGACATTCCAGGTTAATCCAGAAAACCCTATTATCATTGATGATTGTGAAGATTTTATACTCATTGATGAAAGAGAAGGGAGAGACAACCACTCTAAAACAAATGCTGAAAGTGGAATTGCAGATAATGAAATCAAAACTCACCACGGTGTAAAAGATGAAAGCCGAACACATCTTGATAACTGTGGGTATGACGATCAGAATTCAAACACTTCAGAAGAAAAAGAAAATGTTGGACATCTTGCAGACGGTCAGTCTCAGAACAGTTGTGAGAAAATATGTGTTAATGTTAGCACAATTTCTTCTGAGGAAACCAAAAGCGAAGTGCAATCAGGAACACAATCATTACAGGAATGCTTGTCTGTTGATGACAACAAAATAAGCAGTAATGGTAAAGGAGAAGTGGAATCTGAAAACAAAAATGTAAAGATGGTGATTAATGAAGAAGAGACAGAAAAAGAATCTGGTCTTGGAAACTGCTGGAATGTAATCGAAAACAGTGAAGGATCGTCAGATGAACTCTTGGAAGATGATGATGATGATTACATTCTGGTCACCTTTGACTCCAGTGATGATGAAGACAATGATAGTACTGTGAATCAATGTGAGGCTGGCTCTATGGATAAAATTGAACAGGGACATGATAATTCAAAAGATCTACCCACTGCAGATGTGATGGTAAGAAATAGCGAAATGTTTGACCAGATTGCTGAATCGGCATCCACAACTATGCTTGCTGTTTCAGCATCAGACCTGGTGATGGAATCAATTTCAAGTACAGACGAGACTATAACTGGAGGCACCAGTCAAGGCATTTCAATCCCACAAGTCAATGAAACAGTGGGATGTCAACAAGAAACTTCAAAAGAAAAAAATAACTCTGAAAATACTGATTTTGAAACGATACAATCACCTATGGAGGTAAAAGAGGAAGAAAAAACTTGCATAGTAAAAACTGAATCTAACACAGATATTCAGAATGCACAGTTTGAAACAGGAGAGACATTGGAAAGTAATGATTCACCAGAAAGCACTAATGAAGATTCTGCTGTTACTGTTCATAAGGAAACAGCCTTACAAGACAGTTCATTTTCAACTGATCAATTTTGCATGGATCGATCAGGATTGAAATCGCATGGGAAAGAAATCATAAATGAAGATGGTGGTAAAAAGGAAGAGGTTCATTTTGTTATGGATGAGAAGATGAATACTGAGGTAGCTGATATCCATGAGAGCTCATCATCAGAGGCGAGTGTTGTGACCATTAATGAAATTTCTTGTACAGTACCTGATGACATTAATGTAGAATTTCTATCAAATGAAGGCTCTGTAGATAAGGAAAACATAACTCAAGACATCCAAGTTCCACAGAGTAATGATAGACTGTCTAAGATGACAGGGAAAACTAAAAATGAAAACATGGATACTTGTGGGGAATCAGCAGCACTGTCATCTCTCTCAGATGAACAGTCAGGTGTTGGGGAAAAAATGGTAGCAAGTATGCTGCTTGTTCAGGAGAAAGAGGTCAACACACAGAAATGTCAGGAAAATGAAGAACAAATTGCTACAACAGACATCATTTGTGTATCGTCAGATGAAGAAGAGGAAAATATAGGGGAGAAAAGTGCAGGGTAAGTAACCCCAGTGGCAATATAAGAACCATCAGCTTGAATGGTGGGAAGCGTGGCAGCTACAGCTTGTGTTTCAAATGCAGGCATTTGAATGTACAACAAAATTACATATACATGTGTATCAAAAGTTTGGTACCAGTATTCTGTATAGGTACTTCATATCATTTGTAATGTGAATTTAAAGCAGAATGAAAATAGTTTTTGTTGAGAAAGGTAAAAATAATTAGGAGTGAATTAAAAAGCTGTGTGCAGTTCAAGTAGATAAAACTTGATGTCAGATTTGCCCAAGTCAGACTTGGCTATGGTTTGGAACATAGAGAGTCACAAACATCAACATTTTCGAATTCTTTTTCAGACACCACAGACCCAATACAACATGTGCTCTGTATTTACCAAATTGTGAAATTGTGGGACTTGGAACAATGCTTTCAAACCAATTTTAAAAGCTACCTTATGCCCTTTTGATTTAGGGAAAAATCTTCAATGCAGAATTCTTCCATGTTTGAAAAATTACAGTGTATATAACTATTGATTTTTGTAACTACAGCTTTGTTTTGTAAACTTTTCACATAATGCTTCAAATTTATTATGCAATGTGGCATACAAATCATAAAGTCGACATTATACAAAGTTCTAAAAATGCTTAATTAAATGACAAAAACATCCTGTTGTTGTCCAATATTTTCTTTATCAAAATGTTATTTTTGAAAGTTGAATTAAAGCTTTGATCATTTTTTTAATCTTGCTGGGGAAATTTTAGGTCCATTTTGGGAATTTTAGATAATTTTTTTGAGTGGAAATGATGCAATTCTTTTGTATGAAAAAGACTGTGGAGCCCATGAAGGGGTTTATGTATTAAAATAGCATTACGTCTTTAAAGATTTCTCTATTTAACTATGGAATATGATAGCAGAATACTTTATTCAGCAAATTTAGGCCCATGGGGGAGCATTTAGTGTATATCTATGGTTTGAAATTGTAAACAAATTCAGAAAACATTTACAGAGTGAAACAAAACATTTAAAATGTATGAGGAGCAGGCAGTAAGTGATGACATGAGTCTTATGTCTACAGTATCATTATAACATTAAAGCGTGACTGTATAGTCTTGAGGGCAAACAAAGGTCGTTTGGTTACTGTGGAACTGTTTTTCAGAAATCATTGGGTTTTGTGTCTATCCATTCATCCTACATTGTAACTGGGTCATAATTTGTAATTGAGGGATATTAAAAAGCCATATTTATCACAAAAATAATTAGTTAATGTGTCATGGCTGTTAAGCAAGGTCATTTGGTCAAGGTCACTAAAATGAAGTAAAACACCACTATTTTGTAACAGAGATATAAAAAGGCCCACACGTGGCACAAAGAAGCCTATCATGACACTGAATTAAGTTCATTTAGTTACGGTTACTGAGATGCTTGTTTCAGGCCGTTTGTAATGGATAGGGATCACTAGTTAATATTTCTAATGATTAAACAATGTGTAGTGAGTCTGAATTAGTTTCATTTTCATTAGCAGTGCAAAAGAGGCATAGAGTTTTAAGTTATCATGTCTCTTATCGATTTCAGGAACACAGACCAAGAAACAGTGAAGATCACCAATAACTGTCTGATAAATGCCCAAGCATTTGAGACCATAAAGAAAGCAATCCAAAACAAAAAAGTAGGAGACATTGATCCAAAGAAAATACAAAGAAATGAGTATTTGGGGAGTCATGTTGGTGAACCTAATCCATCTTCAACAAGTACAACTAGTCAGTCTTGTGTGTCAAGTCAATTGAATATCATCATTGATTTGGACCCAGAGGAAGAAGATTCATACACTTGTTACCTATGTAGCAGCCAATTTCCTTCTGCTCAGGACATCCAGCTGCACTTAAAGAAAGTTCACTCTTATTTCAATAACAGTAACATGCCAGAGGGTTTTTTCTGCTGTCATTGTAAGGATAAGTTCAATACTTTAGGGGACCTTTCAATTCATGAGTCAACTGTCCATGGTTTCAAGTTTTCATGCCCATTGTGTGGAATTCACCAGAAAGACCACAACCTATTTTTGACCCATATTATGGATCACTTATCACCGTGGATCCTGTATTGTGTTTTGTGTAAATTGGAATTTAGAGTGGAAGCTAAATTCAAGGAACACAATGCTATCAAACATGGTGGCAAAACAGTGTTATCAGAATCCTTGAAATGCTGTATTTGTGACTGTTTATTTGCTGACAAAGGGAAATATTATGAGCATCTTAGAATATTCCATGATAAATTGTTTAAGTTTCCGTGCAGGGTCTGCTATCAAAGTTTTTGTACAAGATCTGCACTGAAAGTTCACAGAAGCTCTCTTGATAACTTTCTTAGTGGAACAAGAACCAAATTAGCAGAAGTTATTCTGATTGATGCTAATGCAGTTGATGTTAGAGTGGTCAGTGAAGTTCCTTTGAGTAACTTTCATCGCAGATATTTATCAACTCCAGGAACCTCAAAAAAGGCAAAACTTGCTTATAATAGAATAGACCAAGAATCAGTGTTTAGAAAATGTAGTTCAAGTGATACAATGCAAGGCACTGTTAATAGTGGTGTAAATTCAAGGTCACTGCAGAATGAAGAAAGTGGAGACAGCAATGTGGAGAGCGGACAAGGTCAGTCAATCATGTTGATAGACAGCGGTACACATGGAGAACGAGATCCAAGTAATGTGACAAATGTAGATATTGCTTATGTGGAGGAAGGCTTGCCAGATATACAGCCTCCTAAACGGTTGAAAACATCAACTAGTAGTGTAACTGATTTGGTTTCCGCAAATCATGTCACATCAACTTCCGAGGGTATGGTTACCAACTTTAAAATTGTTGGGCATAAAATGGATAAAGAAACACAGGGACATGAGAGTGAAGAATTAACATCAAACAGAGACCAGTTTTCAATGGGGGTTGAATGTATGAATACATCTTTAGTTATCACTCAGTCTACAACATCACCCTCAATAAATGACACAGAACTTGCCAATCAATCTTTCAAGAATCCTGAAGAAAGAATTTCAATTTTGCCAACTTTTGATGGGAGGGGTATATTGAATGAATCCACTACACTGTTAACAAATTGCAAAAAGGGGTCTTCTGGAAGAATGCCTGATAGTCAGATAGTTGATATAACTGAAACAACTGATGCAGACTTTATAGAAAAGGATTCAGGAGAATGCATGAATGGACAGTCTTATGTGCCTATTGGAAATGTCATGACCATTCAACCAAAAGAGATTCTTGAGAAGGGTAAGATAGCCATTCAGGACACATATACTTTGTAAGACTAGCAGCCAGAGCTCTGACTGGTCCATTTAGGACATGTACCATATAATGGGTATTTTCTATGGCTGTCCATTTTTTGCAAATAAGAAAAATCTGCAAAAATTACGATCATTAACTATTCTATACAACAAAATTAAGATGTTATCTAAGTGTATCATTATAATGCAACCGCAGAAATTGGAAGAGAATATAATTTGCTACCTTTTTGGGATAAAATTGCAAAAAAAATTCCAACTGCATAAAATACCTGTTTACATTAAGTCCAAAAGGCAGTATTTTGACTGGTCCATTTAGGACACATATAAGACTAGAAACCTATGCTCTTGCTGATGTGGCCATTAAGAACACATGATGAGATAGGATTGAAATTTTTTTGAAAAGTATTAAAAGTTAACCAGAGAACTTTAGTGTACAGAAAAGTTCAGATTTAACAGTTTCTAGATTTGTATCCATCTCTTTATTCAGATCTGCAAAATTCTTAAGGAGAAACCTATATTTTGCGTTTTTTGAATTTGTGAAACGAACATCCAAAAACAACAAAATCTAGAATGTCACTTGTTTGTAATAAATACCATGTTTGACTGTATTTATGTAAACATTTCAACTCTCATGGTATGAGGATGCATCACTACTGTGTCTATCATTAGAATTTGGATAAATGAGGGGAAATTAATAACTAATTTTTATGTTCCGTATTCTCCCAGATTCCTGCAGTAAGTGTAACTTTCTTTCAGGTAATTGGGGTTAGGTGGACTTTAAAAGTTTAGCCATTTTACAATGTATGCATTTATTTTTAGGCACTTGGTCTGCATCCATTGTCATCCATTGTGCATTAACAATTGAACAGTTTTAACTTCTTAATAACTCCCATTCCAATTCTTTTCAGTTTTGGTATGAAGCACCTTCGGGACAAGGGGGACATAAATTGCAAATTTCAGGATTCCTGTACCCCTGGGGTCTTATGGGTGGGGTAAAAACTATAAAAAATTGACCTATTTTCAAAAATGTTCTTTTCTACAACAACACATGTGTAAGAAAAACTAAATTCATAGTGATGTAAAGCAGGTAGGTCTCTACCAAATTTGTAAATTTCATGATCCTAGGGGTATAAGGTTTAATAGTCCTAGGTGGAGCCAATGTTATTATTGTGATTATTGTCTTAATCATTTGAAAGACTTCTTTAAGTCTGCTGAATGAGTATGAAAACTAAATTCATATTTGGAAAAAGCAGAAAAGGATGTACTAAAATTGTGAATTTTGCAACTCTATGGTTTTAACTTTAGGATTGGTCCAAATTAGTCATATTGTGTTAATGTTACATCAATCTAATTAAAATCAGACCTTTCTGACCTAAGCTTATGAATATATAGTAGGAAAATTAGCCAATTAGTATGCATTTTTCAAATCGGTGTTTGGATGCGTAAGGAAAATATGATATCAAATTACCAGTCAGGATTTATGTGACAGTGTTTTGATTGGCTAAGCTTGGGGGTCATACAGATGACCTCGTCAACATGGCTTTGTCAGATCCTTTTTCCAGCGTAGTCTACGGAGCAGATAAAAAATGTCTGGTTTTAATTAGATTGATGTTATATATTTTTAAGCCTTTCATCAGTGTAAGCATTTTCAAATGCATTTAAGTTGTAAGAACACATCTTGTTTATTCTTTTGCTGAATATTTGAAATTAGCTTAGATATTTTTTTCTACATTTTGCAGCCCTTAGGACTATTGATGCTTTTAACTCAATACTCAGGTGACCGATAAGGCCTGTTGACCTCTTGTATAATGTAGAAACTTCCCATGAATGTCAGTGTGTAATTTCTGTGAACTACACAATCGTATCGGGGTAGACAAATATCACTGTCCGATGCCTAGAGCAACCATATTTTAGTGTTGGGCAGGTAAAATTACAAGAAGAACCTGTCCATGGGCTAGTGAATTTTTAAAGTAAAATAAAAGTATGATATTATATCTATTTTTATGCCTTGATGTCGATTGCCAATAAACCGAAAATATGTTCTGCATTCTTCTGGTGATGTAAAAGAAATACATAGATCCTCTAGTGAAATAAGACGCGGCCATTAAAATGCTGATATGTACGGAGAAGTTAGAATTGATTGCAAAGTGTGGAGTCTATTTGTATTTAATGTCGAGGTGAACGTGCAATGCCATTAATGAATTGAAACATGAACAAGTTTGTGACATTTATCTGGAGTATATAAAAAGACCCAAAATATAGCAATAACAATTATCAGTCGTCTGTATCAACAAAGCGTGCAAAATATGGCAAAAAGAAGAGAATCCAAGGATATCTCAAATTAATGCAAGATATTTGGTCAATGCTTTGTTATGATGAGCAAACAGAAATAGAATTGAATAAATTGATGTAATAAAATACAACAAAATAAACAATTTCAAATAGTTTTATCTATGTATTTCTTAATTTAAGGTGGGACAAGTAAATTTTGTAGTAGGGCAAGTGAATTTGGCATTTCTACTTGTCCTTGAGCAAGTACTTCAAAAATCTATTTGTGTACCCTTGTGTATATGTTGCAATTTTGCTTTTTCTTTTTATACGCCCGTCTAAGATGGGACGTATTATGTTATGTTGATTATGTCCGTCCGTCTGTACCACTTTGCATCTGGCTCGTAACTTAAATACTATGAGACATTGAATAATCAAACTTTGTCAGATGATGCATCTTGGGCAGAGGGTGGATCACTTTAAAATAAGGTCACTGTGACATATGATTAAGACAATACGGCCAAATATGGCAAAATCATGTACAACTTGTAACTGGACAATTATTTGGTATAGAATCATCAAACTAGGTCAGTTAATGCATCTTTGGAAGAAGGTGGGTCACACCCTAAATCAAGGTCACTGTGACCTATTATTAAGATGATATGGCCATATATGGCATAACCCTTTTTCAGGCTCTTGCAGATTCAACAAACTTTGTTAATTTGTGCATCTGTATAGAAATGTAAACTGTGGCTTAAAATCAATCATTAAAACTTTTAAAATGGCAATTCCAAACAACAAAACTGTTTTAAGGGAGGTAATTCTTACATGTGTAAGAGAGTGATGCATTAACTCTATTCAGTAGATATAACATCAAAAATACATATTTTTTTCATAAAACATAGCTATATAACAATTGATATGAATACTTATTTTGTTTCTAACATTAATGATATAAATATATGCAGTATTGTACTATAAGATTTGCAAAGACTTGAGAAGCACATCACAGAACACGGGAATGATAATTTATTAAGCTGTGTTTCAGCAATTAATCTCTCTTTCATTAGCCCCTTGGGAGTAAGCCTTGGTATTTCAGAGTTTAGCTGGAGATTCAAAGATAATTTTGATAAGAACTGAATTACATCCGTCCAGTTAAAGATTAATTAATGAGTATAATGTAAGAAGGCTGTCTGGAGCATTTCTTTGTACAACCTGAAATAAGTAATTCATACCATGTGAATTAAATTATCTAAATATATGTAATACAATAAAAATATGTTTTGGAGTAATTCTGTAGTTATTTGAACAATTGAAGAGATAAATTGACAAGTCAACTGCAATATGCAATAGACAAATTACAAGGATCTTCATTTTACCTAAGACTTCAAAGCAAAGATATTGGTGCAATCTTTGCACCATTTAAGGTTGACAGGATTTTGGCTGGAAATTCAAAGATCATTAGGTAAAAACTAAATTACTCTGTCCAGTTAAAGATTAATTAATGAGTATAATGTAAGAAGGCTGTTTGGAGCATTTCTTTGTACAACCCAAAATAAGTAATTCATACTATGTAAAAGAAATTATCAAAATATATGTAATGAAATTAAAATATGTTTTGGAATATTTTTGTAGTTATTGAACAATTGAAAAGAATACTTTTTTTTTGTTTCTAATGTTAATGACAAAAATATATGCAGTATTGTACTACAAAAATTGCAAAGACTTAACAAGCACATCACAGAACAGGGGCATTGTCTCAATTATTAAAATGTGTTTCAGCAGATTAATCTCTCTATGCAATTAAGATTTCATTAGCCCCTAGCGAGTAAGCTATGGTATTTCAGAGTTCAGCTGGATATAAAAGGAACATTTTGATAAGAACTAAATTACATTTTTCCAGCTTAAGAATAATTAATGAGTATAATGTAAGAAGGCTGTCTGGGGCATTTCTTTGTACAACCCAAAATAAGTAACTCATATCCTGTGAAAGAAATTATCTAAATATATGCAATAAAATGAAAATATGTTCTGGAATAATTCTGTAGTTATTTGAACAATTAAAGAGATACATTGAATTGCAATGTGCAATAGACACAATACCAATGATCCTCATTTTGCCTAAGACTTAGAAGCAAAGATATTGGTGTAATCTTTGCACCAGTTAAGATTGACATGATTTTGTGTTATGCACTTTTAACTGTTTATAATGAATAAACATCTATGTGCCATGGCGGTGTACTTTATTCTTCTTTTGCATTTTACTTCAAAATTCTTTGTGGCAGCAAATCACAAGCCCACAAGAAAAAAGAAATACTGAATACAGAAATTAGATTTATTTATATTAACATAGACAGTGAATTCATATTTGTTTCAAACTAGTTCGATTCAGTGTTTTAATTCCACCTATCCACATAATCATTACCAAATATGAAGGTTGCCAAGTTCAAAGGCTGTATTGGCTGTTCCGTTTAAAGTATCAAAATGGTAAAAGATAAGATATGCTCATACTTAAATCAAATTTATATTTTTAATGAATACAAAAAATATACATGTAAATATAAACAATAAAATATCTTTCTTTGTTGTTTATTGGGTGTAGAAGGACGCAATCATTGCAGAACGATATGCATAACCTGCTAATGTGGGTTGTGATTTTTTTCTGCAATGCTAGCTACCTTCATCACCCAATAAAACAAAGAAGAAAGCATTAATGCATTCAGTTAATAAGATCCTTTACTATTTTAAACCAGCAAGTTTTTTTTATTTTGTAGACAATTTTGTGTTACCAGAATGGAAATCTCCCACTCAGGCATCTGAATCAGAAAATGATGGAAAAAATAGCAGCAATCCAATGCCTTCCAAGAAAAGTGAGATAGTTTCACTTCTACACCATAGTCTTGATAGTATAGTTGAGAAGGTTTATACTGACTTTGATCATGAGATGACAGGCACTCGGAGTAAAGAGGTCATTATTGAAAACGGTAAAGCAAATGAATGCAGTTCTGGTAAGAGGGACACAATGTCAGATAATGGAGCGGCAGGAGAATATTATTCATCACAAAGGACACTGAGAAAAGTTCAAAATAATGAAAATTTACCTATGTCTTCATCCAAGAATTTGAATTCATCTAAGTGTGAAAATATACCAGTGGAGGTAGAGAGTGTTATTTCAAATCTCCTCAACTTTTGCAAGAGACCCAAGATGATGTCATCACCAAGGGAGTCTGCTAACCCTGTAGTATGTACATCCCAAGAAGTGAATTCTACATCTTATAAAGGAGCAAAGGGAATAATGAGTAACATTCCTATATCGCAAAGCAATCTGAAACATAACAGTTTGACAGTTACAGTTGATCACACAAGCGAAATGAATTTAAATGATAACAAATCTAGTGACTTGTTGAGGAGCTCAACATCTCATGGACATTCCAGAACAGAAGAAATGGGTCAACAATCGGCATCAACATCAGATAGTATGAAGTCAAGAAATTTCTTTGTAACGAAATCGGTGTTATCTGTGCTGGAAGGCAATCCTTCATTGTTGTTGAATGACTGGAAAGAAACTCTGGAGGAAAATCCCAAAGGGAAACGCCTGCGTGCTATGCATCCGGATTTGAATGATTTTATCAAACTTACAAATTGGAAATCCTCACCACTTGTACTTGCTAAAGTTAATGCCCTTTTGCACAAAAAAATTCCGGTTGACAGTATATCTAGAGCCGATACAACCAGAAGAAAAGATGGTCGTATTTTGATCGGAGAGCGAAAAAAGTTATTTGTTGATATAAAAAATACTTTGGAAAAATTTGAGGATGACCCACATATGAAAAGAAATCCCATCAATTTTGAAAATATGGATAAAATGCAATATACAAAGGATGAATCCATATCAAAAGAGAAGCAAACTATGAAGAATACTGTGGAGGCCCAGAAGACGTATGTTCACAGCCAGAGTGACCTACATAATGCTGTAAAGAGACTTACTTCTGTTGTCCAAGCTATTGCAAAACGAAAGCTGGATGAATGTGGGCCTCCTGACTCTAATGAAATGCAAGCTGAACAATCCAAAAAGAAAGTTAAAATGATACCAGCAAAAGATGTCCTAAATCAGGATCATATTTGTGTTTCTATGGATGGGAAAATAATAAATGATGAAAATCAACCTGGGCCTTCTTCAGAGATGTTGAATTCTAGAAAATTGTCAAACCCAACTGCAGTGGTCATGGCTCATCCAGTAACGGTCACACGATTGTCAGCAAATGTTCCAGAAGAAAGTTTTGACAACACACTGTGTTCTGAAGAAGGTGAAATGCAGTTTGACATTGTAAATGAGTGACTCTTGCTTTTAAAAGAATCTAAAACATGTAAATTGTTATATGTGTGTGTGTTTTATATTCTTTTACTAGTAATTACTAGCATGGACCAGAATTGGAAATTAGGACTATGCAGTTTTGGTCCTGATTATCAAGAATAAAATCCAGGGGGAAATTCTTTTTTTTTTTTTTTAGTGATTTCAGAATGTCCGTGAATAACGCAAATATGTGATTCTGTTAGTTCAAATTGTGCCTTTATTTGGTGTGTACACTGTGAGTGTTTCATGGTTAGTGATCAATATGTATATGTGGTTTTGTTTGTAAAACAAAATTAAGTTTTAAAGATGTAAAGAATTCAATTCAGGGATGTTGATTTTCACCATTTGCTTGAATGGTATGATTATGAGATAATATGATATATATTATATGTTAATATATATTTACATATATTATGATTTACTGTCACAAGTAATATATTATCAAGCTATCATGCTATATGGTTTTACCCTTGAATATTATAAATTGATATGCTATGAAGAATCTGTTGTGTACAATGTACAATGTAGTTGCGTTAAAATATTTACATTCACTGAATCTTTTCTCATATTTCTTTTGAAAA
This sequence comes from Ostrea denselamellosa, assembly GCA_024699665.1. Taxonomy (NCBI): domain Eukaryota; kingdom Metazoa; phylum Mollusca; class Bivalvia; order Ostreida; family Ostreidae; genus Ostrea; species Ostrea denselamellosa. The sequence goes on from JAMZEH010000052.1 coordinate 6,350,636, forward strand.
TGAATATGTTTCTTTTTTGTTGCAAACTAGTTTGATCCGGTTTTTAGCTCACCTGAGCTGAAAGCTCAAGTAAGCTTTTCTGATCTCCTGTTGTCCATCGTGAGTCTGTCCATCCATCTGTCTGTCTGTTAACTTTCACGTTTTCAATGTCTTTTCCTGAACAAATGAGCCAATATCAACCCAACTTGGCAAGAAGCATCCTTAGTTGAAGGAGATTCAAGTTTGTTCAAATGATGGGCAATGCCCTGCTCCAATTTTAAAAATCATCTCCAGAACCACTGGGCCAATTGCAATTAAACTTGTGATAAACCATACTTGGGCCAAGGGAATTTAAGTTTCTTCAAATGAAAGGTATGCCCTCTTGTAATGGAAGATAATCAGTATAAGGTAAAAATAGAGTGGAGTCATTTAAAAATCTTCTCAAGAACCCTGGGCTAAAAAAAGTTCAAATTTACAAGGAAATTTCCTGACATAGTGCAGATTTAAGTTTGTTTAAATCATAGTCCCAGGGGTAGGGTTGGATCACAATAGGTGATCAAAGTTTTCCATGCTAAAATATATGAAAAATTCTTTCAAAATCTTCTCCAGAACCACTGGGTCAGTTTCAGTCAAACTTGGTACAAATCATCTTTAGGTGAAGAGGATTAAAGTTTGTACAAATGAAGGGTCATGCCCCCGTAGAAGGGAAGATAATCACAAAAGTAGGGTGGGGTCATTTAAAAATCTTCTCAACCACTAAGCCAGAAAGGTTAAACAAGGAAGCTTCCTGACATAGTGCAGATTCAAGTTTGTTAAGATTGTGCACCCAAAGGTAGGGTGGGGCCACAATAGGGGATCAAAGTTTTACAAGCACAAATATAGGAAAAAATCTTCTCCAGAACCACTTGGCCAATTTCAGTAAAACTTCGTACAAAACATCCATGGGTGAAGGGGTTCAAATTTGTACAAATGAATGGCCCAACTTTCTGAAAGGAGAGATAATTACAAAATGCAGAAATGGGCTAGGGTCATTCAAAAGTCTTCTCTAAAACCACTGGGTCAGAACCTGACATAGTGCAGATTTAAATTTGTTGAAATCAAGGCCCCCATGAGTAGGGTGGAGCGGCAGTAGAGGATAAAATTTTACAAGTAAGAATATAGAGGGGGAGGGGAATCTCTCAAAATCTTCTCAAGAATCACTGACCAAGAAAAGTTCAAATTTTCATGGCAGCTTTCAGACATGGTGCAGATAATGATTCAAATTTGTTAACCCTGTGGGGACCCGGGTTAGAATAGGTCCTTAGTACCATTTGATTGTTGTAAGAGGCGACTAAGTGGGGCGGTCCTTCAGATGAGTCCGCAAAAACTGAGGTCCCGTGTCGCAGCAGGTATGGCAAGATAAAGATCCCTCTCTGCTCAAAGGCTGTAAGCACCGAGCATAGGCCCAAATTTTTCAGCCCTTCACCGGTATTGGTGACGTCTCCATATGAGTGAACAATTCTCGAGCGGGAAGTAAACAATAAACAACCAACCAGAGTTAATCATGACCTCTGGGGGTAGGGTGGTGATACAATAGGGATCTAAGTTTTACATGCAGATGTATTAGGGGAAATCTTCAAATATGAGCCAAGGTGAGGGATGTAGCCCATAGGCCTCTTGTTTTAATACTACCTATCCACGTTATCATTACCAACTATAGGGCGTCGTCAAGGTCGAAGGCAAGCCCCGATCAGCTCAATATTTCCGTTACGCTACAACTCGAATATCATTATTCGTATGGGAAAGTAGTCCTGGAAAGTCGACACTACTGAGTTTGGATCAAAGGTGCATTCGGTGTTCCGCTTATAGTAACGAAATGGTCAACGATATGATATTTCAGTTATTAAGATTTAGTTATATTTTTAAAAATTACATAAAAATATATATAGCTATAAACAATAAAAGGTGTTAAATTATGTTGTTTTATTAGGTGATGGAGGTAGCAATCGCTGCTGAAAACAAATTGCGAAGCGGGTTATGGGGTTGTTTTGTTGGGGTTTTTTTTTTTGGGGGGGGGGGGGGGTTCTTGTGGCAATGCTAGCTACGTTCATCGCACGATATAACACAACAAAGAATTAATTTTATTGTTTTTAGAAGTGAAAAGGCGGAGATATTGACATCTTTGCGGAATTAGTAAAGAAAACCATGATTAAGAGCGCCATAATATATAAAAATTATTAAATCAATTCTAAACCGAACATAATTATCAAATGGACATGAATATACATTAATATGCATCACTCTGCTTTGTCTTCGTTTTTCTATTTCTTTGAAAAATAAGATATTTGTGATGAGATATCTCTAATTTTAGATGAAGATTGCATGAATTGATACTTTTGTTTTTTGTTTGGGTTTTTTTTTTTTGTTTGTAAATTTTTATAAAACAATAAAATTTGTGAAATGTTTTCAATTTGTATATTATTTTTATTTATATGTAGCCTTCTCTGCAAATGTTTACCATCTTTCAAAATACGTACAATTCCTATTCAATTACAGAAGAAGGAAAAATAAGTTTGAAACATGTAAATCAATTTAACATTCTTTATACATTTTCATTATGTGGCCATATTGGCCTTGCACAAGGGCCCGAACCTCTGACCAAGTAGCCACGAATTTCACATCTGAGGTATAAGGCTGCATGGGCATTATACTCGTGCATTTAGTTTTTCTCATATATATGTGGGAGTAGAGAAAACTATTTTGTAACATTTTCAAAATACATTTCAGTAGAGAAGGAGATTTTCTACGATTTAATTGTGTATTTTCGCTATATGGCCATATTTACGTCGCCCTAGGGACTGATCCAAGAACCACAAATTTCATAATTTAGGTAGAGAGCTTCATGGACATCATTATCATGCATATACTTTTTCTCAACTATATATGGAAGTAGAGAAGATTTTCTAAGATTTAATGCATTTTCACTATATGACCATATTGGCTGACCCAGGGGCCATGAATTTCACAATTTTGATAGAGGACTTCATAGACATCATAACCATGCATTTAGTTTTTCTCCCACCTGTGTAGGAGTAGAGGAGAAGATTTTTAAAAATATAGCCTTTTAAAGCATATTTGGCCTTGCCCCTGAGGGTCCCAGGGGTCGTAAAGTAACAATTTTCACAATATATATTCCTCTTAGCCTAGAGGTGCTTCACACCAAAATTGGTAACAATTGGCCTCGTAGTTTTGTAGAAGTTGAAAATGTGAATTGTTAACGGACGAAGACCAACGGATGTAGCAGAGTATGAGGTTTGGTATCTGTCAAGCAAAGCGTTCTCAAGATAATGAGCAGAAAATATTTTACTATGTCCAGTTTGACCTAAAAAAAAAAAAAAATAGGGGTCATATACTCTCTTGGGGCACCACTGTACCAAGTTTGCTGACGGTCAAGCAAAGGGTTCTTTTGATGTTGAGCGGACAAGACTTGGACTAACCCTTGACCTTGTGATCTGAAAATCAATAGGAGTCGTCTATTCTTTAGGGCCAACCCCTGTACTATACGTTTGGTTAACTTGTCAAGCAAGAAATTCTTTAGATCTATATTGAACGGACAAGACTTGGTGTACAAACCAACCGACCGACCGAAAGGTGCAAAACAATATGACCTCTCTATTTTTCCAAACGGGGATACACACACACACACACACACACAGATATATATATAATTATATGAAACTTTTCCTTGAGCCTGTAGCTGTCTGAGGTAGACGACATCAAATCTGAATAGTTTCGTCTCAATGATTCCTGCGAAATGCAAGTCTTATGCACCCAATTTCTTTGTACTTTATTAAAAAATTGTTTATGTATGGTAAATGGTAAGAGTGTTCACTTGGCAACCTGGAGGCTCGAGTTCGATTCTCGATCCTAGCGTCGCATTGAGTTGATTCTCGATCCTAGCGTCGAGTCGAGTTCGATTCTCGATCCTAGCGCCGCTTCGAACTAAACTTGTTAAACACAGGTAGTGGCTGTTAATCTTTCTCCGCGCACACAGCATTTTGCAGATGCTCAAGTGCTTACATACCTAGTCTGTATTACCTAATTCGCTCTTGAGAATTGAAAAAAAAAAGCATACATCACTATGTATAAAAATTTTAATTCCCTGTTGTGTTCTTGCCCTGGTCCTATGGGCCATGGTTTTCAAAGGGGAAAAAAAAAAGAAAAAAAAAAAAAAGAAAAGATAAATGCACACATTTTCTGCGCCAGATACGAAAAGCGATATTTTGTTTAAGCATTCAAACAGAAGAACAACTTTTTTTCCATTAAGGAATAAATGTGGTCCAGATTTTGAAATTGTGAAAAATGGCAAAAATATTAAATACTTTCAGATTTTGTTTGCTCTCAATTTTCTGTGTAAGATGTATTTACAAGGGGTATAAAATGCTTGTGATATACAACTTATATATATATAAAAAAAAAAACCAAACCAACCCCATCAGATTGTAAATTTATGCAAAAATCTCAATAAAATTCAACTTTTAAATATATTTTACAATTTTCAAAATATCATCGCTATTTGAATTTATATGAAATAAACCACGCCACTTTATATTTACTGTGACAGATATCGTGCTCTCTCTCTCTCTGTGTGTGTGTGTGTGTGTATTTACAATATGCAAATGCTTCAAGATTAGGAATCCGTACAATACATGTATGTGATATCGTCAACATTTCCACGACTGAAAAATCATAGATACTTGAATCATATAGTAAAAATATATATTTTAAAAATATTTCCCTAATACACCATTCACTGAATACTTATGTTTAATAATCCCAGTGGAGAGTATAGGCTGGGATTATTATTTAGTGAATGATTTATTAAGGAAGTAGTTTATCCAGTACAGATGAGGAAGCCCCCCCCCCCCCCCCCCCCTCTTTTACGCAACATTTTAAAATTATTTTTATATTGTGTGTGTGCTTCCCCCCCCCCCCCCCCCTTTTCTTCACACACACACACACACACACACACATATATATATATATATATTCCAGTGGGTAGAGGAACCTTATGCTAGCTAGGCGCGCATGTAGAGGGAGAGGACGAGGATTAGTTTAAACAATTTTTTATTCTTTGTAACAAATACATGTATAATAAATTTGTATTGATAAAGATTGGGAAACAAGTCAAAAGACTTGTATTAATCCCTCTCTTGAGTGACAAATGATAAGAGAGGTGATAAAACACAAGAATGTATAAGCTGCGGTATACGTAAAGATTGGAATTGGATCAAGTAACTTTTTTTTAAATAATCACGGGATCTGTAGAAATTTTTTTTACAAATAACAAATGGACATAAATTAACATTAACTGTACATTAATAGTCATGATGATTTGGGTACACATTAGCCAAAATTACATTACATATAATACATGCCAGTAAAACATCTTTATTACAGGTAAACGAACAGTGACATTGTTACATGAAATTATAGCATTAGATATGGAAGTATACTGATTATAATGAAAATAGGCTACATTTTAGCATTTCTTTGAAATATAGAATGAAGTTAGACATGCTTCGATAGTAATAAGCATAAAACTTGCAATATGTATGCAAGTGATCAGTCTTTGAAACGTTTGCTATTGATTAAAAGTCTTTGAACAGCAAGAAATATCACTCCATTATCTCTGATGGGTTGGTTTTAGTCCAAGTATTGTGTTTAATCGCTCCCTAGCGAATATTGGACAATGTAAAAGAAAGTGTGAAACATTTTCAATTTTACCATATGAACAGTATGGCGAATCAAAAAGATTTTTCTTGAATAAGTGGATTAGGAATAAATATCACGTTTGCCTATTTTCCTACGCATCTTTGCTAGCGAAGAGTTTTCGGTGCACTCCGCTTCCCTTAATCGTTTATGGGGAGCGGCCTTGGACCCGTAGCAAAAATCATTTATTATGCACCTCCGATTGTAAGAGTTAGTCTAGAGTATAAAATGGACCTTCTGGAATAAAAATTACATGGGGTAGAACTCACTCCGTTAACAAAAATCCTGACCCCTTAACGGTAACACCGTCAACATATTTAAATGTCAAATAATCAGGTGAACATGGTGCCTTTTCCGTAAAGCGACTTTAGTCACGTGGGTACTTCATCCAATGATTTTTAAGTTTACAAATACCGTTGGTTCGGCATGCTTGACCTCGGAAGCAAAGCAAAACACGACTGTGTTCAACGGTAGAGTTTTATTCCTTCGCGATTATCATACATATTTCTGTTCTGGATCAGTTTAATATAACTGCCATGAATTGGTAAGTACATAACGAATAAATGAAATATCGCCAGAGACTTTTCAAAGAGCCTGATAGACGGTGTTTAGTTTCGATTGAGGTTTTTTCATGTTTTCGCATTAAACATGCTTAAGTGTTGTCAACAGGTAAATTTATTAATCCATGACATTATATATGGACTTGGAGGTAGGGATTTGGAGACTTGTGTATTGTTTGTGTCGTGATGTAAAAAGAAGCGTTTAATAATAATGTTGGCGGGACTCAAAATGGGTCTGTATTTATGAGAGGTGGCAAAGGGAATGGAACATCTCAAAGCGTGAAAATTGATATATAATTTCTAAAATATTGAAGATGGCAGATTGTAAGCAAGAATAATAGTCATAAGTAAAAGTTTAACAATTAAAACAGTATCCTTTTAATTAATTGTATACAAATGTAAGGCTTAAGAGGCGTTGTAAAGGTATTGATTATATTATGTAGATTCAAATGAAGAAGTACGAGGATTCCGAACGATTTCAATAGTAAGCGTTGGATGACGCGAGGGGAAATTTCAAACCCTATAAATCCGGTAAACATGGAGCCAGATTCGAACTTTCCACTCAGAGATCAAAAGAGAGCTGACATTGTAATTGACTGTGCTTTCTGAACATATAGTTAAATCTATATAGATGGTGATAGATTTTTTTTTTTTTAAATGTTTGGTTAATTTTATTTTCAAAAGAGTACATTACCTAGTGGATGCTTTCAAATAGATTGTTTAAAATTTACACACTTTTCTTTTTAGTTTTTTAATATTCAAGTTTAAAGACTATGGGTCAGTTTGAAAGTTTGGTATAATCTCGATTATGAATGATTATCAATTGAAAGGATCCTTCTGATTCGATTCAATATTCGATTGTAAATTTCTTCCAATTCTTGAACACTAGTCATGTGTTCAGTTCAGACCTGCAGGCCAGGGTTAGTATTATTTTTGTAAAGCTATACCTTTTGTAACTACAGTAATGTGCCATAAGTTTAAGAGAAATAAAAATATCAAATACATCTTTGTAATTCGTTGTTTTATGCTTTTCCAAATTCTTTAGACAGTGCTGTCTGAAGTATATTTGTATCATTTTGAGATTCCCCCGTGTGTGTGTGGTGATTTATAGACGCCCACCAGACTGAATGTATTTATGCCTTGTCCCCGTGGGGATCCGGGTTGTTAGAATAGATCCTCAGTACCCCTTGCTTGTCGTAAGTTGCAACTAAATGGGGAGGTCCTTTAGATGAGACCGCACAAACCATGGCCCCATGTCACAGCAGGTGTGCCACGTTAAAGATCCCTCCATGCTCAAAGGCCATAAGAGCCAAGCATATGCCTAAATTTTGCAGCCCTTTGCCGGCAATGGTGACATCTCGATACGAGTGAAAAATTCTCGAGCAGGACGTTAAACAATAGATAATCAATCAAGCAGTCTCACAATGTATACCTTTTAAATAATCTTCTCACCATTTTCTTTTACATGCAAATGTTTTCAAGTGTGTAATTAAGAGAAAGTTAATAACTTTAAGAACTAATTCATCTCCTATAAAGTAGTAATTTGTACAAAAAAAATGATAGATGAACATTGGACTGTACAGCTTTAAAAACAAAAACAAAAAACCCACAAAAAATCAGGGTGAGCTTTGCCCCATTTCAATACACATTTATTTTAAAGCTTTTCACAAGGAATTAGAATTTTGGCTCAATTTTGCAAGTTTTAGCTGTTTTAATGACTTTATATAAATCGCTTACAGGAATTTTCAAGGAAAGAAAACTCTTGAAAAACAATTTGTAACTGATTTTAGTTATATTTTCTGTAACCCATTTCAGTTACATCCCTGACTGTTCTCCAGAACCAGCAGGCCAATTTCAATGCAATATGGTACAAATCATCCTTGGATGAAAGAAACTAAAATTTGTTCAAATGAAGGGCCATAGCCCTTTCATAGGGGAGATAATCACATAAATGCAAAAATAGGGTGGGTCATTTAAATAAATTCTTCTCAATAACCACTGGGTCGTAAAAGTTCCAATTTACAATGAAGCTTGCTGACATACTGCAGATTCAAATTTGTTATAATTATGGCCCTCAGTGGTAGGATGGGGCCACAACAGGGGATCAAATTTTACGTGTGAATAAATAGGAAAAATCTTTGAAGATCTTCTCAAAACCAATAGGCCAGAAAAGTTCAAATTTACATGTCGACTTCCTGATATAATGCCATTTCAAGTTTGTTAAAATCATGGCCCCCAGGGGTAGGTTGGGGCCATATTAGGGGATCAAAGTTTTACATGCGAATATATAGGGAAATTCTTTAAATATGGGCCAAGGTGATTCAGGTGAGAGATATGGCCCATGTGCATCTTGTTTCCACTCTCAGAGAAATAAATGACAAGATCTTTTGATTTATTGTTATATTTATTTGGAGAGCTTAAATATATAATATATATCTGTGTGTGTGTGTATCTCATATTGTGTAACAAGATTGTATGCCAACATGTTTTGTGAATTGATAAAATAATAAATGATTTAATTCATAAAAAATGACAGAAAATAGTAAAATGACTACTTAAGAGACATATTTCAAGCCCTGTAAAATCTTAACCCTGGACCCACTGGGGACTTAAGGCAACTCCTAATCCCCTGCCTCATGATGTTGCCCCTCTTATTTTTCTTAATGGCCTCAGAAAAGGTATGTGTAGTTTACCCTCAAACCTAGTCACTCGTACAGGTATTAATTACATACAGTATGTGCACAATTATTAACATCTGTGCATATGCAATTACATTTGTACACAAGTCAGTTACCATAAAAGTGTAATGCATCGATTTACCAAAAATAATCATTTGCTGAAAACAATTTAGACAAAACTTAGCAAAACCATTTGAGGGTCAAACACCTAGTAAAACAAAGTTGTCTTGTGTATTATGCAGTTTTAACCCTTAGAAAGTTTAGCCCCCTACCAGCTTTGCTGAAGGGGGCTTTTAGTTTACCCTCGGTCTGTCTGTCATTCTGACTCAGTTTTCCGCACTTTTCTCCACAATGGATGATGATATTCAACTGACAGAAATTTTATATATGACATTGTCTTGACTAGTTACAGATCAAGTTTGAGTTTCATTATGCTTGACCTTTTGATTGCATTATGCCCCTTGACAAATTGCAAGAATCAGTTTTCCAAACTTTCCTCATTGGCTGAAGATATTCAATTGAAATTTGATATGTGACTGTGTCTTGGATGATTGCAGATCAAACTTGAGTTTCATTATGCTTGACTTACTTTTGACTGAATTATCCTATGGGTAGGGCATTTGGTATTGCCAGCTATATGCTCAGAATGCTTGCTAACTTTAATTTGTTAAATGTATGGAGATGCAGTAATAGAATGTAAATATATATCAGACCACTATTTCCTTTATGCTTAGGTGCCATTTTGCTTTGCGTAAGTATTTCCAACCTGAAATTGCGAAAATTATAGTGCTTTCAAGTAATGATTGCATAATATTGGAATTTGTTCAGTTTGTTTTGTAAATTGTGTTCTGCATTATTAACTGACAATTATGCTGTAATTTGTAATAAAATAACATGCATATATCAAAGTAACCCAAAATGCACATGAAACATGTTCTTTTGATTTATAATTCTGAATAGAATTAAACGAGCCTGCTCTATTGTCATGATTCAACTTTTTGCATTAGGGAATTTGAAATAATGTACATTTTCATAGCTCAACTGCATGAATTATTTGCATTGTGGCCATTAGTTGCGACATATTTTTCCACTGTATAATATTGGACATTGAAACATAACTAACCCCAGCAACCAGTAGTACTCCAGATTACCTGCAGATTATAATCAAAAGTGGAAGATGAAAGATAACTGTAGACTCAATAATGTTGATTTTATAGGTAAAATCCTCAGAAGACATGAGTAACAGAACTGTAGGAGAAAAAGAGGATCCGCCCACCACTATATCCTCCAGCCCTGCTGTTAACCTTCACAGCCATGCTGCCCTTAGTCACTATCAAGAACAACTGCAGGTATGTATATGATTATGTGTACTTATCTGACAGTGGTGAGACATATATAATGGACTTTGGAAATTCGTTGATTGGGCTTGGGCCAAAAGTAAAATTATTTATGTGCAGCCTTTTTTTCTACTATTTGAGAATGGTACCCATACTCATTCCATTGAGGAAAAATAACATCAAAATAGAATAATTGGGAGTCTTCAATCATATCAACAAATGACATTTATTTTGAAAGTTAACACAGAGAACCATATTTTAAAGAATAAACAAATTAACTAGAATTTGGTGCTTACAGTTTTACAAATTTTATGGACCTCTACTTTCTGTATAAGGTGACTCACTATATCTTGAAAGATTTTCTAAAATCAGCACAAAATTATTTAATTATGAAACATATGACATGTAACAAGTGCTATTATATAGTACTTATTACATATCATTGTATATGTCAAAAAGGCAGAAAATATAAAATGAAATATAAAAAGGATAAAAAATATGATTTTCAGAAAATTATTTCAATAAATATGAATCTGGTGGATTTGAACTCGAGATCTGTGGGTCACTAACCTAATATTTTATCCACTGAGCTATGATGACAAACAAATCAATCGATGCAAATAATTTCACAAAACATTTAGATTGTCATCTTGTAACATAGTGTCATAAATAGTATAACTCTTGTAATGAGCTGCCTTAAGAGGATTGTTTGGTTGGATGTATTACATCCCACTGAGAATTTTTCACTCGTATTGAGATGACACCAGCTGTAGGTGAAGTTCCACAAACTTAGACCTATACTTAGTGCTCAGGGCCATAGCAGTGAGGGTTCTTTAATGTTCCAATGCCTGCTGCTACACAGGACCTCCATTTTTAAGATCTTATCTGAAAGACCAGTAATTCTCACTTTCTAAATGCCGAGCAATTGGCAAAGGAGCAATCAATGCCTATGTTTACGTCTTAGGTATGCCGTGACCATGGCACGAGCTTTAAACAACCTCCTCAGTTATAAAGTGAATGCTCTACCACAGACCTACCAAGAGGAAGTGAAGCAGTAGATAATTTGTACAGCTCTTCTGAGTAGGAGGTGCATTTAGTGGAATTTTGAATGTGTATGTGGGACATAGTGGACTTGCAGTCAGTGAGGAAGATGATAAAATGTATTAAAGCGTCTTCTCTTTAAATATATAAAGTGTAGAAAATACCATTGAAGTAAATATTTACTATAGTGGAAATATTTAAACAATGTCATATTTGTATGTAATACCAGGTGGATATGGTATGTACGAGTAACGAAATAAGAATAAGAATTTCATGTATTTAATTACTCCCTGAATACTTGTCATTTATCTAGTCTATGTATCAGTCAAACTAGGGTATCTAGTCTATGTATCAGTCAAACTAGGGTGATGAAACTGTGCATGAGAAACTTACTGAGCACATTCACTTATGCAGTGATGAATATTTGTCCCACTTCCGCAAGTCAACAAAGTGTTTTGCACCTTACTATGCATAAGAGTTCTCCAAAGGGAAACAACTCCGACGTATCTCGAAACCGGCGTATACAATGCCATAGCAGTTTGTTACTGAGCATTTCTTAGCTTCATAAGTTGGAAAATTTGATAGTATTTGCTTTGGGAATGGTACTGTTTATTAGTACCAATTATAGTGAACGCAGTGAGCTCAAATAGTAACACATGTATAAGAGAGGATTTGTTCAAAACCAAAGTTTGTCCTACATAGTTTACCCTCATTTTCTTTTGTTTGAGTCAAGTGACTTATGCAAAATGTCACCATAATACATCAGCACAATTCATACTAAGATTTTTCCGTTGACTAGCATTCAAGAACAGGGCATTTATGCTTTTCCAACACAGAGACAGCATTATGGAATCACACATTGTTAAGTAAATTTAAATATCCAGCTGACTCAAGCTGCTATAGACTGGGATGTTAACATGTGAAATGTGAAATATTTCAGTGTCAACTTAATTTTCAATTTCCAGAGTAAAAATTCAGCAATATAAAAAAGAATATACCATTTGTTTCATAATTCAACAGTAATTGATATTGACTGTGGTGTGGCAGCGATGTCAGTACAAGCTTTCTTTATTTTTAGCTCATCTGAGCTGAAATTTCATGAGCTTTTCTGATCACCAGTTGTCCGTCATCCATCTGTCTATAATCTTTTCACATCTTCGAGTTCTTCTCCAGAACCACTGGGTCAATTTCAACCAAATTTGGCAGAAAGCATCCTTGTGTGAAGGGTATTCAAGCTGGTTCAAATGAAGATCAACACCCTTTTCTGAGGGGAGATAATGGCGAAATAGCAAAAATATACAAATTTTAAATCTTCTTCTCCAGAACCACTGGACAAATTTCAATCAAACTTGGTACAAATCATCCTTGAGTAAAGCAGATTCAAATTTGTTGAAATTATGGATCTTGCTCCCTTCAAAGAGAAGATAATCACAAAAATGCAAAAATAGGTTGGATTCATTTCAAAACTTTCTCAAGAAGGGGGTAGGGTGGGTGCCACAGATGACTCAGGTGAGCGATGTGGCCCATGGGTCTCTTGTTCATTAAGCAGACCAAGATCAAGCTTGAATAGAAAATGAGGTAGTTTATCAAAGAGGCTTCAAAGCCACAAGAAAAGAGTTGCTGGATATTAACTGAGGGAGAGTATAGACATAGAATGAGAATGAAAGTGAGAAAACTGTTACTAGAGATAGAGGAAACAAGACAGGAGAGTTGGAATGCTGGAAGAGTACAAATAAAAATAATTCTGAAATTCAGAGTTAAAAATAAGAACATCACTGAAATTATTAATATGTACATGTAATAACTGTTGTAAGACTGAAATTGATCAATACTGAATTTGATCAATATTTTCCCCCCTTTTTAGAAGCAGACATTAACCCAGCCAATGGTACCAATAAACCTATCCAGTGGGAAAGCAGGTGAAGGGGCAAGTTTAGCAGCCATTATTCCTCAAGGTACACAATCTCAGTTTTTACTTTCACCTTCAGTATTACAGTGTTACATTATTATTTTAACAGCTATTGCCAGTAACTCTCACAATAATGACACATAATATGAAACCATTCTAACTCATCCAAATCTGGACAACTTGAAATTTTTATGTTCCCACCAGGCTGGGACAAATAGTGTTACCCTTTTCTGTCTTTCTGTCATAATTCACTTTCTGCTCACTATCTCTGCTATGGATGCACATGTTAAGTTTGGTATGTTGATACACTATCTGAATATTAGGCCAAGTTTATTTTGTTTTGTTCAGGTGGAATAATTTTTGATAAAGTTGTGTCCCTTTGACTAAAGATGTTGTGAAACATTTCATAGTTTCTGCTTAATATCTTGGTCTCACATAGACATTTTAAATTGAAATTTAGGATATCTGAAGAATATGCAGATCAAGCTACAGTAAGGTTTCAGATCAGTTTTGGCAGAGTTATGTCCTTTGGACTTGGTTAGGGAATTGTAAAACAATTCAGTTTCTGCTCAATAACGTTGTTATACATGAATATTTTGAATTGAAATGTGGGATATTGGTATGTTCAGAAAATATGCAGGTCAAGTTTATATTTGGTTCTGGTCCAGTAAATTTTGGTCCCTTGCATTCAGAAATTTCAAAATATTCCCAGTTTCTGGTCCTTATCTCGGTCGGACATGGACATATTGAATTGAAATGTAGCATATAGATGCATCCTAAAAATATACAAAAATTTTTTGGTCCAATAATATTTGAAAGAGTTGATTGAGCCACTTGGACTTTGAAAAAATTTCAAGTAATTCCCAGTTTGTACACATTATCTTCACCACACATGAGCATTCTGAATTGAAATTTAGAAAATTGGTATTTTATGAGAGTGCATAGGTTAAATCATTCATTGGATCTAGTCGGATGCATTTTGGAAGAGTTGTGGCCTTTCTGCAGAGGCATTTTTGTCACTCTGGCACATCTAGTTCTTCATTTTTGTCTTTAAAGAATCTGAAAACCCGCATGTTCAAAAATGGCATTGAAACTTGCAGTTGACCAAGACATCCTGTCATTGACAAGTTGTTTGCAACTTTGCATTTTAATGCATATACTTGTTTCCAGCAGATTATGAAAAATGTGTGATTTAGGTTTAGACAAAAAATAAAGAGAAAAAAATAACAAAAAAACAATAGGAAAGAACCTACTTACTTATTACTAAAATGATGTGTAACCTTATAACAAATAAATGCTTTGTCTGACTGTAGATTACAACCATTTAAAGTTCTATAAAGGACTAGGACAATATACTGATGTGTCAAAAAACTCCTTCCAAGGCACTCTAGATTCACTGACATTGATATGATTACCAAAGGCATAAACTACTTATCTCATTGGAAATTCTAGCTTATTATATCTAATCATGTGACCAACTTCCTGTCATATCCCTATTACACTCAAATAATATCTTATTTCTTAAATGAAGAATGTTTCAAACATGATTGGAAAAAAAACAAAAAACAAAAAAACTTATTTAAGGATATTTAACAAGTTCAAGTCAGGACAGTTTATCGTGCATAAATTTCTCTGCATATTCTGATGTCACACAGGGGTTAAGAAAACTTTTTAATTGACTCACATAAAACGAGATCTTTTGTAATATTTCAAAATGTAGAAATAGTTGTATTGTGTCTAGGCAGCTGCATTGAAATATGGATGACAGCCATATCATCTCAAAACTACTTCACATAGTGTTTACTAATTAGTATTGATATTTTTATCTTGCTACAGACTGCAGCAAAAGTTGATAGAAAAATATATCTCAGAATAGAATTTCTATACAATTAATGATACCATATTAATTTTAGCTTTACTTTCGGCAACCACAGGCATAGAAATACCCAAATCTATGGCCAGTATGATTACCACGCCTGCCATCTCTACACCCTCCTCTCTACCCCTCATCAGCTCTGCCACTACCCCCACCATCCCCCAGGGTAGCATTGTCCAGATCAGCCCTGGATCTTCAGCCAGTGTCAGCTCTATCCTAAGGGGTGGTACTGCCCAAAATCCTGGGTTTGCTTCTCATCTTCCCAAAGGTTTGTGTCTGCATATCTTTGATACTGGTGCATTTAACTAAATCTGGCAGGATGTGAAATTCTTGTCAAGTACAGTAAAGCACAGTTACAGCTAACATGCTTATAATGAATTCACACTTACAGCAAATTATTTTTATTCCGTATTGTTTAAAATATGTTATTAACATGTTGGATATAACAAATTATGTTTATCCCAAGCACTTCACTATAAGTATATTTTATTGTATTAATGTTTAAAATTTCTGTATTTTGATGATTTAGATGATTTTTTTATGCCACTCAGATTGAAGATCTGGAGTCATATTGTTGTACTATGTGTCTGTCTTGTCTGTCATCAACTTTAAACCGTGGTCATAAATTTTGGAACTACTGGTATACAAGATAGAAACTTAATACTTGGTGAACTGAAAAGTGAAGGTCATTGTTATATGACTTGTAAATGTCAAGGTCATTGGTCAAGGTCAAATTTGACACCATTAAATGTGGCAATGCTTAGGAGACATGTGTTTTTCAGAAATGATGAATTTTTTTTTTTTGACCTAAATTTACTTGTTTTTGTTTTCCTCCTTGGCCATTTGTCATATTTCTATTTTAGGAGCTATGGCAGCAGCATCTGCATTAGCGGGACCTAAGTCCATGACAGCCCTACCAATGGTGAGACATCCAACTGTCAACCTACAAAGCCCAGGTACAAAGGTGCAGACAGCCTCTCTCATAAGGTCAACCACACCCCCAACTTCCAAATCCCCTACCCAAGGGGTAACCATTTCTGTCACACAGGCCAATGAAGGAACAAGGCAAGTTTTGTTTATTATGTTTATCCAGGAGACTTCCTGACAATGTTGATAAAAGCTTGAGGATTTTAAAAAATGCAAACAAAGGCCTTTTGTAGAGATTGATATTACCTAAATTTTTGAATCATGACATACAAGTATGTGGTGCTTTTCGCATATTGTCTTGATAAATTTGTGATACATATTGTCATTCCACTTGAGGTTTTCCAGATGTTTCTCTACACTGGATGAAGATATTCAAGTGAAAATTTTATGCATTGCTTTGTTTTGGGTAATTGCAGATCAAGTATGAATTTCGTTATGCTTGACCTACTTTTGCCTGAATTATCATACTGGTAGGAGACTTTGTATTGCCTGCAATACACTCGTAATGCTTGTTCCTATCAGTTGATTTTATTTTCATTATAAATTTATTTTCACATAAGCACTTTGTGACATTGGAATTGACATTGCCAGTTGTATATGATATCTGACCAGCTGATTTGCATACATAACTAATTCACATATGAAATTATTTGTCAGTGTGAAACTGGCTAGATTAAATGTTATACAGATTATATAATGTGAGAAGAAAGTTGGTGTACACTGACAACTGATGCTAAATTAGTATATAATCAAGGACATTATAGCTTTAACATTTAAGAAGCTATACTACAGCATCATAATGGCTGACTTCCTTTAAAGACATGAATAAAACTATAAATAGTAGCAATATTTGTATATTCCTTTTAAATTTGATTGTCTGAGTAGCTCAGTCAGTTAATGTATCAACTGCTGATCCGTAGATTGTGAATCTGAGTCCAGCAGGGGTTTTCAATTTTCTTTTTTTTTCCAGATTACTTTTTACTTAAAACTACATTTTTTGACTAAATAAAGTAAATTTGAAAGTTTTCAATTTCAAAGTATCATTGTAAAAATCCTCCACTCTTTATTCATATCAAATTTTTCTGTTGTAGTATTGAGGACTCCCAAAACAAATTTGTCCAAATTGTATGGGGGTTCTTGTAAAGGGCATAGAAGAATTACCTTTCCTGAAAACCAGTGAAAACTTCATTGCCCTGTTAAACTTTCTCTGACATTAATATACATCATGTACATATGTAGGGAATGGATACCCTTTCAATAATTTTTCAACATCTTTTCAGATAATGTAGTCTAGTAAATAATATAATCAGTAATAAATGAAAATTTACTATGTAAAACCACATTTTCAGTATTTTTAGTTTTAAATTGTAGAAGAAAGTGTATCAATAAACTTTTTTCAAAACATATATTAAATAAACTATTTTTATGGACTTATTCATCATGTAAATATGAAGTAATCACGCTTACCTCATTGTAATCCACAGTGACGTTTAACTGCTTTTGCATTACTATATGTTTGTCATATATCACCATACTGTATGTACTTATCACAATGTACACCCAACTATAACATTGTAACATAGTTTTTTAGGCTATGATCATAGCTCGTAAATCGACAGCAGCCACTATTGTGACGTTGAGTTTCTAGCGTAACATTTCAATTACTTAATGAGTGTCCCACCTATCCTTAAATTTCATATTTTGTAATGTTGTGTGAAAAGAACTAATTTTCTGAAATTATGAACCCATTCATGCTAGTGCTCACAACGATTTACTACTCTGACAGAACTTATAGTACAGACCCTGAAGCGTACTACTACACCACTTGCATAAAATGAAACAATCCTTGATGGAATGCTGAACGGTTTGCATGGAACGCTTTCCATTTCTTGAATGGTTTGCACGCTTTTTGAATGGTTGTGAATGCTTGAGATGAAATGGTAGGTGTGGCCTGTACACTTCAATATTCGGTCTTTACGGATCCATTAAACCACAAAAAAAAAAAAATAATCAAATATAATGATAAACTTGAGGAAAAAAACTGGTAAAGAGAAAAAAAAATTGTCCTTTTTTTAAAAAAAAATGATTATTATACCAGCTTGATGTTGTATTTTTTTGTTTTGACCATTTTTTTTCCCTGGTAAAACTCCGCAGTATAATTTTTCGCTCGGAGACAAAGCCTTCATTTATGCTGTTCACCTCTTTAAAAGCGAAAAAAATCAATCTCAAGAAAATTACTACAGAAACATAAAATTGTAGAAAATGTGACACTTAAAATATGTACACATTGAATTATTTTGAAACAGATGATTAAAATTCGTACTGCATCTTGTATGCCACCATTCAATGCCATGTCACGTACTAAGATAAACAAAGCTAGGTTAGACAGTGATTTGCCACTAAAAAGTTAGTATCCTATAATTTTTAATGAAATGCTAATGGGAGACTTTGAAACAACTTTTCGTGCATAAAAGAAATAATGAGACGGCAACCACTACATGTTTTACGAAGTCATTGTTGTGTTCATTGCGTTTGTACCTTGATTTTGGCAGATACTTCCTCAGGGTAAAAAAATACCCTAGAGTATTTTTTTTTCTCACATATTTTATTAAGTGAAAAAAAATCATATTCAAGACATAAATTGACATGCTGTCTGATTTTCATGAGCCGGTATTTATATTTTTTACCGTAAATAACTGATATCGGGTATACGTTTCCCATCCTCATGCAATTTTTTATTTCTCTAAGCATTTTTTGTACAGGCAGAGCACTCAATATTTATAGCACCTATTAATGTCTTTGATCTCATTCATTTTTTATAATTAACAAGGGGGTTGATAAATTGCATCTTTTTACATCACATGGTACATGTGTTGATTACAGTGAATTAAACACTAGTTTAATATTTTGATTTTATATTTTTATAACGTTGACTATGTCAAAATCTTTCACTTTGCTGAAGTGTACACAGTGATTACTCAAGTATTTCCCCCAAAGGCATGCAGCGAGAATTACTGCATATGTCTGTTACCTCAAAACTATAGTTGCAGAGGTTGCAAATTCTTATTCTTTGTTTAGAATTCATTATTTCTGTGAAAATATTCAGTGAAAATTACTGCAGATTACCACTTGGTCAAAAGTTTTGCTGCATATTACACACCCAAAGTGTGATTTAGATTTTTTAAATTAATTCTTATAAAATAATTGAAGAAAAAATATTTTGATAAAGAAAACCAAAATATGTTAACATGTATCAGACTTGCACGCTGTGTAAGTTTGTAGGGTGTGGTTTGAACGGTTCTACCACATGAAATGTTTCTTGCATGGAACATTTCTCACACAAATGGTTTGCATGGAACGAAGCAATTCTTGGGCAAAATGAAATGGTTCTTGCAGTGAACAGTCTGCACGAAATGCTGAACGGTTTGCACGGAATGCTAAATGATTTACATAAAACGAAACGCTTTGGAGGTGTAGAAGCATGCTTCAGGGTGTGTGGTATTTAGGCATTGGGCCAGTCCACTTAGCACACACTGACATAATTGGTAATTGTGAACAAAGAAATTCTAGCAGCATTCATAGTATGATCCCCTTGATTGTCATCTGACAGGTTTTATTTGAATGTTATAGTTGTAGATGTCATGGCATCAACTTTTTTTGAATAGGACAAATGTAACAGTACAGAGCACAGCTGCTACTCCACAGGGCAGTATCCAAATAACTTTGCAAGCCCCTCGTCCATCTGGAGAGGGATCCACCAAGTCCTCCACTATACAGAGAACTATAGATGTTCAGAAACCTCTAATTCAAGCCTTGAGAACAACCGCTGTAGATACAGCCCCAAAAACAATAATTACAACCCAAGTCCGACCTATTGCAGAAGCCACAGTCAAATCTGTTATAGCAGGGTCCTTTCATACTAAACAAGGTGCGAGACATACTGTTGATCCTGTTATCCGGCCACCAAAGACTATACATGTGCCGCAGACCTCGGCTTTCTCAGGGTCTAAAGTGTTGCTGACTCAGGCTTCTAATTCCTCTGTGTCTCATCACAATCTGGTGGCAAGTCAACTCAAAACCAACAAAGGTAAAAAGTTATGGAATGACTTATTCAGAGTTTTTAAATACTTAAAGCTTGGTGTCCTGACTATGTGTAAGTTACAAAGTGTATTCATGAATTGTCTATTCAAACAATCATAAGGCTGATTGATTGCTCTAAGTTTTTGTCAGTGAATCAGAAGTAATACAAAATAAAGTTTGAAAATTTTTGTATTGAATATGTAATCATTACAGGTATCACCATCCCTTCATCCTCTACTGCGGCATTATCTGTGGCACTGTCTTCTGTTACCACAACAACCACAGCCATTCCTATAGGTATACATACCAAGTTCTTCTTCAGAGTAATGGAAACTCTAAATAAACACAGTGTAATTAAGTACTGTTATGTCAATATATTATAATACATAACTCTTTGTAAATTTTAGAATAAACTCAACAATTATTCTTGTACATGTAATACAGAAAAATCCATAGTGCAGTTATGTTTTTCAGCTAAGGTACCCCCTGTAAGACAGCCTCCTTTGTCTCTGGCCCCCCATACAGTCAGTTCAACCCTTCCAGTCACCCCCAGCACCCTGGACAGACAGAGACTGGAGTCATCCAATCCAGGAACAGCCCCGTTGGCCCACTCTACATCTATTGCCAGTGTGTTTATGCCTCACCGAACTCAGCCCAGTACCTCTCATACAGCCCCATCAACTCTTACTCACACAGAAAGGTACGTGTACTGGTATATCACTTGTTTTTAATATAAATAAAAAAAAAAATATTCTTTCTGAGGTAAATTTGGAAACTGTAACATACATGTTCTTGAAAGGATGGCTTGAATAAGGGTCTCATGCAACCACTTTTCTTACTTAGAACTTCAAATTAAATTTTTCTCTTTTTCTTTTCTTTTTTCTCTTTTTCTCAAGAGCATCAGGACCACATTAGTCATATTGATATGCAAGCATCCTCAGAAAGTGTAGATTCAAGTTTGTTTTATTTGTATCCCCTGAGGATAGAAAGGGACCACAATAGGGAATGATATAGTAAAAAGTCATGATTAGTCAAGTAATAGGCAAGCATCTTCAGGTAGAGCATATTCAAATTTGTTGAAACCAATGCCCCCAAAGGTAGGGTGGGGTCACAAAAGGGGATCATAAAATCGGGGCTAAGATGGGGATTTAATGTAGCTCTACCCTCTTGAGACTTATCAATATTGATGGCCAAAAGTAGGAAAACTATTAATTTCCATGAAATATAAATCAATTTAATCAATAACCAAAGAAAATGCTGTTACCACCCCTTTAAAGATGTCGGACATACATAAACAGAAGTGTAAGTCAACATCAGAAAATTGCACATTTTCATTAAATAGCATCATAAAAATATATAAAAACTGTTAAAATTGACAAAAGGAACATTTCTATGTAAATATATCATTGACCTATAGGGCTGATATTGGTTTCAGTCTTTACAAAAAGCTTACTGATTTTCTTTCTGGTTGATGACATTAGGCCACATGCGTGTAGTTATTTGTTTCTCATGGATCAGGAATTCAGTAAATTAACTGTTGTTACTGAAAAGTAGCCCTGCAGCTTAAAACCCTGATCAGGGTATAGAGTATTGTATTCAAGGGATACAATTTTTAAATGTAATTTTAATATATTTAGCACCCTTGAGGGCCCTGTTCTGTTTTATGTTTTGAATATAAAGGGATTTCATGTAGACAAATGCTTAAATAGTTTGTGGTTTTGCTGTGATTTAATGTGTACAATACCATGTTTGATGGCATTCATTCAAGAGTATTTGCGACATCTTGGATGTTTGGATTTTTGGAAGGAACTAACATGTGAGGCTGATTGCAAGCATAGCCTAAATACCATAAAATAGAAACAACTTGGACACAGCACCAAACAGTTCTAGCACCTACTTTGCAAACGCAACAATTTTTGATCTGCATGATTTTTTTGGGTGACACTTGTATCGAGTAACACAGAGTGAATGATTCTTGTCCTTGCACAAAGTGTGCTTATATTGAGGTCTAGTTCTGGTGATTGCTTTTAGTTACATAGAATTTATGATATGCAATCTCATAAATGTTTTTTATATCAAGAGCAAACATGCATTTAAGGAAGAAAATTGAAGTAAAATTCACAAGCCTGTATACAAAAAATTAAAATGGTGTTCATACAAGTGAAACTGTTAAATGGTAAAAGTGTGCCAACAGGTGGATTCAAACCAGGACACTAAAAATGTTGATTGTGAGCATCTGCAGTTCAACCATCTGAGCTATACTAATTATGATTATAAACAACATAAATATGAACCACGATGATAGAAATAGGACTGTCCCTAAAAAATCCTATTTTAAATTATTCCTTAGATCAAATCCCATCAGAATACCATAGTTTTTATTAGGGGCATGCCTGCCCTGAAGGCCTTCTCGGCTAAAATATTTGCAAAAATAAGTGTTTTTACTGAGAAAATGCTGTTTTAGCCAACTTTGAAGGTTAATTTCAAAATTGCTAATACAAAATTTTAGGTTCAAAATGCAAATTTGAAAAATTTAGAAATATGTACGGTAAAAAATAGCAAATGAACATTGATTTTCAAAAGTGAATTTTCCCTGGAAATCATTCTCTCCAATAGGTCAATTCTTTTAATATTCCGATTACATCGTTTTAATTTCAACAGATTAAAAAAACTGATACTTTATAAATGTATATGGATAAATTGTGGATAAATAATAATAATAATAATCATTTTATATAGCGCCCTATTCGATCAAAATAATCGCTCTAAAGCGCTGTACATCATAAATCATAATACAGGTTACATAAATACTAATTTTTAAAAGACAGGTTACATAGTACTAGAAGTAAATGATTTTTTTTTTTTTTTTTTTTTTTTTTTGAAATTAAGTAAAAGTAAAAGTGAAAATGATTAAAATTGAGACATTTAATAATAAGCGAGTCTAAAAAGATGTGTTTTTAATTGCGTTTTAAAACTGTTCAAAGTCTGACACCGACGAAGGTTATCAGGCAATGCATTCCATAGTGTCGCAGCTGCCACGTCTAACCGCCTTTTCCCATATGTGGAAGTTCGACATCTAGGTGTCATCAGTGTCAGGGAATTTTCCGATCTTAAAGAACGTTGAGGTTTATAAACGGTAATCACCTCTTCCAGGTATTGTGGCGCCATCTTGTAAACCACCTTGTACGAGTACACAAGAATCTTGTACTTGATACGACTGTCTATGGGAAGCCAGTGTAGGGAAGTCAGCACTGGATATCAGGGAATCATTGTGTAACATACATACAATAGAGAAAATGAAGCATAGGAGTTCCTAAAGCAAGGAATAAAATTCCCCTGAAAGACATATTTCTATCCTGCACAAAATTTCATTAATTAAAGATTTTGTAAAAACCTATGATGTCACACAAGGATGGAGCTACCTTAAACATTTACATGAAAATATTTGTAGGAAATTTAAAAAAAAAAAAAAAATGCATTTTCAGAATTAGCTGTGTCACATTAAATCATATTGATGTGTAAAGATTTCTTACTTGCATGGGTGCAGTGTTCTTTTTTCAAATAATGGACCCTGGCATTAGGATGGGGCTAATTTTTATCTAATATATGGATGTAGGGAAAATTTTTTTTTTAAAAGTCTTCTTTGAATAGTAAGACCATGCTGGTAATAATGGTATTAAAGCATCCCTTGTGTTGTGTGGATTTGGGTTCAGTAAAGGAATATATAAAAAATTCTTTGCAAATTTTCTCCAGACAGTAAGTCAAACTGATATAGACGTCTGACTACACTATAACCTCCTGGGTTTTATCTTGGACACAAAAAGGTTTGAAAATTTTCGAAGGGTTTTTTTTCCCCCCCAAAAGAACCATCAAAGCTTCATGTATCAAACTATTATGCAAACATCCTCTTGTAGTGCACTAGTTGCAAATACATGTATTATTCATGCTGTGTCCTTGGGTCATGCATGTATATAATAAGGTCACCAGAAATATATACAGTGAAACTTGTCTAATGCCGATGTCATGCAATTCAAAATGTTGTGCAAACAGAAGACATATTTAAGCACCAAGCTTTGGGTTGTATTTGAAAGAATCATTCTGTATTCCAGCTGTTGTCTAATCTGAATATTTTTTCTCTGGTACTGAACATGTCTAGATTAGATAAGTTTCATTTTATTATCAAGATTTACCAGAAAAAAAAGTATAAACTGGCAGAAGTCTGAACAAGGGTGAAAAATGCCAGCAAAAATATAATTGCATTTTGAGAATACTTTAGCTATTATTTTAGTTTAATACAAAAGATGCAGAGAGAGCTTGATGGAGTTGTATTAGGCTTTGTGGAATTTTTTACTATTTTCCAAACTTTTACCGATGTTAAATGCATTTTTGTGGTAAATATGTATAATCTCTATTATATATATGTGTGTGTAAGTTTAATTCTTTTGGTGTAATACAGTGTATGGTTTGATTTCAGTTATCATGTTTTGTGTACAGTACATTGATACTTCAAAACAGAGATGTAGTACTGTAATTGTATTACATGTATATTTAGTTCATACAATATTAGGCGGAAATTGATATTTCAACAGGTTAGCATAGATTCGATAATGTACTGTATAGAAATATATATATCTACACGAGATATTTAGCGGTGTACTATATTTAGTGGTAGCTGCTTCCTGCAAAGCACAACCAAATATAATAAATGTGTGTATGTTTACAATATCTGATTGGATTCAGAAAATTTACTTGAATCGGTTACATTCATTGCAGTATGTCCTAATGCATAAGAAATCAGAAAAATTGTATCCATTTTAGTAACTTTGTTAATTTTCTTTTCAAATCTCTCATGGTATTTGATTCAGTCTCAGTATATTGTTATTTGATTCAGTCTCGGTATATTGTTATTTGATTCAGTCTCGGTATATTGTTATTTGATTCAGTCTCGATATATTGTTATTTGATTTAGTCTCAGTATATTGTTATTTGATTCAGTCTCGATATATTGTTATTTGATTCAGTCTCAGTATATTGTTATTTGATTCAGTCTCGGTTTATTGTTGTAGGCCAGCCTTGTCCAGTCAGATTTATCCCTACTTTCTTCCACCTGATTACTTGATGCACTGTCAGATGCAGGCGCTAGCGAATGCACAGCAAGGTGTGCACACTATTCCTACAATATCCACATCATCTAACATCAGAACAGGGCTGTGTAAGTATAATCTTCACAAGTACATGAATGTCACTATGGCAGAAAAAATGCATGCTACCTTAGTAATTGATATGGTGTATAATAAAAGTGTTGGAGGATTTTTTATTTTTATGAGTTTAATGTACTTATCTTGCTTCTCTTTATGTTGTCATTCAGAGCAATAACTTTTTTTAAAATGAGTTCATGTACTAGTGAAGTTGTTTCTAATTTTAATTTATGCAATATGATCTTTAAATTTTAGTGCCAAATCAAACTCCAAATTTAACAGCATCATTGCAAGCAGCACACACATTTTCTGGAACAGCAGGAGCGGCTGTGCGTTTTAATCAGTCTCAGCCAGTGGTGGTTACCATGGACACAATCAGAGCACAGCAAGCATTGTCTGGAAACCTCCCATTTACGGCATCAACAACTGTTCCTGAAACAACAGCCCGTCCGACCACCCCAACAGAAAGTCTACCGACTTTATCATCACCCGCTGCAGCATCTATCCCAATCCCTGCTTTAACAGTCATGGGGCAGTGTAATCCCACGCCAAATTATCCATCAACTCCAGTGACGCCTCAAAATTCTCAGTCCAACAGCAGCAGTACGCCTGTCAGCACCCCTAATGCTTCTCCGAGGCCCAGTATTCTCAGAAAACGAACAAATGAAGGGTGAATGATTTTTATTACCTTTAGTACCTGTTTCTAAATTCATTGTCGTAGAAATATGAAATTTAGAATAAATTCTTGTATTTATTATACAAATCCCAGAATTCTTTGGACTTTGACTTGATATTTGTACATTCTTCAGACCTGTGAAGAAACCAGTGTGTGGTCTTAACACAATGGACAGACACAGTCCCCGCCCAGATTCCAGGACAGACTCCGCCCCTCAGTCCAACACTAGTTCCCCCAAAACTCCAGCAACTCCTGCTGGGTAGGTTTCTATGTTGATGCACTGGAATGAATTAACATACTCTACTACAAGATTTTGGGTGGATTTTTGTTTGTTTGGATGATTGCTTGTTTTAAATATCTTCGTAAAAAATTATCTATTGTAAAACAATTTTGTAGAAGACAAATGTAGGCACACAAATTAGTTTGTTTTTTTTTCCCATGGCAGTGGCATATAAGTTAATAAATATGTTCATCTCTATCAGGTGAATTTTTACAGTGTGAACAGAAATTTAAATGCACTAATTGTGTTGCAACTGAATTGTTACAGTGAAAGTCAATCATCTACCGACACAGCATTGTCCAGTGAGGCCACAACACCAACACAGAATAACTTGGCTGACCTCAAAATCAAGCAGGAACCTATGGATGGTCTGGAAAATGGTGAGATTTAACATTCTATTTAGGAAAGATTCCCTTTGGACACCACAGGATTTCTTTTTAATTATGCAATATTGTATTTGTACCTCAAATGTTGACATTTTCAACAGCAAGATTTTATGCTTGAAGAAATATTTTCTGTCTGATTGTTAAAAGTATCACGGTTTATTTTATATTCATCATTTTGTGTTAGATAGATTTATGATTTCTTGATTTAATTGTGTATAAAATTAAGAGAAAATGATGACACTGACTAAACATAAAATACAAGAAGAAATATTAAAGCAGTTATCTTTTTAGTACTCATTGCTTTTTACGAGACATGTTGCTCCATCCTCATGTGATGTCAAAGGTTTTTCGCAAAATCTTATTAAATTTGTGCATGATAGAAATATATCTTTTGAAGGAATTTTATTCACTGGGTATAGAAAAAAATCTGGTTAACTTTTGATATTGAAAGATTTTTATTTTTTATAAATAAGTATATCTATATTACAAAAAATGTTGTCAAGGGATATAACTCCTATGGCAGTGTGTCTGTGATACAATGATTTCCTTGATATATACATAGTTATAAAACAGCAGTTTTCGAAACTCTTGAAATTAAAATTTTGCCAATTAACCAGTTTCTATGTATCTTGATCATGCTGTTTAATGAAAATGTGTGATTTTCTGATGTTGGTATAAACTTTTGTTTTTATATGTCTAGATGGCAACATATCGATTGTTTAAAGGACACATATCATCATGTTTCTAAACTTGTTAATTTTTTTTTTAGCAAAATTAATTCTTTGCATGCTCAAAATGACTTCAAATGTGGTTTTTTTTTAAATGAAATGTTTTACTAATTTTTTTAGTTTGAAAATGACAAAATTCAAATCTATTTACTTTTGGTATTTTATGTGCCTATTAAGTGTGATGTTATATGCGACCTCAAGCATGAAGTTTTGAAATTCTTCGCCATTTCATAAACAGATTAGATTTAATTGACAAATAAGCCAATTATCACATTAACAGTTTGTGGATAACATTACTTTAGGGTGTTTTGTGCCATTTAAGGGTGTATTAGCTATATTTTTAAAAAGTAAAGATAAAAAAATAATTGAACTTCTGTTTCTGATTGTTAATGACTAGATAATATTAGTCTTTGATGCTAATTTAACGTAAGCATGATGAATTGGTGTCTTTGTGTACAGGTTTGTCTGCAGCAATAAGTAGCAGCATTGCCTCTTTGTCCAACTCTTTACCCAATAGTACTGATGCTTCACCCAGGAAGAAACCTCGGAAACAACTTCTGTAAGTGCTACAAAACAGGTCACTCGTACATGTACTTGATAGATATGCTAAAACTGATTTTGAAGGCAAAAATCACTGAAAATGTATGATTATAAGCCATATGAATATTTTATATTTCCATTGTTTCTCTACAAATTGTAATGATAGCTATTTCGTCATGAATGCATTGCAGTTGTAAACAATGCTCATATAAATACAGATAAATATAGTATGTCTATTTCAACTGCAGAGATTCTGACAGAAATGAAAGTAGAATGTAAATATAAGAAATAAACTTCATTTTTGAAAGTATGTGAGGATATGAAATGGAATGTTTTATTTCAGCCTACTTTCATACTTGAAGCATGCCATTGTGAAGCATTTGCAATACATACCCTTATGTATTTTTAAGATATGTAATTTATTTCTTAATTGAATGTCACTCTAGAAGAAAAAGTTCTTCTCTGTCAGTGATACTTGGCATGTTTTTATGATGGTTTTGTAGGAATGCTAATGAGGAGTTTAAGGACACTGTGTCCTCAGATGAGGAGAAGGTGGCCATTGAATCGGTGAAGGAGGAGGAGGACAGTATCGCTGAGTTCAGGGAAGGTGGGTGTATTCAAAATTCGACATAGTTGGAGCTGATGCACTCTTTGGCATAATTATGATTTAACGCTTCATCTACTATATGTAGGAAAATGGGTACATTGAGAATTTCATAGTTTAGCATCACTACATATATATATTAGCACTCTTGCTTCACTGCCAAAGCTGCTGAAATTTGAACCCCTTTAAAATAGTATGTTCAGAGAGAATGAACAGAACTGCAATTCTGGGAGTAAATTGTAATACTAATTAATGCATGACTTTCTTTTTGAAATGTCTAAAAGAGAAAGAGTGTGTTTCTTGATATTTGCTTAAAAGGAGAAGAAATGTATTTCATATGCACATGGTGTGTATTAGCTACAATAATGTAGTCCTGATTTTTAATCTGACATTCCTCCTTCAGAAATTTCAAAGTGTTAAAAATCTGGGGAGGACTGTATTATTGCAGCTACTTGTGTGTGTAATTATGTTTGGCAACTTTTGCACTTGTCATACTTTTGATTACTGAATATGTATATGTTGACTTCTTCTTTTGCCATTCAATCAATTACTGAATATGCATGTATTGACTTTTGCACTTCCTATGCAATTAATTGATCACTGAAAATGTGTATGTTGAATTTTGCACTCCCTGTGCAATTGATCACTGAATATGCATAATGTATGTTGACTTTTGCTCTTGCCATAGAATGATTACTGATATTTGTATATTAATGTCTTTCGTGATTTCTTTTAGAATTTGTGGATGAGGAGGGTGTACGATGGACAGTTGAAAAATGTCGACCAAATGTTTCTCTTATGAACTTTTATAATATATCATGGAAACCTAGAAATAATCATTTTAGTAGACATACAGACATTAAACCAAAAGGTGTGTATACTGTTTAATTCTCAGTCTTTTGATCAGTTTCAAACTGTAATTTTAGAATAGAGGATACACCTTGTAACCATTACTTAGTAAGTACATATTGTGAATTTCAAGATATTCTGTGGTGTTAAACTTTTTGGCTATTTGAACATAATTGCAATTTCCATTTATATGCAATTTTACAGAGATTTCAGAACTACATCAGTGCATATCTAATTACAATATATATAAATATAGTCATAATTTGTATAATACAGAAGAGCGACGACCCACAGTCAATGAGCTAGCCAATCAGAGAGGAGCTGCTCAGAAGGCCAGTGGATGGAAATTGTACCACATGGCAGCACAGATGGAAGATTTGGTGAGTTGGCAGAGGTCTCTGGTTTAGTGATATCAGTCGGGAGGAAAGAGTTACAGGGTTCTTGTATCTCAAAATTATATCATGTACTTCTTTATTCCCTTTCAATTCATTGTGAGAGGGAGTGTCATTTGTGGGCGAGTATGTGTGTGAGTGATTATGTAACACTGAGCTTGTAGACACTCTACAGGCCATGTTTTTTGCTTGATTAATGCATTGATTTTGGGATCAAAGGTCAAGATCACTTAGAGGCTTCATAGAAAAAACTTGCAGACACTTTACAGCCCACATTTTTTGCTTGACAATTTGATATTTCACATGTAGCTTTGTTATCAAGAGAGGAAGAAATCTATTGATATTTGGGGTTCAAAGATCAAGGTCACTGTGGGACTACATTGAAAAGCTTGTAGACACTCATTATGAGGGAATATGCCTGACCTGTAGAACTCTTATTTAAATAAATTTTCAATCATAATTTCACATAAAATTTTCATTGTAGAATTTATTTATCATACATGTAATTGTGAAATTTAGTTTAATTTATGAACTGTATTTCCTCAAAATTTTGCTATTCCCAACTTTCAGGGATCCCACTCCCAAATGTCCTTGACCTGTTACAAAATAACCACATTTAACACCCTTCCCCTCAAGCTGAAGGGAGTTGGAAATGGTGTCCTAGACATGGACTTTTAAAATGTGACACAGATAGGTTCCGTTTCCGTGGCATATTAAATGCACTGTCTGCATGAGAGGTTCCTGTTAACACCTAGTGTGAACTGTGAATCCAACACAAAGTTAAATATGTCAGTCTACAGTTAACAAATTTACTCTTGATCTTTCAATCTCAAAAAATTCTTGATATTTCAAAGTGAAACTTAGGTTCCGTAAAGTATTCTTCATTTCTGTCATTTGGGAATGATACTGGTATCCATTCAATTGGAAAAGTAGCATCAAAATAGAACAAATTGGGAATTTTCTTTTATGTCAAGAAATGACATTTCTTTAAAATTAACAGTGAATAAGCCATGTTGTAAAGAATAAATAAGTATTCATTTGTTACTATTTTACAAACACGTGCCATTTTTTGCATCTATTTTCAATCTAAAGGAAGTGAAGAAATTAGTTAACTTCTAGAATGTTTCAAACAATGTGAATTACTAGCCTCGGGATTAGGAAGACTTAGTAGTTTGGTACTAGACATTTGTTAGCCTCAAAGTATTGGGAAAAGTCAATAATATTTAACATTGAGAATGATATAGTTTATCAATACCATTTATGTTTATATATATATATATATATATATATATATATATATATATATATATGTTGTTTAATGTCCCGCTCGAGAATCCTTCACTCATATGGAGACATCACCATTACCGGTGAAGGGCTGCAAACTTTAGGCATATGCTCGATACTTATGGCCTTTGAGAGGGAGGGATCTTTAACATGCCACACCTACTGTGACACGGGGTCTCGGTTTTTGTGGTCTCATCAATGTCCCTTGAACTTTGAGTTATCCAGAGTCACCTGTTATAATGTAATGTTATTTAAAATATAAATAAACAATTTTAACCTTTCAGAATGATCTGGAGAAGACTTTACTAGGCAAATTATCATCTGTACAAACTACCCTGTCACCTCGTCACCAGAGTAAACTCAGTATGGTGTGTGTGGAGGACGAACTCAGTATGATGCATGAGTTAACTCAGGTCAGTTAAAGTCTCCTACAGGAATAATTTTTTATGGAAAGTGAATTTAAACTTCCAAGTGGGTAGCTAACAGCAGTTTAAGGGGGGGGGGGGGGGGGGGGGGGGGCGCAAGATAACATGACAATTGATTTTTCGTTATGTATCAGGCCCAATATGATCTATCACAGAAGTTTTGAATGTAATGTACTGCTAATGTTACTTCTACTGGCATTTGCACTTCCTTTTTAGACCAAGTGGTAGAAGACTTGGTGCATTGGTACAAGTTCATTGCATACATTTTTTTTTTCAGGCCAACATTCAAAGATGCAAACTCATTATGGATCAACTTGAGGAATCCAGAACAAATATGTTGAAAGTGCTGGATCATAAACAGAAAATATCAGAAATAATCAATAAACATGTCAGTAAAAGACCCATCAAAAAAAAGGAAAGATCATAGCATTGACCAATCAGTGTAAAGAATAGCAGCAGATTGACCAATCCATGCACGACAACTTGCAACACGATTATGGAAAAATGACAAAAAGAAATTGCTGAGCCTCTTAAAATGCATGCACAATGAACTTGAAGTTTCTACATTGAAATTTATACCCCAAGTAAAAAAAACCCAGTTTTTTATAAAAACTGCTTTAAATAGCATCTGGTTCATCATAATTATTTTTAATGAAATCCAAAAGTCTGTGAAGAATAAACAAATTCACTGTGAAAAACATTAGAAGCAGAGTTTTATGTGTTAAAGGTTGAAGTAGTAATAATCTTGTGAGGCTGCAGGGTCTGAGTAATTGTTCATTTTCGTTACATGTCCTTGTTATGCATCAGTGTAGTTTTTTTCATTTTGAAAATCATTTGTTGCATCATGACAGAAAAAAGTGTCTATTTTCTCTCTCATTTTATTTATTTTGTCATCTTATGTTACATACATTTTATTCCTACTCTGCCATCAAGTTGTATGAAAAAAGGAGATTTTTAGAAATAGTAGACTATAGTGTGGGCTGTGTACAAAAGTAGGAATTTATCAACAGGTGTGGCTACTAGAAGTAGTGCCAATGGTTTACAAATGACTAGCATACTAGTGTTTGACTGGTATTCTAGTGTTTGGCTGATGTATTTGTGTTTGATTGGTAAACTTGTGTTTGACCAGTGTACTAGTGTTGGACCATTATACCGTTTGACAGGGATACAAGTGTTTGACTGGTATACTAATGTTTGACCGGTATACAAGGGTTTGACCGGTATACTAGTGTTCAAGTAATTAACACGTGGTTGGTTGTTGCATTTATTGTCCGACAGCTGAGCATCACATTGTATGTTTCCTTTCATTTTATCATGAAAAATATTAATAAATTGAAAATATTAAACTATTGTATGTTTGTATTTTATGAACAGTAGTTTGCTGTTCAAAGTTTAGATGGATATGCTACAACACAAGAATTGTTTGACTTACTGAACAAAGAGTGTTATGGAGTTTGCTGAGGTTTAGAGGAGATGGGATACTACACAAAAACTGTTTGACTTCCTGAACAATGTAGAGTGTTGTTGGGTGTGAATTACGATGTGCAGGTAGATTACAGACATAGAGATGCATGTAACAGACACCAATTTTGTAAATGTATATGTGCATTGTACATAACAATGACAGTCT
The DNA here is from genome assembly GCA_024699665.1 of Ostrea denselamellosa. Classification (NCBI taxonomy): domain Eukaryota; kingdom Metazoa; phylum Mollusca; class Bivalvia; order Ostreida; family Ostreidae; genus Ostrea; species Ostrea denselamellosa. The sequence continues at coordinate 6,383,766 of JAMZEH010000052.1, forward strand.
CCTGTAAACAGAAATCACACTATATAGGACATTCAGTGGTAGAGAGAGAATATGTGAAGTTGCTGTAGCCTTGAAGGGATGTATATGCATTCAAGTTGCCTGTATTCTTGAAAGTTCATAATTTTAAGAGTACCTGTACAATAAGCACATCCTCTCAAATATGCCCATTACATGACGAGTAAATTTAAAGAGTGTTGCACTGTGGACAACGGGTACTGTTCATAGTAGCAAACCAGCAATAATTGCATATCTTGTGTCCACACATATATTTAACTTTGACGACATTCTTAACCATCCTTTTACATTGAACGCATTTCTGGAAATCATTCAGTGGTCGCAGTGGTCTTCTTGGTGACCGCGAGCTCACCATTGCAACATCTTGACATGGACTATCGTCTGCATGTTGCGCAATTTCATCTTCTAAACCAGTTAATTCCCCAAGCATGATTTGAATCTGATCCGTGTCGATTTCTCCTGGTATAAAATTGATAGTTGTGTTGAAAGTCACCTCGTTCGGTTCCGTCTTGAGAAGGATGGAAGAGAGTCGAGTTTCCATCTGGACTGTCTCGGCGTCGCTCGCACAGTTTAAAGTGGCGTCCTCCAACTTGGAGGCCACGAGTTCTAGTTCAGCAACATCGCTCTCCATTTTAATGATAGTGCTCTCATTTCCTTTAATTTCTTCCTCACAAGAATTCAGCATCGCTTGACTTAGTCCAGAGACTGTTGCTATAATTTTATCTCTCTGAGCAACAATTTCTTTCATTTTCATCATGGTTTGACTTAGAACTCTTTCCTTTTCCATTCGCGTTTTCTCCAAGCATGCCACGAGATTTGGAAGGATAGTATTGGTGATGTCTTTTCTGTATTGGACAAGTTTCCTTCGCATTTCTATACTGACTTTATGGAGTTGAATCCAGTCGTGTTCCTTGTGTGTGGTTCTAATGCATTCGGAACATACTGACATCTTACAATCGCTACAGAACATGATCATTGTCTCTCCATCGTGAACCACGCAAATTTCGGGTGAAACGGATTCTTTTGGTTCCGCATTATTTACCGAAAAAGATTTGTTGACATTTTCTGATGAAGATTTAAGACTTTTCAGTTTAACACCACTGGTTGTTGTATTGTTTTCGTTGGTCGGCTCTTCTGAATCTTTTGCTGCGTCAATATCTATGTTTTCAGACTGTGCAGATTCGCTATGAATTCCACCACTCTGTTCCCTATCTTCTCTTTCAACATCATTTTCTTTTCTGTCATCTTCATAAGATTTCCTAAGTTTTTCAGTCGTTTTTGGATCTTCTCTTTGAGTTGCATTAGCCTTTTCTCCTTCCTGTGACCTAATTTCATTGGATGGTTTTTGCGTGTCTACTTGATTTTGAACACTCTGTTCTCTGTCTGGGTTCTTCTCACGAGTGTTGGGGTTGTTTGTTTTCGATCTAAACTGTTCCATTGACATTTTCTTAGAGTTGTCTTTTACGAAATCTTTTGGCCTATGGGTTGGTACCGTGATTATAGGCCTAGAGGCGTATGGAGATTTCCTAATCTTCCGGCTCGTGATAGGCAGCGTTCCTGTCTCTGGTCCTAGAAAAGAATTTTTCCCTGAACTCATTCTTACTTTATTATCATGGAAAATATATTATGTTTGAAAGCATACAATTGAAATGTCATTGAAGTCTTGATTACAGATATGATATTATTTTCCGTTTTAGCGGCATTTATAAAGGAAAGTCGATTTGTTTAAACAATGCAGTTTAACAATGAATGCACTTGAACGATTCGTTCCATGTCGGGGAACATTTATACACATTTATGTATAATATCAAATTCTGTGTCAATATTTCCGGTAATTGTTTCATAAGTATTCTTAATAACTTCAATTATTATTTGATTTATTACGGCTCGCAATCACGCCCCCCCCCCCCCATATATATATATAGTGTACTGAAACACATTCGGAACTATAAGTTTGGTTGGGGTTTTAAATTTAGGGATCGTCATATATTATCCTGTTTGAATTTCAATAGTAAATAAACTAGACTCAAGACTGTCTAGAGTTCTGAAAAATCATAACAGTCAAGTGATATAAATAAATGACAGTATCTTTTCACAATACAGGTAATTCTAGCAGCCCTACGTTATGCAGTCTGATAGTGTATCAGTGGGTCTTTTTGTCCCTAAAGATATCTCGAGACATTGCAGACATTGCCTAGGTCGCATTCAAAGTAGGTCATTACGCAACATCAAGATAGGTGCGCTGAACTGAATAAAATGGACCCAGACTGTGGTATAAATCATATAGTATTTCAAAGTATATAACAATTTTAATATATTTGAAACAAAATTTGCTATTTTAAACACTGTAATTTGTTTAAATCTTAAAAACCTCAGCAAGTCATGAACATCAGTACAGGTGAACTTTAATCTCGGCGAGATTTGTCGAGGCTGAATATCCCTGCTGCCACGGCGAATCTGAGGTGAGGTGTATTTGTTGTGCGAGACATATGTCCCATGATGTCCGATACTTTGATATTCGCCAATTTATCGTTATACGGTAATATGTCTTGTTGAATATGTTTTTAAGAAATCTTTATTGTGAGTTTGGTGACATACGAAAATTGTGTAATCTTCAGAATGTATATGTAGTATATGCTATAACCATTGTTGGAAATGTATGGCTTTTTTCAATATCTGTTTAATTATATTCAAAATATTGTGTAACCTTTAATTTTTAAAGGTAGAATGTCAGGTCCTCCCTCATCGATGTTGTCTAGATTGAAGGTGTTTGTTCCACCACTGTGGACTCAGGGTCTTCAACATGTTCCTAAGTTCATGATACCAGTAAGCTTAAAACAATCTATTCATGTAGTATATTAAAACAATGTGTATTTTTTTTTATATCTGTTGTACTGATAATGTTTGGTATGAAAATTTATCATCAGAACGATAGATGTAAGAAAAACATATCTTTATTGTTTATACATGCATTTACATTGAAGAACATTTTTTTATATGAATAATATAATAGCAGCCTTTCTAGGCCTCCATAAAACTTGAAATATAAATAATATTATGTCAAATACAGCTTCATAGAATTTGTGTCTGATAATTACAGTCATTTGAAATATGTGGGATCAAATTCTTAATCCTGATTCTATATCAACAAATGAGCTACAGCACACCAAGAGTATAGATAGTAATGTGTTCCTGCTAACATACAAATCAAAATAAGGGTAGGTCAATAGAAAGTAAATGATATTTTTTCTAAAACTTTATTGTAATAGTACACAAGAAAACATTCTAATCACAATAGATCTATTTAAGTTGCAGGTATATTAAAATATAATGAATATGAGGGGTTCATTTTTCACTATTAAAGCAACTATGCTTTGATATAAATTATGTATGCAATAATTAAATATGTCAACTCCAAAACAATGTTTATTCAATAATCTCTTTAAGAATATGATTAAAAAACATTCTAGAGTACAGGATATAATATAGGGTTGATCGGGTTAGTGGAAACACAAGAATTTTTATTTTAGGCCTCAAATTCCTGAAAATGCTAAGATAACTAACAGTATTCAATCTCGTAATCCTATAGAAAGTACAAATCAGAGAGATTGGCAAACATGGACCCCTGGTCATACCAGAGGTGGGATCAGGTGCCTAGGAGGAGTAAGCATCCCCGTCGACAGGTCACACCCACCGTGAGCCCTTCATCCTGATCAGGTAAACGGAGCAATCCAAGTGAGAATCCGTGTGCCAAGAACGGCCTAACAATTGGTATGAAACACGTTAGACAGCATTTGACCTAATGGAGAGTTGTACTGGCAAACTAGATCATTATAACGACCATAAAATTTGCGGAATACTGGCTTTAGATGGGACTGTACAAAACCCTGAAACATCAACTTCTTTGTCAGTGGCCTGCCTCGATTTGAAAACTGATCATATGCAGAACAAGCTCTTGCATATCGAATCAGTTAGAAGATATAAATACTATATGCAGGTGATGATGGAATATTGCTACATAGATAAGGGAAGTTGATGATTGGAGAAATTGAAATCATTCTATTTCTCATAAAGTTGAGTTGTTAATTTGCCACCAGCATCTATTTTCAGTAAAATATCTAAGTATGAAGCAGATGTGGAAGACTCTGTGGTGTCTTTTATTTAAAGTTCACTGGAAAATATCAAATTGACATATGAATGAAAATGATCATTGTTAAAAGATAAAACGTCGTCAATATATCTAAAGGTCGAATTGAAGTTACATGTAATTTTGAAACAAAAATATAAATGTTTATTTTGGAGGTCCTTTACATGTAGATAGGATCTCGTAAAGCGGTAATTGTAGTATATGTACAGGTATAACATTACAATAGCTCTCCAAATTTGTCAATCAACAAGTTGGAACAGCCAAGGAATAGCAATAGATGCTGTCTTTAGTATAAATTGTCGGATTGACATTGTGACGTCTGCATCATATTCTTTAGTGTGGCATTGTCAATGTCATTACATATTATCGCTAAATGTGACAGCATATTTTTTAGTTTAATTTTCAGCTGGTACTTGTATAGCTTTGATTTATTGATATAATTATATTCTTTATAACATCATGTGTGTATCTTGAATATTTTAAGACTTTTTAATATATAGTATATTGTTTGATTTTTGAGTGTTGTAAATGTTGGCTTTTTTTTGTTTTTGGTGCATGAAGAAAATTCATGACAAAATGAAAACACCAAAATTTCTCTATTCATAGGAATGATTCACTTGTTAAATGAAATTGCACAAAAAAAAGTAAAGCACTAAATTTTCCAACTACATTTTTGAGAAAAATCCACTAAATATTTCCGATACCAAATTTACTAGATATGCTGTACACTGTGTATAACAGATATATGTCTTCTAAGTAAAAATCACTATTAGTAGTTTATATATAGTAATATAGATCCAGAAACTTTATTACCCCAAATTTGCATACTCCATTGCGTTTTAAGACACCTTTGATTATGTTATATATTCATCGTAATTTATTTTTGACAGCTTAGCCACAGAAATAATCACATAAATTCCTGGAATCTTCCCGGTGTTCCGGAGTCATTCCATGTATTTATCAGGCGAGAGGACACTGATGGAACAGCCATTTCAGGAAATAAGGTACATTAAGTTTCCATTTGAGATTACCATAGTATTAATATAACATATTTCTTTTAAACTACCCCATCTCCTAATTTTCCTCCAAGAAAGTTCATCATGTACTTGTATGTGTTATTTGTTGAATTCTCTACTACTATGATTGTCTAGTATGTACATTATAGATTATATATTTTGTTAGGTTCAAATCAAATTGAGAATATATATCTAGCCTTGCTAATATCCCATGAAATCTATATGAAACAGAGATCAGCGAATTAATAGTCAATACCTGCATATAGGTATATTTTCTGGTTTTTGGTTTTATTGTTATTCTGACAGGTCAGAAAACTTGAATTCTTATTGGCTGATGCAGTATCTAAGAACTGTAAACATGTGATAACTTGTGGTGGAATCCAGTCCAATCATTGTAGGATTACTGCATTAGCAGCCAGAGAACTAGGAATGACCCCGCATCTAATCCTCAGGGCTGATGTTAAGGTACTATCATGATTATAGTGTAACAAAACATAAAGTACAATGCAAACAATGTCAAACTGAAATTGATATCAGTATTTTCTCTTTACAAGCTACAAGGTACATTTGCACTATAGGTGCAGAGTTGTAGCTCAATGGTCTATGGAAACTTGATGAACAACTAGAGAGCTGCAGTCCTATACATATTTTTAAAATGTGAAATTTTACAGCACAACTTTTTTGCACACATTGGTTCAGGAGCTATTTTTTTACATGTGTAATTATGTTGATACTGATACTTCGAAATTATGATAATGTATGCCTAACATCTTTGCAGGAATAAAAACCTTTCTTTGAAAAAAAAATAGATCATCTCTTTACAAGTGTCATACTGGATTGTCTTAAAACATCTTTCTTTGTAATTCTAGTCTGGACCAAGGTGTCTGTAGAAAAACTGTACAACCCACACTGATGGATATTGGTGTATTCTAGTTACTACTATGTAGTTAATCTTGTCACTGTGAGAATGACTATCGAGTCATTGTATCAGATATGAGAAAAATTCATTTGAGTTTTTTTAAAACTCTGTTTTGAGTTATTATATCAACATCTTCAAAAAATGTTTCTAAAAGAGATATATAATACTGTTGTGTATAGTGATAAATTGAAGATCAAGAACATATTTTTTAAATGCAGTATATAGAATTATCTTGTTTGATTTTAGAATGAAGATGATGTTGGTTGTGAAGGCAATGTTTTACTCAATCGAATGTGTGGTGCTCACATGTACATGGTGCCTAAATTATCCCCCTACCTCACAGAATTGAAACCGCGAATGGAAAAGCTGGCTGAAGCTATTCGGTATGGTAAGATAATGTGCATTATTATCATAATTATGCATTGTAGTTACATTTGTACACATATTGTGACTCAATCTTATATGAACTATCATACTAGAAAAACTTTGAATGATCTGAATTGGTGACTTGATTGTGTGTTACAATTATGTTGGCATATCTTTTCTAGAAAACAATGCAATTCATTTTTCTGTTAGATACAAAAATATTTGTTTAATCATTCAGATCTCTTTTTTTCTGTGGAATATTTTAATAAACGTATGATACAGTATATCTTTTGATAAAAAGAAATCCTTTTATACACTGCTATGAACAATGTACTTAGAAAATTTAAAAAAATTTAAAAATTGCTGTTGTCATATTATTCTTGCGTTTTCTAATGACCTACAGATTTCAATGAAGCCACCAACCATAACTACTGTACTAGCTTACCAGTGATTGGTACATTTATTTTCTTATTATCAGAGAGAAGACGGGAGAAGAGAGCTACTTAATTCCCGTGGGTGGATCCAATACCGTAGGAATGTTTGGGTTCCTTACAGTTTTTGAAGAAATGCAATCTTCTGTAAGTATTTCATGTTTTGGGTTCCCATCCATAATATGTCTCCCACCTCCCATACAGAATATAGAGTCTGATGCATTTTTAAATTTTATCAACACAGTTAATTGAGTTGCATCAGAATTTACATTTCATCAAATGAAGCCAATTCATATTAAATATTATCTGCATTTTATGTGCCTGTATTTAAACAGCTCAAATTGATATATCCAGATATCAGATATCACAGATATTGTGGTCACTTGTGGAAGTGGAGGAACTGTTGCTGGATTATGTATAGCCAATCATCTCACAGGATCAAAGTTCAAGTCAGTACAGATACATCTATATACAATATCTTAAATTGAACATTCTTAGAACAATAAACATGTATTATCTGTTTTCTTTCACTGATTATACATGTAGTATACAGGACATGTATATATAGTAGAACCCCCTGGGGATCCAGGTTAGAATAGATCCTCAGTACACCTTGCTTGTCCTAAGAGGCAGCTAAATGGAGTGGCCCTTCGGATAAGACCACAAAAACCGAGGCCCCTTGTCACAGCAGGTGTGGCACGATAAAGATCCCTCCCTGCTCAAAGGCCCTAAGCACCAAGCATAGGCCAAAATTTTGCAGCCCTTCACTTGCAGTTGTGTTGTCTCCATATGAGTGAAAAAATCTCAAGCAGGGCATAAAACAATATACAATCAATCAATCAATCCAACCTATTTCATCACAATAAGCATGTCATTATTATAAGAAACTGGTTTTGCTGAATATCATACATGTTCATGTTTGTTTTCTCTTGTGGGTATGCATTTTTTCTTTGAATTTATAAAATAAAATGTTAAACATTTTGTATTCTTATGAAACTGACTGAGGTATACTCCATACCTCCCTGACAGCAAAAAAAGGAGGTTTGAAGACAACTGACAGGGTTTTAACATAATAATACAGGAATTTCACAACTTGAGGCATCATAATAATTATGTAAATTTACATTGGTTTATGAATAAATAATTTTTGTGTTTTGAAAAAATATACAATACATTAACATCATAGCAATGTTGAGGGATAAACTGCCGTGTAAATTGGGGGCGATGTGCAATAAAATTTACATCACGTTAACCAAAAATTCATATTAAATCAACATTGCATTTAAAGAATTCTACTGTATAATACTCAAAATTTTATTTGTTGTCAATCATCACAAGCTATGAAATTTCTCTTTGTAGAGTACATGCAATAACAGTGAGTGATGATGCCAAATACTTCCATAATCACATCAATGACACACTGTCAGAAATTGGACTGACCGAGGTCAGATCAGAGGATATTCTGGACGTCGTAGATGGCTATAAAGGTCAGGGTTATGGTCTTTCAACTGAAGAAGAATTGGGTATGTATAACACACAGACACAGAAAAATAGTATGATTTAATAGGGTGGGGTTTGTTTTTTTTTGGGGGGGGGGTTGTAATAAACAATTATATAAGATAAGGGGTCCATTTGCCTACCAAAATTTACATTGGTGCATTTGTTTCAAAATTGAATGTATTTTGTGTAAGTATCCTGATGCAACTCAATTGTTGTTCTGTTTGATTAAAGTGATGTAACGCACTGAGAGCAGGCTTGGACAAATGTTAAACTTATGCCATAGAGTTATTAAAAATGTTTGGTTGTCCAAAGCCATGCTGTGTGTTTTCTGGAAATAAAAGTAAAATGTTAACAATAATTAGAATTTTAATTGAATTTGATTCATATGAGATATTTTGTCACTTTAGATGATAAGTACATGTACTATAAATGTCTATAAATATCAGAGAAAAATCATATAAAACAGTATTGGACATGGCCTCTCTATGAAATAAAATTGATCTTCCCTTTTGAATTTGATGAGCCCTAGAGGGGAAAACCTGCAATAGAGAGTGCATGTTGCAATGAAAATTTTATGCATTTATGAAACACACGTAAACTGTAATGTGTATGAAATGTAACATATTTGCATACTTTGCATCTTGACTTTCTAAATGGCATATTGACCCAAGTCCAAAAACATGGAACAGTCCATGATCCTCATCTAAAATTCCCTTTGTGATAAGTATGATTTTGTTTATGCTTTCTCAATGGAAAGAAATCATAATGTCTATGTGAAATTTGTCAATCATTTCTATATCAACCTCTTAAAATTTTGGAAATGAAATAAAATACATCTAACCCACACCCAAGTTTAAGTACTTTATAAAGTATGCTTGTGTTAAAAGTCAATAATAAATTTGATACCCTCATTCAAAAAATGAAAATCAATGATTTATTTTTTTTTTTATCATTCTGTAGAATTTATTATGGACATTGGGGCAAAAACTGGAGTGGTCCTGGATCCTACATATACTGGGAAAGCTGTCCGAGGATTAGTGTCTGAGCTTCAGAATAATCCTCAGAAATTCCAGGGAAATAGAATTCTGTTCATTCACACAGGTACCCAATTTTCTCAGTCATAGATCTTCGTAATTCATTGACAACCATGATTGTTTTGTTTTATTTTTTGATACGGAAATATTAGGTATTTTGTAATATACAAATTTGAATTGTTGATTTCAGGAGGAATGTATGGACTTTTCGATGGTCGAATCAATCATCTCTTACAAGAAAGAAAAACACCAAATAGCAGTATTGTTCATTTCTGGAGTGACAAATGTGATGTTATAAGCATTAGTTAACAAAGGATTATAGACATCTTTCTAAGTGTAATTATTTCATGCTTTAAATATACACTCATTGTATTTGTTGAATAATGCAATATTACATGCATGTAACTCAGGTAAGCATGCTAAATTTATGAAATAATAATTTAAAGGTTTTTGTACATGTATACACATACTGTATGTTTGACATTTTGCAGGGGGTGGGTGGGTGAGCTATTCAGGATTTACATGCAAAACATTCTATATTGACATAGCATATTTTATGTTGATATGTATTGTAAAAAGGAGAAAGAAAATCCAAAGTATTCTCTTCTCAGTTTACATATAATAAGAAATTTGACAGCAAAGTGTTATTTGGTTATAATGTAACTTGGTGCAGAGTTTTCATAGTGCATCATAATTAATTATTAATTCCTTATGGTTTAATTTATCTTTTAACAAGCACACTTTTAATTACATTGTACGTTTCAGGGTGATTTTTTTTTTAAAATGACAAGCATCAATAATATCATAATGCTATACGTAGCAATTAAGTTATGTTACTGAGAAATAAAGTATGAAGTAAATAAATAAGTAAATAAAGTATTAGCCAATCAAACTGCGTGTTACAAACGAAATTAAATTATAACTGTACAATCTATACGACGTTTTAGAAATCTAGATTTTAAGCACGATTGATTGTCAGATGGGTAACCAAGTTTATCTCTTTGAGTAGTGGCAATGAATATACCAATGTAGTGATAGCCTGTCAAATAAAGCCAAGATCCGCCACGTGGTTGCGAGAAGAGGGGGAGGGGGTTGAACACTAATGACCAGATGCTGAAGGAGGATTGGTTGTCCGAGGAAACGGGCAATAATTGCCGTCAACATTCCTGCACATTAGAGAATGGTTACATGTGTATTTATATTCCAAACTTTGTAAGGAAACTTATTGTGGTATGAAAATACACGTAATGTTTACACATAAAATAAAATAGCTGTACAACTTACCTTTATTTAAAACATTTGTTGAAATTTCATAGCAAGATCTCTGAGTTTCCAAATATGCATGTAGTATTTGGCAACATCTGGACTTAGATGGTGTTCTGAAGTACTAAGTTCTTGGGATAATATATAATTAGCTATAGGATTATGGAAAATCATGGTCTATTGACTGGCAGATGTGAGACCAATTCATTATTAATTAAATCTGTCTTGGAGAAATTACGTTTTAACGTGCTTAAGGCTTGGGTATCGGTTACAAACGCAAATGCAATGTTATCATAATACATAATTAAAATGGATAATAAAGTTGCCACAGGGGGATGATTCATTCAAACTAAAATGCACATAATATTTGGGATTTCCTTTTTTTTTTGACGATTGCAGCAACCCGTAATTAATATGGGAGCCTTAGGATGCATGTATGGATAGTATTTGTTATAATATAAGAAATAATGACTACATGGAATTTGAAGAAATTCGTTGGAGAATAACCCTCGAGGTCGAGACGTTTGATGGAAAAATAAAAACCGAGCCCAGCCTTTTTGGGGAATAATTCTCCACAGAACTTTCCAAAATTAGGTACTTATTTGTATTCTCCTAGGATAGTGTTTGTAATATATCCAAAGCACAGACATATTTGCTAGCCAATGGTTTACGATCCGCTTCGGATCGGATTGTAAACCCAGTGCTGGCAAAGTTGAAGCACAGATCACTTCTTTAAATGACAGTTGAATACACTTTTTTTTTTGCATTTACCAATTGCACGTTCGCTTCGTGACCAAGTGGTTGTAAGTTCGAGCCCCGCTCGTACTAAGGTCGCGTCAAAAACAAGCAATGAATGCTCCTTCGCCAAACACTTAAGACGTATATAAATAGGTAGTAATATATAAATAGGTATTAACTGCTCTTTCACTAAACACTTGACGTTTAGAAGTTAGAGTCGCGGACCATTCAGTTGAGACATAAAATTCGAAGTCCCATGTTACAATAGGCGCAGGCATGATTAGGTACGCTCACTGCTACGACTTGGATTGCCATGCATCCAATCAAACTTTGTGCCACTTCACTTACAGTTGGTGAAGTCTCGATGGAGTGAAAAAAATCTCGATTGGACGTTAAACAAACACACAAAACCCACAGAGTTACAGTTCTTCAGCTACATGACGTCAAGGTATAAAATCTCTAAAAATTTGTTCCCTCCCTCTCTCTGAGATCTGGTCCAACATTTTCCCTGGGAGTTACAGATTTGCAGCTAGGTAACTTCACTCAGACGTTTCAAAGTTACTATTCTACTGGATGTCTGGTGGTTTGCCCTATCCTCACCCCAGGGGTTGCAATTCTTTTAAATAACTTGCGTTTCGATATCATCTAAGGAACTATTGCCTTATACAAAATTATGTTGTCAAGGTTAAGTACGAAAGGTCAAATACACCAATAGTTTACGTTATATCTTGTCTTAGCGGCGCTAGCAGGAGTGAATTAAACAATAAACTAGACTGGGTGATGAAGGTAGCAAGCATTGCAGAAAAATAAATCATCACTTGCGTTTTGCAATTTTTCTGCTATGATTGCTAACTTCACCACCCGATCTAAAACGACAGAAAGACTTTTTTGTTAATTTTTTTAAAAATATAAACTAGATTTAAATACTAAAATATCATATCTTTGACCCATTCGTTACTTTAAACGGAACAGCCAATGCACCCTTTGACCTTGATGACCTTCATCTTTGGTATTGATGAAGCGGACGGGTGTACTAAACGAGGCCGATGGTCCATATCACTCACCTGTGTCACCTTGGCAGATATTTAATCAAACAATAAAATGTCTTTCTTTGCTGTTTTAACGAGTGATAAATGTAGCTAGAATTGCAGAAAAAGAATTATAACTTGCGTTAACGGGTTATTAATCAAATTCACTGGGGTACTATGTTGGGGGTCATCGTAATGTATTTTTAGATTAAAGTATTCCGAAGCCGCCTTGCAGAATTTTCACCACAGTTTAGACGTGTTGACCTCGCTCTTAAGTGGTACGGGGCTTTGGAATTAAAATTTTTAGCCCTTCCTCCTTAAATTATTTTAAAATACATCAGTTGTAGAATTGAAAACATTCATCTGAAAACAGAAGACGACACGAATAAAGGGAAGCGGTCTCTGTAGAAAGGTCACAGAGAGTGTGTTCGAGACCGCCGTTCTTAGCTCAGGTATAAATTCCTGCCGATCCCGAACGCCGAGTACGCTTCATGAGAACGGGTTCGAGGTGCAAAAACTCGCACCTCTTGTATTTGTAGTGTGTTCGTAGAACAGCAAAAAGTGTACCAATTCATTACCCATAGACCTCAATACTAACATTTGGTCCTCTCACCAATTATTGAAATTAATTTTAGATAAATGACCACCAAGATTTCAAATTTGATTCCAAGTGCTAATAAAAAACGACAAAAATTATACAGGGTCCCGTTGCTTTTATACATGTAGGTCATATTTGTACTTTTTTACAACACATAGCAATCTGCAGTAAATTACACCTTTCATTTCAAACACACCCCTACCATGGCAATTTCCGCAGCCCTTTCTCGATTTTGTCCGATAATTTTTCATCCCGACAATTAAATTAAACTTCTATATTATTTCTGACAATTTCAAATATTTTCACTCTTGATATTAGCCAATCAAGCCACACCTAAACATTTATACCTCCGCTCAATCTGGGGTAAACTGCGTCCGGGTTACGCATCCGGGGGTTTGGTACTCTCATTCCAACATGTTCGTGCGTGCATGATCTCATTATTCGTGACTCGAGGAACGGAACACTAGAACAATTGGAACAGCGGACTCGAACGCGCTGAGAGTGCCTTGAGTGAACTGAAATTAATCTCTCTTGAATCTTCAGCACAAGTGAGCTAAAAACAAAGGACGACATATTCTCTCCATTTTATTTCACTAATTAACACTGGGACATTGATGAACAGGCGCGTTGTATATTCAGTGACGTTATGAAAGAGAAACCAGTTGAACACTCGCCTATAATGGTCTATTAAAAATCACAGAAGTATATATCCATGTATGTACACATGTCTGACATCTTTCTAAACTGTACTTCGTATAGGCATTGATCAGTGACATGAATTAAAGCATCAAATCAAGTGGTGCGACCACACACAATGCACATGTGCAACTGCAGAAGACTGTATTGTGAATGGTTTCCCAGACGGCCATTGTGCGAGATGAGTGCATATTTAGTGAATCTGTGCTTCCAAAACCGACACATCACCTAAAATGACAAAATGACAAATTATCAACTGAAATGTACTACTGATTAAGATAATACAATATAACGTAATATGTTAAAAATTAATTCCAATTCCATTATTGTCTGGTCTGTTATTTAATATACGTTTTTATTAGATATTCTGTAGCTATATTTAGAAATATGTATCGGGATTGAAATTTTGGCAATACATCACAATTTCGTATTTATCAGTTAAGATCAAGTGAAATGCAAAAAAGTTGCAAATTCTACACCATGTCGTCAAAGAGAAACTTATGTGTGTATAATAATCTATACTAGTATTTCAAAACCTAATTATATCAATTATATACATTATCTACGTGTATGGTTTCTTATTTATGTACTCGCAAATAAACCCATCCACGCGTATAATTGCTCACTCTACTCTTGAAACATTGATCAATTTACTCTTTGTTGAAATTGAGACATAAAAACAGGTGAGAACTGTGTAACAAAAAAGCAAAATAGTTATCAATCCGGTAGGCGAAGATGAACCATTTATTCTGTTTACCCAGAAGCCTGCGTAAAGGATATATATCAAAATTTTGCGACACAGGTGAATTTAATTAAGACTTAAAATGTTCATGGCTATCAATATTAGTGACACTAATTACTGTGCAACTTAGTGTACATACAAAGTATACAATTGTGACTGGGTGTTTATTTCAAATATATCTAAACGCAGAGCTGCAGGGGTTTGTGATGATAGCGAATAAAAAAATTATCGAAGTGTATCTCTAGTCATAAGTTGACTTTCGTCGTCGTAATCCTCATCAATATCATCTAAATGACTTCTGCCTCTCTTGGAGACAGGAGGGTAACGTTCTCTTAAACTTTCCCGTCCATACCTGTATATCCTGGTGAAAGGATCATACGACTCCCGTTGTCTGGGGTTATAAGTCACTGGCTGATTGCTGACGGGTACAACGGGCACCTGTCTCACTGGTTGTTCATACACATAACCAGGGTTATTGGTTACGGTCTGGTTCGATGTATTTTGTGTCGCATATATGTTATATTCACCTCCCTGGGCTACAATTTTTACATCGATTCTCTCCATCATTCTATAGGTTTTATACAAGTCTTGGAAAACAAAATCTGGAATTTCACGATATGATATATTGGAGTTTCGGACCTTTACCGATACTAACTTTCCATATTCCAGTGTCCCTTCCAAAGTAAAATCCGTTGGATAACTCGGGCGCGGCAATGGTCCAGGCAGTCTTTCACCGTTTGGTCCGTAATATACATGCACTTCGTTGGGTGGTGTACCATTCGGTGCATGCTCAGGAACTGGAGCGGGTGCATGTGTTGTGGTATTATATTGTGGCACTGCCTGAGGCATTTGAGGCTGAGGCCTATAATGTGTATAATTATATGGAACCAAATTAGAATCAGGTGCTAAATTAGAATAATGTGTTTGCTGCAATTGTGGTTGAGGTGGAGCTGGCGGTGGCGGTAGGGGTGGCTGATGTTGATATTGAGGCTGATAATAGCTTCTGTTTTGACCTTGATGTGAATGTTGATAATAATTGGGTTGCTCCATTAGCGGTTCCTGGTATCGCCGTTGCGGTTGTGGCGCAGTAAGGGATACCTGAGGAGATCTCGGTGGCTGGTGAAATACGTGAGATGCCCGTTTTCCAGGTACTCTGAAAAGGTGATTGGGAACGTCATCGTCATTGGTTCTGTTTGTTGATAACGACAGTGGTGGCATGTCGATTAAAGGACGTTCACCGTACTTGGTCAATACGACGGAATTTCTGCCTCCTCCTCTTGACATTTCGACAGCTAAGAAACATGGACATTACAATATCTCACCCTCTCTCAGTTGATCTATAAATCTGAAAAGGATACAAATAATCTGTATCTGTATTACTGTGTTATTTATATATACATACATACAAATACTTCTATGATATTACAAAAGACAATGCTTAACAGCCGTTGTGGAAAGAAACATAAAATATGGTGTGAAATGAATGTTTTTGTTCGGAATGCTCACAATTGTTTGTACCAAATCTGTGATATGCAATGATTAATTGAATTTATTATACTTTCATGTAAAATACTCCGATCTGATTGGCCGAGAAACATTTGTAAAAACATACTATTCCCCTCTGAGGACAGAAAGCCACGCCTTCCAGGGTGATATTATCTAGCAACGGGAAGTATTACTTAACGACGGGAGATATTCTAAAAAATATCACATGCGTCAAATTTATGCTCGTACGGTTCGCCGTAGATTGCTAGACGCCGTCGCTTGAGCGTTTGTAATTCACGCAACTATTACGCTGATTGTGGTTGATATTCAAAATATCGTATTACATTGATTCATTAAACGTCAACAGACGATAGCGACAACATGTTTGCAAACGTGAATGAGAATGATATACAAAGACTACTTGAAGAAAAGAACTCAAAAAGCACGCAAAGGACAGTGAAAAGGTCCGTTAACTTATTTCGGAAGTTTTTAGCAGAGAGAAACAAAAGTTCGGAGTTTGAAAGTTATTCCAAGCAGGAGTTGAACGAAAGTTGGAGATTTATGAATATATGTATCATTGAGCATGATAAAACAGACATTCAGTATAATAAAACAAATAGTTCATGTAGTTGAGGGTAATATTGAAAATTTTCACCCCTCGAAAAGCCATTGTCAACCTCGGCTACGCCTCGGTTGACAATGGTTTTTCTCGGGGTGAAAATTTTCAATATTACCCTCAACTACATGAACTATTTATATAATGTAAACTATATTTAATTCACAAAGTGAATGGGATCGGGCAGCAGGCATAGCCTATTTTAGCCCTCTCCCTACATCAAGGTCAAAGGTGAAATGGAAATACAAGGCTCACACATTTACACATAATTAACATATATACTAGAGAACACTCACATGAACGTGCACATATATATAAATGAAAATATAGATAGACAGACTGAGAAAAGTTATGATATACACACATATAGGATGAGTAAACAAAAACAAAAGAAAACAAGTGAACTAAAGACTGAAAATTATTTATACAATTTGAAAGGGAAATGATTAATTGAATGAAAGGGTAGTAAGAACGACTCATTTCTCCAAAGCACGATAGTTGAACAAAAAATGTACTGACGGCAAAAAAAACCTACATTTTTCTAAGATGAAACATTCGGTTTTTTTTCATAATTCATATCAGATATCAACTTGAACACTGATTGGCAGTTCGAAGAGTATGGAGCGCCAAATTCAATTATGGTTCTCATCAATTCATTTCATGAGAGCATCAATGTGGTGGAAATATTGCTCGCAAAAATTAATTTAAAGCTCGGTATAAATGATTCGCTGATCTCTTTAAATCAGTTTAAGATATCTTTAATTATTTACAACGCTTTTGTATAAGGAATTGATGCTATCATCAATTCAATCAATGCACGCAATAATTCAGAATTGAACATATTAATAATTATTTGAAAAGATTTTTAACTGAATTGTTGCGCGCATCAAATGGATTGATGATATCTTCAAATAATTAAAGATATCTTTAATTATTTGAGTTTATTTTAATTTGGCGCTCCATAGAATAGTAGCGACAGAACTGTAGCTCTCTGGTTAAAGAGCCTACATAGAGAGCAAACAGATCCATTTTACCTACCAACCTTTGACTTATGATGCAAATTTTATCTGAAACTTCACACTAATGTCTCAGGATTTCATGTCAAACAAGTCCTAACATATTTCACCACCCTGGCCTTTCACCAAGAGCGCTACAATTCAGCAACTACAAATGGGGAAATCATCTCAAAACATTTTGACATTTATTGTGATAAGTTGAAAAATTAACAGTGTGAAGTGGTAGACATATTGTTAAGTTCATTATATTTAAATAGCCGCAACATGGAGAGCACACCATCAATTGACAAATTACATGGCCCCCCGAGTGTTTTGTAAATACAGAATAGCCTAATAGATATTGACTCTTTGTGTGATCCAAACAAATGGATTTCAATAATGTTTATCAATATTAATGTATATTATCAACCATCTAGCCTCTGTTAACAAATACTTGCCGTTCTGAAAGAATGCGTGTTTATTTTATAAATATCGAAACTTTTAGAAATTCTTTTAAAAAAATGTGGTTTCGTCTGACAGTTTAATGAAAATTTTCAGCGTGGCTTAGAAACATCACAATAATGAATACATGAAAGTAACAACAAAGGAAGATTTGAGGCCATTTAATACGACTTAGTGTGTATCCCTGCTACGGAAATCAGTTCAGAAAATTCTGGAATGAGTGGCATGTAATTATCTCAAACGACATATAAAGCGCAAAATACCGAAGAATAATTGAACACTGCACGACGTGAAGCCCTATTTACACACCTTTAAAAAACTTTCACCTGGTCATTCTGAAAATCAACCTTATTGTTGTTCTAAAGCTCAACATGTGTTGTATATTGCGTTATTTATAGAAAAAGTGCTGCAAATTGTAATCTTTCTTTAATTCATCTTTGTCGGATGTACAAAATTAATGACTATGTCAAGTAAAGTATTTGGCAGGAAATTTTCTTTTTCATTCGGAGTGTATTTTGCACCAAGCAAGCATAGACAAACGTGATTACAGTTGAGCTCTGAACCGACTGTTGACAGCAATGTATGCACCACAGACTAGCAATTATATCTATTTTATAGCAAACTGTATAAAGTCAATATTTACAGAGTTTTAAACGTTTTCTATTGTTCACAACATGTTTTAACAAAATCTTTTAGTCCCGTTCATAAAATATTGTAGTCCATTTATTGATAGACTAACTGGTGAAAGTATTTCATATAATCTTCTAAATCTAATTGTTTAGTATTAACTTACTCTTTCAAATTCATATGTTATTTATTCAGTCGAGATAAGAAACATATTAAATACCTGATAATTGTGACTTTACATCCTTGAAAATAGTGTCTATGTTCAACAAATGTTTAGAGGAAATTTGGAAGGATGCAAACAAGAACGGTATCCTAGGAGTCGAATTACAGACACCCATTAATGTGTTTACATTTTCAATACAGGCTTCCAATAAATTCGGTTATGAATATTTATGAATGATTGAATTTATCTATTTCAATAATCTAAAAAGGATTTAATTCGAACATTGTACAAATAAAACAAAAAACTTTCTATTTATACACACTACAAAGAACAACGTATTAAAAAAAAACCAAAACGAAGTGAATTCAGAATATACTTTTAAAGAACTTACCTGCCGTGACCCATGTGTGAGGCTTTTTTCCCTCCGTTATATTTTCTGTGTTAGTAACCCGGAAATTTTAAAATCAATAATGAACATTCCATTATCGAAGTTATTTGCAGATGTTGACCTTATGAAACAGCGCGGGTATTTCTACTGATAAAATGAGTTGATATTGTTTGTAACACACAGGTAACTTCAATAGCAAGTGTCCTCTCGTTGATATTGGAAGGAAATGTCTCAATATATATCCAGGGGATGCTACTCCCAAATCTTCAACATTGACTATAGATAACAGTTAAAATCATAATGCCAACTCTACCCCCAGTTTCACCAGTATTACGATTAGCAGACTTTGGACTGAATTTCTGTTCCCTTCTTTTGAGGTTTTGAGATCTTAAATGCCCCCAAAGTAACCTCCATTTTTATTGAATTTGACAAATAACTGTTTGTATAGATTTTGTATATGTATAACGAGAAAGCATAGTACAACGCAATATTGAATGAAACCCCGGCATGTAAACTTAAACGGAATGGTGATTTTCTTTCTGTACATTGTATGATCAATCAAATGAATTTCTGAAAAAGATCTCAGGACCAAGGTGTAGACATTTAAACTCTCTCCCTATTGCTGAAGAATCATTCACATGCATTCAGTTAGAACATCTTTCTTTTCAATCTGGTCTTTGTTGTGATCAAGCGTGATTTTATTTTCGGCAGTCTAAACAAGTACATAAGCATTTATTTACACTTCTAATATAACTATAAATCTAGATTATTGCTTATTGAAGAATGAATCAGGAAAGTCATAAAAATATAAAGGGGTTTAAAACTAATGCAAAAGAACTTTTAACACTTCTATCTGCTAAACAGTTCTCCATTTCATTAGTTATACGTGATATTGGATTGTTTAATGGTTGTGTAATGTTTAATGATGCATCCCCACCATTTTGAGTTGGTTCATACTTCATATTGAGATGTAATAAAATTAGGGAAAAAAAGTTGTTGGGTGGATACCTTAGTTTGTTAACATAGAGCATAACATAAGTCACCTTAAGTACACGAAATTTCCTGACTCTCAGTCGGATGAAAGGCAGCGACAAATATTTTGTCAAAGGGTCTCGAGTGGAAGTCGGCGACAAATATCCAAGCAAAGGTACCGCGTTGAGAGTCGGTGACAAAGTTAAAGAAAACCATTGAATTTCTTTCACACTTTTTGTCATTTTATTATTGATACAAACTCGTTGTCTATCAAAGTTGTATTTTAACACATAAAGGGCAAAGTTTCTAAAGTTGTATTTTAACAGGTATAAAACGCAGAATTATATATCGCCTTTTCTCACATATGTACAATATGGAGCGCCAAATTTACATAAATTAAAATAACTGAAGACATCATTAATTCATGTAATGCGCGCAACAATTCAGTTAAAGATCTTTTCAAATACTTAATGAAATATTTAATTCCGGATAATCGCGCGCATTAATTACATTGATGATAGCATTATTTATTCTGTTGAATTAATGAGCGCTATAATTGAATTGATGCGCGCTACAATTCAATTGCAGAGATCAATAATTTAATTCATGCGCTCATCAATTCAATAAATATTCGCACTAATTGAATTGTTGCTGTCTTCAATTGAGTTGTCCAGCGCACATCAATACAATAAATGCGCACAATAATTGAATTATTACTCTCCTCAACTGAATTAAAAATATGATTAATTCAACTGATGCTGACAATAGTTCTTTTAGAGAAAGCAACTATGTAATTAGATATATATCTTTAAATCAACATATCCACATTTGAATTAATTATCTCTTTAATAGCCCATTTTTGAATTACCATATTCCGGCTGTATTCTAACATTTATTTTGTACTTGAGTCACGTGATTTTTGTAAAACTGAGGGGCGCATCATTTCCGGTAAATATGTTTTTGTTAGAAACGTGTTCGTGTGCTGCGAAATGCCGAACTTCTATTGTGTTGTGGAATGATGTACGTCAGATACCAGGAAGAAGGGGCGATATGGACTCATGGCTGATGTGAAATTCTTTCCATTTCCCACATCTAACTGCCCAAACTCTGCAGAAAATGGCATGAAGTGTTAAGGAGCCGTGACTTCAACCGCTAACGTCACGACAGATTATGCTCCAGACATTTTGTAGAATGTGAATAAACACCACATCATCGTTACCCCAAGCTTTTTCGGTATGACAACTACATATTTTTTCAAAGAACACGGGGAGCATCGTCTTACTAGAAAAGATTAATTAATCACCGGAATGATGATGCCATCGAAATTGGAGACGCACCGTTCCTCGATACACTTAAATTCAATTCTGCTGCAAGCTGATATAGTCTTAACATATTATCTTTTCTATAAAAGTGACATGCAACTCCTTGATCCAATAAAACCGCTTTAATTCTTTCGAAATTCATGTTGAAAACCGATGTTGATGTGCCCGTATCGAGTACAAAGTAAATGTTAGAATGATGTCGGAATACGGTAACTCGAAAATGGATAATTGATGCGAGCATCAAATAAATCGTTGCTCTCATCAGTTGAATTAATACGCACATAAAAACAAATATTGATCTCAGCAAATGAATTTGTGCGCATATCAAAAAAAAAAATTAATTAATTATTGCTGTCATCATTGAATTTATACGCGCTTTTATTCAATTGATGAAAGCAATAATTGAATTGATGAAATGTTCAAATAATTTAAGATAATCTTCAATTATTTGAATTTATGTTAATTTGGCACTCCATGTACATGTTTTTAAAAATAGTTGCTTTACAGTCTTCGCTAGCCCGCAGATCAGAGTTGATGGTAAATCCTTAGCTAGCGAAGATTTTCTTCCACAAAAAAGAAGATTAAGAGGCCCATGGGCCACATCGTTCACCTTGGCCCATATTACATTTTTCCGCTATATATTCACATGTAAAACTTTGATCCCCAAATGTGGCCTCATCCTACCTCGGGGGTCATTATTTTAACAAACTTGAATCTTCACTATGTCTATGGCTTAATGGTTCTTGAGAATATTTTGTTCCCCATATTTTCGCATATAAAACTTTGATCCCCTTTTGTGGCCCCACCCTACCCCTGGAGGCCACGATTTTAAAAAGAACTTGAATCTGCAGTATGCCAAGAACTTTCAATGTAAATTGGAACTTTTCTGGCCCAGTGGTTCTTATGGAGATTTTTAAATGATCCCACTCAATTTTTGAGATTATTTCCTCTTTGAAGGGGGTATGACCTTTCACTTTAAAAATATTGAATTCCGTCCACCCAAGGATGATTTGTACCAAGTTTGATTGAAATTGGCGCAGTGGTTCTGGAGAAGATTTTTAAATTTGTCAGTGTATTTTTGCTATTATCTCCCCATTGATAAAGGGATTTTCCTTCATTTGAAACTTCTTCCTCCTCGGATGCTTTTTGCCAAGTTTGGCTGAAATTGGCCCAGAAATTCCGGAGAAGTCGAAAATATGAAAATTTACAGACCGACGACGGGAGATCGGAAAAGCTCACTTTTTCTTTCAGCTCAGGCTGAACGTACCCAAAATATCAATTAATGCAAGTTTGACATGTTTTTATAGTTACTTTGACTTGCTTTTTCAATGCACATTAGTTTTGAGCAAGATCGGGGGTTACCTACAGTTGAAAATACAGCGCAATCTCACTTTATCACATGTAGTTAACATCGGAAATGACGTTTCCTCCGCATTTAAACGTTGGAAGATTTTTGTGGTGAAGCATTTTAACTGTAAAGCTTTTCAAAATACTTGCAATACACAATAATCCAATTTCGAGTTATCGTATTCCGGCATGAATCGAACATTAACATCCGGTTTCAACATGAATTTCGAAACCTTTAAAGTACCAGAATTAAAACGGATTTTACTGGATTGATGAGTTACATGTCATTTTTATAGGAAAGATAACATGTCAAGATTTTGTCAACTTGCAGCAGAATTGAATTTAAATGTACCAAGGAACTTTCTTCAATTTCGATGGCGTCATCATTCCGGTACCTCAACACTTCAAGCCATTTTCTGCAGAGTTCGGGCTGTTCAGATGTGGGAAATGGAAAGAATTTCAAATCAGCCATGAACCATATCGCCCCTTCTTTCTCGTATCTGACGTACATCCTTCCATAACACAAAAGAAGTTGGGCATTTCGCAGCAGATGAACTCGTTTCTAACAAAATCAATTTTACCGGAAGTGATGCGCCCATCAATTTAAACTGGTACCCTGTTGATTGGTTCTACAAAGAAATATTTTAATCAGTTTTACGAGAGTCAATTTTTTGTGTTTTAATGAATTCTAGCGCTAGCCGTTGATACGCGTGCAATTGCATTACAGCCCAAATTCTGACTGTCGATGATTAGCCTTTACTTGTACTCGTGAGAAGCGAGGTCAACTGGGTACCAGTGTACCCTCAATTTTACGTGACTCAAGTAAAAAGTAAATGTTGAATACCGTCGGAATACGGCAACTCGAAAATGGGCTATTCAACCCAACTGACACGGCCTTATATTCATCATAAAAAGACTTATTTACACATATTTAACTAGATTAATGCATAATAAAGAAAATCCCTCTCTCTCTCACACACGAGAAACAGGATACCTTGAAAACATTTCATTCCCTATGTCGTAGATAATGGATGGTAACCACATGAATGCTTTGACAGTTTATGCTACCTCCTGCTTTTGTACGCAACATCTTTGGGAGACCAGAAGAAAGTTTTAAATGAAAATGTACAACTAATAAATTTAGCTCACCAGCTCTTGAGCACAACTACGCGTTTAGAATGTTAAAACTGTGTACATATTGGTTCAACACTGATTTCCATTGGTCCAAATATATTATACATGCGTTTACTACTTAAACCTGAAATTGAATTTTTAATGTCAGTAACATTATAGTTAAAAACACGATAAATTGGCTGAAGAAGGAATGCTACACCTGAGATATTTGATATGGATGACAAATGTAGGATATGTACAATGATAGTTTGAAATTGAAAACTTTCAATTTTTTTTTTTTATTTAGTCAACAAGAGTTGTCAGAAGACAATGTAGGTGACTGTGAAGTATAACTCTACTAAACATTGATTAATATAAATTATTCAGGTGACTGGTAAAATATTTCCCGACAAATCTGACAAGTTTATAAGGGTTAACTCACAAAGTGTGGATAATGCTTCAAAACTATTGATGAATAATTGAAATATGGATAAAAATACATAGCTACAGTGAAAGTGTTTGAAAAGTAGGATTTGGTCAAGAACCAAAGTTTTCGAACCACATCAAAAGCCTAGTTATGAGGCATCTATAGGCCTATCACCCTTGGTTCAAAAGATATACTGGTAGCCAATGTTAAACCTTTTGAAAAGTAGGTGAAAGTTGAAGGCCAAGGTCATTAGGTCAATCATTCTTGGTACCAAAACAAAGGTCTCATAATGAGGCATTTAAATGTAAAATACCAAATCCCTATCCCCCTTGGTTCAAGAGAGATATCTCATGTTAAAGTTTTTGAATAGTATGTCAAAGTCCACATTAAAGGTCACTAGGTCAAAAAGTTTTGATATAACAAAAGAAACGTCTCTTTAAAAGCATCTACATGTGAAATATAAACACTCTATACCCCTTGGTTCAAAAGATATAGCCCAGGAAAAAGTTGTTTTCTTTAAAATGTGATGTTTACACCAGGATCATGACAACTGCTCTCCACACAGTTGTTCTGGCAAGCTAGAAAATGCAGATTTAGCAGAAAGTAATTTGAGGGGGGGCGCGAGGAATTAAAACCCCAGCTGGTCTACTTATCAGCATGCTAACCAACTAAGCTACCCAGCTTGGCAATCAAATTTAAAAGCAATAATATTGCTAATATTTATATTTTCATTCATATTTTAAAAGGAAGTCAGATATCATGACCACTTAGTATACCTCCATAAGCTTAACCCCCCCCCCCCCCCAAAAAAAAACCCCCAAAAAAACAAACCACTGTTCCATTCCACACATGCCATGATTTGACACCTACTGACTGCTGTTTTAAGGAGGAATGCTACACCAGGGAATTTGATATGGATGAAAAGTGGAAGATATGAACAACAATATTTTGAAATTGAAATTTTTCAAATTTACTTTATTTAACCAAAAAATGTAGTTTTAGTAGAAAGCAATTTGAAAAAAATTTAAAACCCCTGCTGGACTCAAACCTGTGATCTATAGTTTATCAGTCTTGTTGAAACGATCTTTAAAAGTCCAGCATTAAACTTCCTCTACTCCATTGAGTATTTGGACATTGGCAACATTCACTATCTTTCTCCATGCACTATGGGGTATTTTGCAGCATTAAATTTATGGTTTGTACAATATGTGTGGAAAAAGACAGCATTTGTCTTATAGCTCATGCTGTATGTGGAGATTGGCAGCATCAGACTTCCTCTAGTTCATGCAGTATGTGGAGGCTGGCAGCATTGATTTCCTCTATTTCTGCAGTATGTGGAGATTGGCAGCATTAGACTTCCTCTAGTTCATGCAGTATGTGGAGATTGGCAGCATCGATGTCCTCCTCTGGAACTTCACTAAGTGTGACATCATCATCATCAAACATAACAGTGTCTGCATCAATGTCATTAACCTGATTGAAGAGAAAAATAATAGTGTAACTAAGTAAAAGATTGATCTTAAAAACAGAACAATATATTTCCTCTTTTTTGGATAAAGTTTAAGGTACATAAATACATAGATAATACAAAGAGAAGTTATGGCACTGATAATTAGAAATCAGAGGAATTCTTTCAAAACTTAGAAACTGCTGTCCTGAGATGAAAAAAAACAACTACAACAACAACAACAACAACCCCCCCCCAAAAAAAAACAACAACAACAAAACACCCCAGTAAACAATGAATTTACTTCCAACAGAGGAAATACAGAACATACTTATAACTTAATGCAAAGTCAGTCAACAAATACCTTCAGAACATTTTCATCATCCAGAATTTTCTCTGTTAATAACAGCTCTGGCTGTGTGGTGTCCACTTCCACAGCCACCTTTCCATTTGATAGGACGATAATGATGACCTTGGAAAATGCATTTTCCACAGCACGCTGATAAGCCAGTTTCTTAGACTTGCAAACTGCCTTTCCTCTACTGGTAGGATCTGCAAAACACTTGAATTAATATTTCCAAGTGACTTTGTATCAGGTATAAAATTGCATGACGGTATATAATATGCTTTGCACACGCAAAGGACTAGGTTTGACAGTGTTCTTTTCTAACCCTTGAGGACATATGCGACATTTGTATAGTCTGATGTTCATCTATTATTTTTTGTACAGATCAATTGCTTTAAAGAGGATGAATATAGTAGGAACCAATAAATACTTTCACCACTTGTTAGGTGTCTAAAACAAGTGTAAGGGGAATCCCAACATGATGTATATAATTCAGATGCAACTGTCTACATTTAGGTTTGAAAAAGTATATAACAATGATATAACTATGAGGTATTTGATATTTTTATTTTCTCCTAAACTTTTGGCATGGTACTGTAGTAATAAAAGACACAGCTTTATGCAGGTAAGACCAATAATTTGGGTATCTGAATTGAACATGTGACTTGCCACTTAATTTCTCATCCGACTATTCATTCAAAATGGCAGAGTGACAATTGTTTGTAGACACCAATTTAAACCAAATAATCCTGGTTGAAATGGGTTAAATAATGTATGACATGTGCTTTGATTCAATATTGTTTTTACAAGCCACAGGATTTGTCAAAATTCGGACCATGGAACTTAAATTTAAACATTCTTCTTCTGCTCTGATATTCAGTACTTTCCATGTTGAAATAATCAGAAACTAAAATGAAAATTTTATTTTTCCAAAATAATTCCCCTTTTGAAATATAACTTTACAAAGTTTGAAATTTTCAGCGTTTTCCTTGAAAATTTTCAAAATGTCAACAATTCAGTCAGACTTTCAGATAAAAAAAAAAGAGAAGAGCCATAAGAAAAGGTGATGATAAAGGTGTTCAATCTCATATAATGTATAATATACGAGGGACACTTTTTAAGTTCTTAGAGTAGGGCGGTCTTTTTAAAACTGCTTGAAATATCAAAATTTTATTTATCCAAGACCTTCGAAATATGTCCCGTCTGCCTCAACACACACTTTACACCGATCTACCCATTTCCGGTGTAACGACGAAAAGTGACCCCCGTAGAATAATGACCGGGGGGGTCAAATTTCTACGTAGAAAAATGACCCCCCGGTCATTATTCTACGGCAAGTAGGGTCATTTTTCGACTGTAGAAAACCCTTCCAGACCGTTTATTCTACGACACCACACACGTTGAAAAATGACCCCCATAGAAATATGACCCCCTACTTTTTCACTATATTATACAATATCTTATGAAATGAGATGTAATACTCAATATTCGTTTACCCCAGGGTTGGATAGGGTCGGTGAAGATAACTGTGTCTCCTGGTTTTTTTTTTTTTTGGTTTTTTTTTTAAATATCCTTAAATGTCGTGGAAGCAAATTTAACACCACTTCTTATATGGGCCCCATAAAATATGATTTAATAATTCCTATTTCTTTGCGATTGGCTGAGATTCACCAATGTAGAAAAATGTTACTTCTATATTTATCTGCACATGACTTTCAATGTGTACGGGGTTGGGAAGGAGGAGGTGCGAGCTAATAATTTTTTTAGCTGTCATTTTCCCCTGATAACCCCCCCCCCCCCCCCCCCCCCCAATCTATCCCATGAAAGAGCCTGGCATTGGTGTCCTCAATGGGACAAGGGGACATTTAATCTCATTCGTCTGCAAGTCTGTCTGTTTAAATTTGTCACAAAAACTTTAACCTTTGTCGTAACCTTTGAGTGAGATAGGGCTTTCGTTTTTCACATGTATATTACCTGCTACAAGATCTTACCAAATATACTATGATTTTTAAAAAAGAAAGAGATATGGCTATCATTTTATATATGTATAATCCTTTCTAAAACTACGTTTTCTGACCCTGTGACCTAGACCTTGAAGGTTGACCTACTTTTCAAAAATGGTATATTTCTGTATATTTCTAGATTGGGAAAAGATAGGGGTTTCGTATTTGCATTCCTGAAACAAGACGTTTTCGAGCATGCTATGGTTGCTTACCCCTTGACCTTCATGTTTGACCTAATCTGCCAAAAAATCGCTGGAAATTACTTTTGAATGACATAATTATATGATAGGGTGTTTATATTTGACAAAACATGCCATAAATAATAGTCTCCCATCCACTGACACCGGAAGCGGAGATCACAATTCTTTGGTTTCATTTCAAAGCAACTAAAGCACATTAAAGAATTCCAAATTGATATATATTTTTATATATTTATTTATTACAACTACAACTATAAAAAGAGCACAGAAACTTGCCACTAACTTTAATGTATTTTCAACGTTTACTAAGGGGTATCATATTTCGATTTTTTTGCAACAAACTTGTCTTCCAAATCCTCCCATTCACACAATAAATTGAACACATTTGGATCTATTTCCTCGCTTAATTTTTCTAAACCTTTTACTTGATGGGGAAAATCTTTGAACTTCAATACGTATACGTCTTCTGGTCTTTCTAATTCTCTGACAATATTGGAGTCGGTTTCATTGTTTACCAGTGCAGCTTCAAGCATTCTTTTTGAAATATACTGGTGGTATTTCTTTGGCACGAAGTTTTTGATGTCGATGTAAGGTGTTCTGCTGTAAATATCCTCTGTTACATCCAATACAGGTTCGTAATGGTTTCCAATATTCATAATAAAAATGCATTTCGAATTGGATTCGTTTTTTCCCTCGTGTAGGGGAGAGTACGGCAGCCAGACGTAATTGTCGTTGTTTTTGTCATTCATCCCGTGCTTGCAGTAAACAAAGATCGTTGTATTGCAAATTGTAGCGAATGTACGGATTTCTGTATCAGTACCCCAGGAACCTTCATGTTCCATCCGCGAACGTTTCAAATATTTTGGATCCGCTTCCATGGTTTGCAATAGATGTTTATTCTCCTTCATAAAGCCAACAACTTTATTTCGTACATCATTGTGATATGATTTTTCCACGAAAGGCGATATTTCCGTATATTCTTTCGAGTCCATGGTGTGAAGCAAAATGACGAACAGAATTGTTGTTTTTGAAACTTCAAAGAACCCCGCCTATTTGATGGCATCATTTTATCCTAAACAAAGTGATTGATGTTTTAAGCCTATAATATTTTTCCCATGGGAGCAAAGTATTGAAATCAGACTGTGTTGTCACAATCACTAACAAAGGCAGCTGGTAAACGATCAAAAATAGCCAAAATAAATAAAACGCTAGAATTTGAAAGGAATTTGTGAATTGAAAATATGAAGTTTAATTGTTTTAGTCTGAGCCCCAAATCGGGTGAGCTCATATTTACATTGATATAAGAAATCTCGGATTAGCAATAATAATTTTATGTACATGCATTAGGTATCCCTTGCCCCCCCCCCCCCTTTTATGCTGCAGACATTCGGTTTTTCTATTGGTAAAAAATATTATATATAAATAAAAAGGAAAAAGGCAATATAACTGTGTATAGACTTCTGTAAATTTTTTTTAATATGAAATACTTCTTTTATATGCATCAAATCTTTTGATATAAAATGTCTCAATTTGTTTGTGCTTTGGTGATACTAGCAAACGACAAAAGACATAATCAGGTATAAAAAAAAAAAGAGGGATCTCAGGGGAAAAAAAAGACAAAAAATCATTATCTGTCCAAATACTGGAACTTCCTAGTGATCAACCTTGAAGCAATAAAAAGGGAACGTGTATTAGCAGAGGATGGGGGGACATCTAAAAGAAAATTTACTCTAATAAAATACTATACTCAGAAAAGTTAATCACAGTTTGTGCCCCTGATGTTGAAGATATTTATGAGATATAATTTTTTTCAACAATTGCCCGTTTTTCATGCAAATTTGGTGGTTCAGAAACATAAACTTTTCTTGTAATTTGTGAAGAAAAAAATGAGACTTTTTGGGGGATATTTTGCACATAATTTACCCAAAGTAAAATCAAAGAGGATAACAATTATTGAAACTGAACATTTTTTTTTTTATGGATGATCTTGATTTTTTAAAAATAATAACAAGTATGGAAATATATTTAATAAATTAAATTTGATAAAACAAATCTAAGGACGTGGTATTCTTGCTCTATAGTCATGGAACTGTTATTCGCTTTCCTTTAATTGGGATAAATCATCTTGTTTTATTGATTTTAGGTATAGTGGGTAGAACGCATGAAATAAACACTTCATATCAGAAGACTGCGTGATTTTACCCCTATTCATTTTCCGACAAGAATATTCTTACCAAAACCAGCCTTTTGCATCAAAAAATGACATAGGGTCATTATTCTACGGGGTCATTTTTCTACAATCCACACGGAGAAAAATGACCCCAAAGCCATATTTTCTACGAAAAAAGGGGTCATTTCTCTATGTAGAATATTGTCCAGGGGGTAAAATTTCTACGTAGAAAAATGACCCCCGGTCATTATTCTACGGGGGTCATTTTTCGTCGTTACACCGGAACGCTGCCCGGTACTCCTCTTTAGGTATATGTTGCAGACATAGACAAATTCCTAAATTCCTTGTTGAAATAATTTTGGTGTTAAATCTAAACTAATAATAATTAAGGACCCCATTGGAAATAAGCTTTTTTGTAGCTTTCATGGGCTATCCTTAGGTATTAATTATCAACTTTATGTCATGCTTCATGTTCAAATATATATTTGCATGTACACATTTCAATATTGCATAATGCTGAGATAATGTCTGTTTTCAAAATTGTATTGTTTTATAATCATGACATTCTGTGATATTTTTACCTGAATAAAATGAAATGAAAAAAAGACACTGGTAGACAGCACTGCCTATACGACAACGGGATTCAAAACGGTGCCCTGCCAGAATTTCCGTTAGTTTTGGGAACAACCAAAAGTCACAGGGGGACAGGTCAGGGCTGTATGGGATATGATATAAGACATCGAGCCCAGATTCTTTCAGATATTCCTGTACCGTAGCGGATTTATGGGCCGGTGCGTTATCATGGAGTAATTTGATGCCGCGGACACCGGTGCGCGGTCTGCGTTTCTGATAGAAATCAACAAGTTGAGTTAGAACACTCTCTCTGTAAAATTTCCAGTGACAGAACTACCTTTCGGGACTGGAATTTGAAGGACTAAACCTTTCGAATCAAAGAATATCGCATACGATATGCGATTTGATGTTTTGCAACGGCGCACAATGACAGGTCTATCGCCCTCAGATGAAACCCAAACCATATTTTTAGCCTTAAAATCGGGTTGAAAATGATAGATCCGGGTTTCATCACCTGTAACTATCTCTTCCAAACGACTAGGGTCACATTTATCATATTGTTTATAACTTGAGATGCAAGTCTAGCCCGACTTTGCTTCTGCTCGTCAATTAGCAAATGGGGCACCCAGTGCGCGCAGATCTTACGTAGCCCAAGTCGTTCACGTAAGACCTTCAAAACACTTGACGAATGAATGCCACTTAATTCTTCTATCTCGGTATAACGTGCGTCTTCCTCAATTAACGTTTTCACGGTAGCAACGTTCTTTTCCGTCAAAACGGAAACCGGCCTACCCACTCGAGGGTCATTTTCAATTGACTCCCAACCATCATTAAAACGACGTACCCACTTGCAAACTGTAGCATATTTTAAAGTACCATTCCCATCAACCTTTTGCAAATCAGCATGAATTTCCGTTGATGGAAACCCGAGGTGTTCTCGAATCTTAAAATATATCCTCTGTTCAGAGATTTTTCCATTCATACTGAACGCTATATTTTAGTAAAGTGTATAAAACCACGTGTTGAAAATACCCAGTGCAGCGCGCACATGGACCTCGTGCACCGCATACTGTGATACCCTTCGAAAGAGGAATGATTGCGCAAGTTCTGTGTAAAAAATCGTGCAACTTCATAATCACGTTAAAAAGTTATAGGCTTACTCTACGAACTTAAAAAGTCTCCCTCGTGTGTGTGTATATATATATATATATATATATATATATCACTTGCGGAAGGTCGGTGGTCTCTTCCCAGGTACATTTGTATCTGGGTTCTCTCCTACACCAACAAAAACTGGACGACACCAGATAACTGAAAAATTTTGTTGAGTGTGGCGGAAAGCAATAAATAATCAATATATATATATATATATATATATATATATATATATATATACTCTTTTTCTTTCTATATCATTTCTCACTAATCTAATCTGAGAAAAAATTTGGCTTTTGGAGGAAAAAAAGATTTGTTCATTGTATTTTCTTAGAAAAAAGTAACAGGTTGTTCAGGTCTTCCTACTTTAGGAATGATAACTCCTCCATCTGGAATTTCTGAACCAACATTATTTTGTGTGCTATATATGGCAATATAGAAACTTTTAATTTTCCATTTGACCTTTGCATATCATTATTATTAATATATATGTGCATTTTCTATTTATATGTGTCGATGTTGGATTTAACTGCCAGTTTTCAAGATGTCAAAATTTGACGTTATAAAAACCTCCCTTTTCCAGAAATAACTATAAAAGCATGATGAATAAAAATATTGTTTTGTATTTGAATTTAGACATTGTAAACAGGATTATGTCAATTAACAGACAAAATGAGGAGTTCTACAGTATGCAATTGAAAATCTTTAAAAAATGAATAAAAAGTTGTGAAAAATGAAATAAATAACTGTTCTGGGGTCATTACGGATGTTTATATAATTATACAAAGAATGGGCACAGAAAATATCACCTTACGATATAAATTATAAAGATTATAGTTTACGCTAGCCTTCTTGATTGAAGCACATGGCCTATATTCTATGAAGCCAAATGGAGGTAAAAATAGTAATTAATTGATCATAGCAAAGAAAATGGGGTGGGGAATCCATGCATTTGTAATGCTGTATGTCATTATTTTAAAATTAACTGCTATAATTGTTATTAGTTTTATATATGTTACCTATTTAAAACAATTAATGCAAACAGTTTTGATATTTATGCAAATTACATTCAAAATTAAAAACTACTTGTGAACCTATTCCTTAGGTAACCTTTAGCATATTAAATTAGCAAATATCTAATTATAAAAATATTACAATTATTTGATCTAGACCAACATACCATTAGTCTACAATAAGAAAAATCCCAGGGTGCATATACAGATAACTAAGTGCGTTGGATTTGCATGAGTAACTTACAAGACACAAGGAACATGTATTTATGCACTGTGAATCCAATGTCTTCTCACATACCCTTAGTGCTATAGATCTCTTCCCATGCTCCTAGCCCCTCTGCATAAAGACTGTCAGTCTTCAGATTGAGTCTGACAACACATACTTCTCTTACTTTGTACATGTGTTGATCTGTAGGGCTGGTTTCACTATCTGTCTAGAAATTCAATTATATAATTAACAAGCATTCTGAGTGTTGCAAGCAATACAAAATGCTCTACAGGTAGGATAACTCTGTCAAAAGTAGTTCAAGCACAAAAAAACTCATTCTTGATCTGTAACTATCCAATACAAAGCCATGTATATATAAATATCTTCATCCAAAGTCAGGAAATCTAATTTTTGCAATTTATGTAGGGGCATAATTTAGTAAAAAGTATGTCATGTGTAATGAAACTCAAATTTAATCTGTAACTATCCGAGACAAAGCCATATATAAGATTTCATTGAATATCTTCATCTATTGTGGAGAAAAGTCTGGAAAACCTGAAGCATTCATCAAGGGACATAATTTGGTCAAAAACATGTCAAGCATAACAAAACTCATACTTGATCTGCAACTATCCAATACAAAGCCATATATAAAACTTCACTTGAATATCTTCATCCAGTGGGGAGAAAAGTCTGGAAATGACAGGCAGATGGATGGACAGACTGAGGGTAAACTAATAGTCCCCTTTGGCAAAGCCAGTAGGGAACTAAAAATGGCAAGATATTGACATCATAGGTACACTGTACATACTACAGAAACTTAGAATGTAAATGATTGGTTGTGACAAAGCAAAATGGCACCACTTTTGAAAAACAAAAAAAAAAAGGGGGGGGGGGGGCATTTGGGAAGATCCGTAATAGTTTCTGTTACAATTAAAAGTAGTTAAATCTCCATTTGATGATACTTTGTGAGAAAACTAGATATAAAACAAAAAGAATTTTAATGTGACTGCACTAAAATTTTAAGAGAGTTGCACAGTTGTTTACTGAATTTGAAAACTGCTTTCTGAAGTTTGTCCATCAAATAATCCTATGAACTGGTAGGAAGTACATTTCCTTGTCCAGAATTGGTAAATGTATTCACACATCTAGCATACAAGAATTATATTTTAAATAGTCTGTGTTAGTTGATGTATGGCATTGTTAGTCACTCTGTGATAGTGATCAGATCTGTTTAAGTCTGCAGCATGTGGCAGTACCTGTTTTTAGTAAATGATACAATGCTGAATGGAATCGAATAATTAATCTGGGTACTTAACCGAATGATTTATTTTTTAATTAATTGTAGTAAATAAAATTTTTCTTTTTCTACAAATTTGGTTTCCCTTGTCCTAAAAGTGAACTTCATGTATATTTTGATTTTGTAGGTTTCTATGACAAACCAAGGAAATTAAGGCAGGATAACATAGGACATTTAATGATTTTGTGTAATAAGTACAACTTATGTACATCAATATGTTATCACAGCAGTCTGTACTTACGTATTTGTGTGACACGGACCAGCCATTAAAACCAAGAAAATGATTGGCAACATCTTGACATTTACTGAAGTGGAGGGCCCATTTCTCTGTTACTTCCTTCTTCCTCTTTGCAAATGTAATCTGTCCAGATTTTAACATTAATAATATTATTGAATTTTTTTTCTTCTTCTAGATTTTCATGTATTTTTTTTTAAATTCTTCACAAAATGCAGAACAAAAACATGCATATAGTATATAATAACTGCTGTAAGTCATTCTTAATCAGTCATCTGATGATTCATATCATAATCATTTTTAACAATAGTAAATATATGGTATCACAACCAGGTGCACACAGTCTTTAGTATATGTGCAACAAGACATATTTTCAAAACTGATCTACCATATTATATGTCGAGTTTCAAGAATGTCAAAAATGCATCATAGAAAGATGGCTCCATTTTTTTAAACAGTATTTTTCTATATACAAGTATATGTACAAATATATAAAAACCATATACATTAGTCAAGTGATGGTGCTGGTTTGATTCTTGATCCTGAAGCTGTGTCAAACTTAAGACATTTAACATATGCATTACTATTCCTTTGCCTGGCATTAGAAGTAAAAGTAACAAGACTTTCAGTTATGACCTTAGAGGTCCTCCATCACATAAAGCACTGGCACAATAAAGAACCCTCACTGCTACAATCCTGTGTTTGCATTATAGATAAAAATTTGTTGCATTTCACCTAAAGCTGGTGATGTCTCTATATGAGTGAAAAATTCTGAAAAGGGATATAACACAACAAACAAAACCAACCTTACAGTCTGTACCATGAAGACTTATCTTCCCATTAAGGTCAGCTTTTGCCTGTCGAGCAGACATGGCCAGGTAGAAATTCACAAATGCATAGTAACCAGGCTGTTTATTGCTGTACTGATCCTCTCTGGAGGGAGGGGAGGGCTGTTGGGGTCGAGGTGTGTAAGGAAACACATGTGTCCCAAACATCAGGCCATATTTTGAAAATGTGGAGTGAAGAAGCTCCTGATACAAATAAAATATTGTATACTATTATACTTTATGTAAAATACTCAAATCTGATTGGTCTAGAAACATTTGGAAAAATATATTGTTCCCCTCTGAAAACAGAAACCATGCCTTCAAGGGTGATAATATCTAGCAATGGGGAACAGTACTTGACAACAAGTGGTATTGTAAAAATTATTACATGCATCAAATTTATGAGCGTAAAGGTTGGCTGTAGATTGTTAGTCAATGTCGTTTGAGCTTTTGTAATAAATGCAAATACCTGCATTGATATACAAAACTGTCGCATGACAATGATCGATCAAAAGTCAACAGATGCAAGTCTTTCTGCTTTGTTATTTATATAACATTCAGTATAATAAAACAAATATTACATGTATGTTGAGGGTAACATTGAAAATTTTCACCCCTCGAAAAACCATTGTCAACCTCAGTTACACCTTGGTTGATAATGGTTTTCTTGTAGTTAAAATTTTCAATGTTACCCTCAACTACATGCAATATTTATATAACATCATTTTATTCTGTAAAACATTATACTCTACTTAAAAGTGATTGCATCACTCTTTCCAATATCAACTTGCCTGGGATTCTTTTCAGCTTGCTCATACAGAGAGGATTTCAAAATCAAAGGAAATTGCAAAGCAATTAATAAGCTCCTTGATAGGAAATTTTCTCAATGGTACCAAAAGCTGCTGATATTTAATCATCGCTTTAGTGGAAATTGATAAAAGAGACACTGATTAATAATAAGGAAACACGAGCAAAGCACCTAAATATTTCTAAGAAATTTTAGTAATATTCCAGCTTTACTCAAGACAAGAAGCATTTGGTAATCCTCCACTAAATAGGGTAGACCTAGTACTACACCGTGACCAATTTCACAAACTGCCTTGTGACTAATATCATTATAAATAGATCAAAATCATTCCTATTTGTGTGTAAAATTTGTGAAGAGATGGTTGTGTGTACCGAAATGTTTCTTCTTCTTTTCTTCAGATTTACCATAGAGATTTGCTCCATCATGTCCATGACAATTGAAAAATATGCAGCATTAAATAAATTACAAAATGTATTATGATCTTCCAGTTCTGTGATCATTTGGAAAATGTGCTCCTGTTGACCAAGAATGACAGCACATGCGAGCTCGAGAGATTACTAGAGCTTGCTTCATCATAGCCCTTCATGCTCTCTCTCTGTTTATGTCGCGAATTGACCCTCTCTGTGTAATTATAGATATAGATGGTGATAATTTTAATAAGACACAGTTCGTGACGAGCCCCATGTGAAGTAACTAATCTGTCCTGCATACGTACCACTAATTCTTCCTCTGGCATGTAAGGTATACCAGAAATAAAAAGGCTTTTCCTATTCGCATCAGGGGAAATGAATTCAAGAATCTCAACAGAAACTTTCTGCTTTCTCGATGACATTTTCATTTATTCGTGTTTACCGCCGTTTGAAAATTTAGATTATCGATCCCGAACAAAGTCCCCTTCTCTGTCTAAAGTATTCCCCCCCCCCCCCCCCCCAACCCAAGAATCAAATCTAAATTACGAGTATCATAGCTAATCATTCTATTTTCAAATCGATGGTTCAAAGATCTTGCTTACAAGAAATTGTGGAGAAAAATCGCTCCAATAATTTGTTTATTTATTTTTTTGGTACGGGCTTGGAATCCAGACTTTTGTCATGGCAGCCCCCATCCAGAACACATTTGTTCGTGAGATAGAAACAAATACTGGTCAGTTTCTGAAGATTCACCAGCTGGAGGTTGGTGATGTTGGTTGTGTGGTATGGGATGCAGCACTAGTTCTGTCAAAATACATTGAAACGCCTGATTTTAAGAACGGTGAGCTGCTCCAAGAAAAGAAAATCCTGGAACTCGGAGCAGGCACTGGATGTGTTGGAATCATGGCAGCTCACCTTGGGTAATCGTTAGGTCAAGCACATTTTCGAAGGCAAATAAATGAGACGAAAACAACAGGAAAATGTTAATCTGCAAAGATACGTTTGCAAACAAACATTGACACGTTTACATTGCTACCGTAGGGAGCGAGCGCAGCCAATTTATACACAGGTCAGCTTAGTAAAGCTATATAGCTAAATATAGAGATTGTGCTGGGCCTGATACACTTTTATGTATCGATTTATCAATAACAAGAACATTATGAAATTGTCGGAATGCGTACTTTGAGTTGTCAGAGCATTTTAACATTTTGCAACATGACTTTTGACATTTGATCCACCTGTTCATTCAACGAAGGAAATGTAGTTTATTTGATGTAAACAGTGCATTGTGACATCATAATTAGCTTCACTTTTTAAGCAATTATTCAAACAAGAACAAAACCCATCAGATCTCACTCATCCTTTTCTGTAACCAAAAAGAAAACTCAGACATGGATCAAGCGTAAACATTGCATCGTATTGATGCAATTATTTATTGAACGTGTGGATGAGCCTGAGGTTAAAAGACTATATGAATATCCCTGTGTATTGTGTTATTTTTTAAGATTAATTTTCATAAAAAAGGCAGTTTGATATTAGTTAAGTGTTAATCACTCTAACATATAAACATGCAAGTGGAAATTGATATTGGTAGAGTATCTTATCTGCATATGTTTTGGTCCCTGAAGCTCATGTTTCATATCATAATGTATGGCTGTGGTGTCATAATTACATTTGTGTACACATACCAACAGATACGGATGGTGTCACCCCACATAAAAGATTTACCTGCTGTTATGGAAATAATTGCAACAAAATGTACAAAGTGTCAAACAATATCTATCTCAAAATATTCACAAATGAAATTCAAAAAGTAATTTATTTTTTTTTTTGAAAATCAAATACCTTGATTTTAATTTTAAAGTCATATAGAATAATTATGTGTTCAATCATAGTCATTTGAGATCTTGACAAAGACTTTGTTGGAAGGTATCAAGATTACGGTGCCCAGGATGAGATGAAGAAAATTTACATGATGGTATTTCGTCTTTCATGACTTAATTTGACTAA
This sequence comes from Ostrea denselamellosa, assembly GCA_024699665.1. Lineage (NCBI taxonomy): Eukaryota > Metazoa > Mollusca > Bivalvia > Ostreida > Ostreidae > Ostrea > Ostrea denselamellosa. The sequence goes on from JAMZEH010000052.1 coordinate 6,422,881, forward strand.
TTCTCTCTTATACATGTGTCACCATTAGAGCTTGCTGTGCTCACTGTTAAATGATTTAATATGAGATTGTACTGCAGATAATATGTTCATGGTGTAGTATGACTAATATTTAATGTACTGGCATTCATAATAATAAAAAAAAACCACTAGTGGTAAGTTAACACTATAGTTCTGTAGTAAAATGTCAGGTTAATGAAAAGGATGTCTTGATAACACACTCACATTTTGAAGTATTTGTACAACTTAACAGTAACTGGGCTTTGGATTCATAATGGTTTTGTTCTTAGATTGGGAAACAATTTAAAAAAGAATAAGACTGAAAACCATGTTTTGTTGTTTGTCTCTTTGATTGTCCTAGAAATTATTACACTTTTCACCTCTTGGTCCTTGTTATTGACTGGTTGAATGCAAGAGGATATTGTGAAATATTACACTTTTCACCTCTTGGTCCTTGTTATTCATGGGATATTGTGAAATATTACACTTTTCATCTCTTGGTCCTTGTTATTGACTGGTTGAATGTGGTATTGTTCTCATTTGCTGAGACATGTGGATTTTTTCTTGGTACTCTCAGCCCAATGAACTACTCCCAAATACATGGTGCACAACCAGACAAAGATCTCCTCTGGAAATAAGGTTCACAAGCTTTTATAGGTTATCTTGGTCCATGTGTCTATCTGTAAGCTGAATATTTTTGTTGATATAGTGTTTTGTTGGGTCACAGTTTGGATATCTATCAACGACCATTACAGTTATATAGTTATAGTTAAAAAGGAGAGAATGAGTAGTGAAATGCTGGGCCTGAAATCAATCTTTGAACCCATATTTTACTATGCAGGTGTTCTGTATAATTGCTATAGTCAGAATTTGGCCTAATATATGCAATTCAACTGCCTGTTCACCATCTACCACATTATTCCCACCTTATATAATTTTCAACCCAGAAGGCAATTAAATGAAGACAATAACACAGTGAAAGTTAGCCCTTTCACCTTTTATATTTTAAACATTTGATCCTGGCTGGCAAAAGCACTATCTTTACTATCTCTATGTGGAAGGGAAGGTAATACACAATTAGATGATGCATGTTTATGGGTGTCAGACTGGATGGATACTCCAACCCAATCACCATGTGGACCAAACCAGGTGTTTCTATACAGTCCACCTGCCAATCTGTCAGTTCATCCAATCATTTAAAGCTATATGTAATCTGTGTATTTAGTGTATTATAAAATCCCATATAGTTTATTGTTATATTTGAAGCCACATACATTTCTAAATTTGTATTTCTATTGTGCTATGTGAAGCCACATACATTTCTAAATTTGTATTTCTATTGTGCTATGTGAAGCCTCATACATTTCTACATTTGTATTTCTATTGTGCTATGTGAAGCCACATACATTTCTAAATTTGTATTTCTATTGTGCTATGTGAAGCCTCATACATTTCTACATTTGTATTTCTATTGTGCTATGTGAAGCCTCATACATTTCTAAATTTGTATTTCTATTGTGCTATGTGAAGCCACATACATTTCTAAATTTATATTTCTATTGTGCTATGTGAAGCCACATACATTTCTAAATTTGTATTTCTATTGTGCTATGTGAAGCCACATACATTTCTACATTTGTATTTCTATTGTGCTATGTGAAGCCACATACATTTCTAAATTTGTATTTCTATTGTGCTATGTGAAGCCACATACATTTCTAAATTTGTATTTCTATTGTGCTATGTGAAGCCACATACATTTCTAAATTTATATTTCTATTGTGCTATGTGAAGCCACATACATTTCTACATTTGTATTTTTTTTTTTTATTTTAACCAGTGTTTATTGAAATCAATGCCATTTATGTGTACAAATGCAATTCTACATGGTATCAACATTGAAGTTTCATATACATATTTAAACCGATTGATTTTTGTTTTTACCTTATACAGAGGTAATGCCACAATTACGGACTTGCCAGACTTTGTGCCTTTAATTGAAATGAACATTGGAGAGAACAGATCTTTGATAAAAGGCTCTGCAAGGGTACAACCTTTGACTTGGGGTCAGGACACTGTTGCAGACTATTATCATTATATATTTTTAGCTGACTGTATTTATTATGATGAGGTAAAGATTATCCAACATTATAAGTGGGTAGTTCTCATGATATGAATGAAAGTATACTGTATTGTGTCATTTGAAATCTCTAATATTCATAACTTTTCTAGTTTTTTGGTACAAATCTACCTTATGAAAACAGTCTAAAAAGAAAGACAACTCTTCAGCTGCAGCATGTCATTTTCTCTCTCAATACAAAACAGTTCACCCCAAGAAAATAAGTCTTTTTTCAGTAGTTTCATATCCTTTTAAACATTTGTTTAGAATTAAAACATGTACATGTTTATTAGGTAATGGAAAGGCATATAGTGTGATAATTTAAACAGCACATGGGTTTCCTTAGATCAATAAGGGCTTGTTAGTCAGAGATTATATGCTATTCAAAAAAAGTAGGGGATACTGTACTTTGTGATCAAAATGTTCACATATACAAAGGGATGCAAAACCATGTTGTATAGTTCCTTAACGAGGAAGCATTTCCAAAGAAATTAATCACCCAAACACATCAATCACACTGACGATCTGCACGGGATGCTACTGATGATCAAAGGTGTTGTGCCACAAATTTGCATGCCTCTGAATTGGAAGGTTAGAGCCACTCTAAAGGAAGCTTTTGAAGAGAAAGCATCAGATTATCAGTTGTTGAATAAACAGAGACCATGCGCCATCTAACACAGGAAGAAAGGTTACGTGCCCTTGGCATGCTACAAGTTGGCACAAGACAGATCGCTGTGGCAAGGGCAATAAATGTTTCCCAGTGTGCTATCAGCAGATTATGGTCCAGACATCGTGCTACAGGGTCTGTTCAGGATAGACCACGATCCATTTGACCAAGGGCAATAGCTCAGGATAGATTCATCTGCACTATTGCCTTAAGCAAATCAGATAAGGTCTCAACCATCAGGAATCGACTGCACAGATTTTACTTACACGCCTGACGTCCTTGCGGCATTCCCTGTTTGAGGGATCATCACATTAGGGCCCGACTCCAATGGTGTGATCACCATCAATGCTGGGATAATCACCGATGGAACCATGTAATGTTCTCAGATGAGTCGAGGTTCACTGTGGACTTCCTGGACAGACGCAGGAGGGTTTGGCGCTGACGTAAGAAATGTTTCCATGACGTTAACATCATTAGACATGATCGGTATGGGGGTGGATCTGTAATTGTGTGGGAAGGCATCACTGTTGCCGGCAGAACAGACTTGCTTGTTGTTGCTGGACGTGTCACAGGGCAGTACTACCGGGACAACATCTAGGCACCCCATGTTGTGCAGTTTGCACGTCGTTATGGTCGCCATTTCATTTTTCAAGATGACAATGCCAGATGTCATAGGGCCAGTCGTTGCAGATTATCTCCAACAGCAGAATATCACCACATTACCATGGCCTGCACTTAGTCCAGACCTTTCCCCCATTGAGCAATGTCTGGGACGTGCTTGGACAGTGGCTACGTCAACAACCTCCTGCCTATGTCCAAGAACTTGCTGCAGCATTGCAACAGGAATAGAATAACCTTCCCCAAAATGACCTGGGATGTCTCATTAGGAGTATACCACTCTGAATCTGAGCTTGTCTGGCCAACCAAGGGGGTTTTACCTGCTACTGACTTAGTTTCACAATGGTGGTAAATTTGCAATTTGCTGTGTGACCCTGTGTTAATGTCCACCCTTATTCTGGAGAATCTGTCCTTTTCTGACTGTACACTGGGTTTCGAATAAATTGACAAATGTTTCCTTAATGTTTTTCTGTCATTTGTTTCCTTCCTGACTACATGATCTGCATTTCATTGTCCTTTTAAATCCAATATCCCCTACTTTTTTTGAATAGTATAGTTGTCACTGGCTTGCATACTGTACATGGATTTGTCCTAAGTACTCTCTATTTTCCTTCTATACTAGTGACCCCTTATGATAATCATCATAGCTAGATAGATGCACCAACATAGAATGTACTTAAAATTACTCGGTATCTGTTGTAAAAATAGTCAAAAGCTACCACTTTAATGAAGGCTAATCTTTTAATGTTTTTCAATGTTTTTGTAATAAAGGATTATTTAGTGACCATGTTACAAATTATCATATATATCTTCTCTGGTTAAAATTTTTTTTACATACATTATATAACTCAAGTCTTCATTGATTTGTAATACTTGGATTCTCTGATTACCAACAATTTTAGGTTAAGGTTAGGCAAGTGTTATCACAAGTCTGAAAATTATGACAGCCTCATGTTACCAGTTGTTTAATGGAAGATCGATATTTTAAGTTTTGACATTTAGCCCATTTTTTTCTTGTTTTTTCACTTTGATGATGGCAAGTATATTTTTCAGTCGATAGACCCTCTTGTGAAGACCATTGTAGACCACTGTAGTGAGGACACCAAAGTATTCTGTTGTTATGAAGAGAGAACTACAGGAAACAAACCACAATTGCAAAGGAAATTCTTTCAGGTTCGTTAAAACGTGCAGTCCCGAAAATAAATTGATACTTTTTGAATCATATTTGTTTAATATGCAATTGCTTTAAATTTAAGACACAGTGGCAAAAAAATTAAATTTTTTATCTGCCATGAAAAGGTGAAGATAACGAACAGTGATCAATCTCATAACTCCTCTAAGGAATTCAGAATAGAGAGTTGGACAAACACAGACCCCTGGATATACCAGTGGTGGGATCAGGTGCCAAGGAGGAGTAAGGATCACCTGTCAACTGGTCATACCTACCTTGAGCCCTATAAATAGTGAGAATCAGTGTGCCAAGAATGTTCAGTATGAAACATGTCAAACAGCATTTGACCCAATGACAGGTTGTATTGGCAAACTAGGTTGTTATAACAACCTAAGAATTTGCAAAATGCTGACTTTAAACAAGACTGTTGAAACCCCTGTAACATCAAGTTATTTGTCAGTAGCCTGTCTCAATTTAAAAACTGATCATACACAGAACCAAGTCTTGCATATGGAATCATTTAAGAGATATAAACACAATGTGCAGATGATATTGGAATATTGCTACGTAAATATGGGAAGTTGATGATGGAGAAGTTACACCATCCCATTTATCATAAAGCTGAATTGTTAGTTTGCTGTTAACATCTATTTTCAATCAAATGGTAAAAATGCTACAGTAGTATCGTACAGACAGTGCTATTGTAGTTTTGTATTTACTGTTTTAGCTCATCAGTGAAAATTTTGACACAGAAGAAATTCCTCTTGAGCACCAAGACAGCCATTTCAGAAGTGAAGATATTCATATTTTTAGATTTGTTCGAAAGAAGACTTAGTACTGCTAAATCCATGATGAAACATTGCCAATTTTATGTATCGTTTCATACATGTGATGACTTCTTAGTTGTGCCTAATTCATATCACCCTAGTCAGAACCTCACAGCACGGCTCCATAAAAGTGGGAAATATTCATTACATTGAAATGCAACTTAAAGTTCAAAGTCTCAACTAAGATCTTGGTGACAAATTAGACATTAAGATTCTCCGCTATAAAACAATTTAAGGGTGAATCCAGAAAATTTTCAAACGGGGGGGGGGGGGGGGGGGGTGCGACCATATATGGTACTCTTTTCTTCAGGATGACACAAAGTAAGCTATTCGTATTAAAAACTTCTGCAATGAAAGGAGGGGTAGTGGAGGGATAACTCCTACTGGATGATATTTTATTTTAGCTCAGATTATACATCACCTAATGACCCTGTATAAATTGCAAGGATGAAATACGTTTCATTTCATTTTTTGAAGAACAGTTTTATTTTGATTATCTGAAATATATTAAATAAATTATATTACAACTAAGATTTTATTCTTTTCTTTCTTCTCGGAAAGCAGCATAGACAACACTTTTTCTCCTTTATAATTCCACTAGTATCATACAGATCAGTTGGGATTCTTGGTAGTTTGTTATCTATAGGAGTACAGGGCAGTCTTTTCTTTTTTTGCGACTTTCTAAAAACCTTCGCAATAGACGTTACTTTATGTACCGAACTTTTTACAACAGCATCGTCAGGGGAAGTCCTGTCCCTTTTAAACACGGACATACTAAATTTTGGCGGAATTTCTTTCAGAAATTGATCTGGGACGGGACTGTTTTTAGCTAAATGTTTCATCCATTTTGTCCAAATTTTGTTTCGACTGCCGTTCCCTCGTGTGATTGAAACCATGAAATATCGGTGATGGTCGTTGTGGCCACGCACATCTAACACAAGCTCGTTGTGCACGGGCTCTGGAATAACGTGCATATTGGGTACCACCCATTCTAGCTCCAGATCCATGGTGTCTATGTCAATATTGGGGGTCAGGACGCTTGCGCGCGACTTGCGAAGATCACCGATGACGTCCATGGCGACAAAGAAGAACTTGTCGGTAATTCCAATGATAACGGGTCTGACAAAAGAGAATGAAATATGTAACAGCACATGTAATATCTGGATAATTATATTTTAATAGTGACCAAATGATTTAGAAATGTACTAAAATACATTATACGCAGTACAAAATAAGTGGACGCTATAAATTGTGTATGTTTCTGTACACTAATATTTAGAGCGCTTTAAGGGGTTTCTTCGCAATAATTGTCATGTATAGTCGAAAGAAAATGAACCTCTATAAGTAATATAAGGTCGTGGGTTCGATTGAATTTATTGACCAATTAAGTTAAATTCATTTCAAATGTTGTGCCGGTATTTGTACGCTGCCTCCACGAAACGGGTACCGGTTTTGATGAAATATGATGTGAACTGGTGCCCAGATTCCCATGATTTCATCATGGAATCTGTCATTTAAAATGAGTGTGAAGTAAATATGATTTAAAAATTTCTATAAATGTGTTTAAATGACTAATTTAAGATAAAATGATTTACAGAATTGCATGCCTTATTTACGAGTGGCCCCTGTCCTCACAGAGATCGAATTATAAAAATCATTTGACAGTCTGTTATTCAACTTACTTGATAGGGTCACCTTTGTGGGTTAACTCTACGAACTGCGATTCTAAGATGATATTTTGATCTTTAAATTCGGGATATTCATCTGTTTTAAGCAGCTTCTGAAGTCGGCCCATGGTAGACATGTCGCAATGTATTTTCATAATAGATCTAATAATGAGCGACGTAACAATTACTAATACGTCATAATAGACTATCATATGATCATGACGTCATCCTTTCATGACTATCAATGGCATCAGAACATCACTCGGTCCTTTCCAGAGAAACTCCGGAAAAGGCCGAGTGATGTTCCGATTGTATATATGGTGTAGACGATATTTTAGCATGTGTTTAGTGGAATTGATGTATTCATATTTTCATAATATTGAAAATGTATCTGGACACAAGAAGTGTCAGAGAAACTATATCCGCCTACCACTTGTGTTTAATTACGTTGACTGCTACCGTTTGAGCGAGCGCAGCTACATATTATATAACGTTTAGGGTTTTTATAGGGTTAAATTTAAACAATAATTTATTTACCAAATATTCCGTAAATGAATGTGATTGGGCAGCAGAAACGGGCTATTTTAGCTGTCTCCGAGGGTTTTATGTTAAATCATACGTTAAATCATAATTTATTTAATTATTATTTAGATTTAAATCACTCTAAAATACCTGCCATGATATACATTAATGTGGTCGTAAGATTTCTGATACATATATTCGTTATAAATTATTTCAGTTGTCTTCTGCTGCCGTCACTGTGACTTGTTTAACTTTTGAATCGTATGATAAAGACTGCCTATACTTTCCTTTTTTCTACTCTGCATCTTTGAAAGTCGCAAATTGTGTGAAAAAAATGTCTCTCAAGTCTTGTTGCAAACTTTTCAAGTTTGTAAAACCTTAACAACAGAACTGCCTATGGGCATAACACACATTTCAATATGATGGTAAATCAAATTCTTGTTAGTTTGAAACGAGATGAATTCCTGTTGATGAAGTATTTTTTTTTTTATATTCTATAAATTGAAAAATCCAAAATTGCACGTACACTATATGCACGGATCCAGGATTTTTTTCTTGTTTTAGATCCTCTGCCATGCGCAACTATCTAATTTACAACTGAAAAAAGAAAAACGGGAAAAATACGTTGTGTTATAAAACTGACAAAATAGGATGATTTATAAAAAAAAATCTATCTAATGGCAAGGCAGTGATTGTCCTGAAAATTTATATAATAATCCCCATGTAGTAATGGCATGTTTCAAAAGACACACACACACACACACACACACACACACACAGATATATATATACATGTATATATATATAAATATATATGTGTGTGTGTGTGTGTGTGTGTGTGTGTGTGTGTGTGTGAATTGTGTTATTTTTGCAAAGTTTATACATTCAACTATGCAACAAAATTAGAGAAAGCTCTGGGAAAATTGTCATTTTATAATTTCGGACCAAAATGAGCTGTAGTGTCTCTTTAAATGATTCAGCATTCGCAATTATTGAATACATTGCTACATATATGAGCCTTCTCCTTTGTTGTTGTAAGGATACATTGAAGTTTATTCACAAGCCCAATGTATTAATGAATTTTCAGTAATGTATAATAAGTGGAAAGTCGATTATCATAGGTGGGTCACCGTGGTTTGCATTACTGAATGTGCCTGAAAATTGAAATAAATTTGAGCAGTTGTTATTTACAGGTGCGGGAAAAAGAGGCTTATATTCAATAACACTCCAATGATCCGCCGCTGTTGTTGTTGTATTATGATATCAAAACATACACCGTTTTACCCTGCCTTTCATCATCATTGCACTTCGTTAAAAGTTTGCACTGTATTTTGGAGCTTGAGGTCCACAAGACTAGAGTGATAATCCACCAAAGTTCACAGTGTGACTTTTCGATATCCCCACCGTTTTTACGAGGGACCTCTGGAACTGGTGACAAAACATTTTCATGACTTTTAGCCCACTTTAATCATTAGTTCTCGCAGTACGAGCCGCGCTGCCAGCTATAATTATACGCCCGTTTTTAGACGGGACGTATTATGATATATGGTGATTGTGTCCGTCTGTCTCGCTTCGTTTTTGGCGTATAACTATGAGACCTAGAACCATCAAACTTGGTCATGTGATATATATACACGTATCAACACTTCGCCACGAGATTTTTTTTCGCTGCGGGTCAGACAAAGGTCAACTGGTGAAAAATTAAGTTTTCGCACTTTATCTTTCCAAATGTTTCAGGTTGCTATGGTGAATTATAGCTAATTATTAAGTTTTTGTACAAGTTTATATTATATTATATGCCCCACCCTGGGGCATTATTGTAGTTGACTGTTGCAATTCGTTACGTATATTTTAAAGGTAAAACAGGCAAGGAAATCCACTACGAGATAGCTGATGTTTATGGATCTTCTTATGCTCAGGTTAAATTATGGGTAGGGGAATTCAAACGCGGTAGAACGTTTTTAAAAGATGAATCCAGGTCTGTACGCCCACTGGATGCCACCGACGAAAACATTCCGGGATTTGATATACTCTGATAGGTGAGTTCAAGTGGAAGAAAAAGCGCAGGCATTATGCGTTTCACATGGGGGAAGGGCAGCCGAATAAGTTGGAAGTTGACTTGTCTAAAATTCTTGATACGCATAAAAAAGTTTTGCACTATCTTCAAAATCCGAATTCGTGGGAGGGGGAGAAATTCAGTTGTCATTTAAAACTACCTAAATATTTTGCCCTCACGCTATGATTTGATTTCTTAAATAGGAGAGGGGCGCTTATCTTTGCTACAGGGTTTCAATTCATAACTTCCAAGCTTACAATCTTCCCATTCACTACTACTATAAATATAGTTGGTGAGGCTAACTACCGAATATATGAAAATAACAGATACTGTACATTATCAATTCACCCCCTCCTAATTCTTCGTTTTGAATTTATTTATTTATTTTTAGATGAAAGGGAGGGCTTATATCGGCTTATAGCTTCCACTAAGTTTTATTTCTGTTTCTGCTGTTAAAAAATCTCAGACCCCCCCGAAAATCCAACATTTATTCAGATATTAACGTAAATACAAATATGTATACACAGTCAAACGACTTTAGACACATAACAGATATTCTTCAAATCAATATACGTTGATGATTTTTTTAAACATACGAGAGACACTTTTTAAGTTCGTAGAGTAGGGCGGTCTTTTTAAACTGCTTGAAATATAAAATTTTTATTTAAGACCTTCAAAATATGCCCCGTCTGCCTCAACACACATTTTACACCGATCTACCCATTTCCGGAACGCCGTCCGGTACTCCTCTGTAGGTATATGTTACAGACACTGGTAGATCGCACTGCCTATACGACAACGGGATTCAAAACGGTGCCCTGCCAGCATTTCCTTTAGTCTTGGGAACAACCAAAAATCACAGGGGGACAGGTCAGGGTTGTATGAGGGATGATCTAAGACATCGAGCCCAGATTCTTTCAGATATTCCTGTACCGTAGCGGATTTATGGGCCGGTGCGTTATAATGGAGTAATTTGATGCCGCGGACACCGGTTCGCGGTCTGCGTTTCTGATAGAAATCAACAAGTTGAACAAGAACACTTTCTCTGTAAAACTTTCCAGTGACAGAACTACCTTTCGGGACTGGAATTCGAAGGACTGGACCTTTCGAATCAAAGAATATCGCTTACAACATGCGATTTGATGTTTCGCCACGGCGCGCAATGACAGGTCTATCGCCCTCAGATGAAACCCAACCATATTTTTAGCCTTGGAGTCGGTTTGAAAATGATAGATGCAGGTTTCATCACCTGTAACTATCTCTTCCAAACGACGTGGATCGCATTTATCATATTGTTTATAACTTGCGATGCAAGTCTAACCCGACCTTGTTTCTGCTCGTCAGTGAGCAAATGGGGCACCAGTACGCGCAGATCTTACGTAGCCCAAGTCGTTCATGCAAGATCTTCAAAACACTTGACGAATGAATGCCACTTAATTCTTCTCTTGCACGGTATAACGTGCGTCTTCCTCAATTAACGTTTTCACAGTAGCAACGTTCTTTTCCGTCAAAATGGAAACCGGCCTACCCAATCGAGGGTCATTTTCAACCATCATTAAAACGACGTACCCACTTGCAAACTGTAGCATATTTTAAAGTACCATTCCCATAAACCTTTTGCAAATCAGCATGAATTTCCGTTGACGGAAACCCGAGGTGTGCTCGAATATACCCTCTGTTCAGAGATTTTTTGCATCCATATGGAACGCTATATTTTGCTATAGTGTATAAAACCACGTGTTGAAAATACCCAGTGCAGCGCGCACATGAACCTCGCACACCGCATACCGTGATACCGTTGGAGAGAGGAATAATTACGCAAATTCTGAGTAAAAAATCGTGCAACTTCATAATCGCGTTAAAAAGTTATAGGTTTACTCTACGAACTTAAAAAGTGTCCCTCGTATGTGTATTTTCAAAAACAGTTAAAATGAATATGAAGATGGATTTGAGAACTGCAAGTCGATTAAGAAAAAAAGTTTAAATTTCTTTTACTGATGATTTTTTAAATTGTTTATGTACATGTAATGCATTATACAATAGCTACAAATTGTTTTAGAACTAATCTTAAATTCGGAAACAAGAGAAGACCCTGAAACGTTTCCATAAGTTACTTCTTTATCTCGTTATCATCGGAGACATGCATATATTTTTTCTCTGTTGTAATGAGTTAACTATCTCGTTATAGGGAGATCGTGATCTCGTTATTACGAAATGCTAATACATTATAACGAGACAACTAATTTGTAATAAGAGATACTAACTCGTCACGTTATAACGAGATAATTATCTCATCATAACGAGATACTAACTCGTTATAAGGAGATAATTAACTCATGATTACACCTTTTTTATTTTTTAAATGAGCCCATCCGGCTTTTGTACCGACATCAACTTTTTACATTATAACTTGAATGTTCTTATTTTGCTGCAAAAAATGCCAAGATCAATATATATCATTTCTCTAATTTTACTGAATGTTCTATACGAGGATGGTATATATTGTTACCGCAATTAATTTTACGTAGTAAATAAAGGTATCCTGCTTTCAGGTATGGAAATTCTTAATCTATATGTATAATTGAGAATGCTTTTTATAATGTCACAATAAAAATGAAGTTAGTACATATATTTATTAAATTATGATGTAATACGACAAATTTAGATCACCTATTACGCTATTTATATTAACACTTCAGTGAGTGCACTATTCACAGCAATTCACAGAACCGAGAAAACGAAAGTACTAGCGTATAAATAGCCGATGTGGGATTTTTCTCTAAGGAGTCAGTTCATTCATTAGGAGCCATTCATTCTGTTGGGACATTGTCGAATGGTCGGGTATGTACATGTATGTTACATTTACAATGATTTCTTATTAATAAGTGTTTTGTTCCGCCGTTCTTATTTTATGTGCAAACAAAATACAAAGCAACATGAGTAACAGAGAAGGATGTGTATTCAGTTTATATATGCGCCATCGGGAAAACTAGTATTTGAACGTGAGTGAAATAGCTGTACCGGAAGTTTTTTTATTCATTGATTTATTTTTTTTATAACTGTAATTATGTTGGCACGTAAAGATAAATAAGATAACGAAAGCGAAAGTACAAAATTCGAAGTATATGGTATTCAGTTGCGATAACTTTCGTTTTCATATCTTTGGATCCGATGATTTTTCTTTATTTTCTGCATTACTCTCTGTGCACTATTTTTCAGATATGGAGTTTCCACTTTTCTTTCGTAATTAGGATTGAATATGGAAGGGCGGTATGTATCGGATTTCGTTTATTATAATTGAATCTTCGCTGTTTCTAACTTCTAAACTGCAGCTTTGGAATATCTATAACCTATGTACATATCCTTTTGTAACTTTTTTCTATTCAATGTCACATATTTGTATTTTGCTATCTCAATATTTGAATATCGCTTGGCTGAGATTCGATTTCATGAACTTCTACATGCATACAAGTATGGCCTTTGTTTAAATACACATTAACAAGAACAGATCACTATAAAAAGGCAAAAATACACAGAAATATTTTATTCACGTCTTTGTAAAAGATAAATCACCTATAAAATCTTTTAATGCATTATATTTTTGCTTTATTATTTTAAACAGACGGAGAGCAGGAGGGAGAGGCGGAGCTAGGGTGGGACGGCAAAGGGGCGAAGGTGGTGCACGAAAAATTGAAGGGCGACCAGAAGGGTCATGGAAGTTAAGATGTGGTTATCGTCGACTACAGGAACTGAAGACGAAGTCACCCAACGAAGTTTTAATGACACTAAGTGCACCAGGAACTCGTTTTAAAGAAGCTCTAGAAGATGATAGCCATGATACTAACATGATAGAACTAATGCTTAGATGCATTGCCACAGCTTTGGAATGCGAATCTCAGCGTCAAGGTACTATAGCACTATTATCCACAATCGAGAGTTCCAGTTTTATGAAGATGAAGCTGATGGAGTTTATGTTTGGTCTAGCTGCAGATGAATTAGAACTGGTGGAGCACCAGGATGCAATTAAAGATGTTGCAACTTTGTTTATTGCCTTAGCTCAAAATATGCCGCACAGTATTTCAACCATCCTTGGAGTATTTACTACCATTGAAACTGTGGTTTCAAAGTTAAAAATTATGGGAGAGTTAAGCGACAGTCTAGAAGAAGCTTTTGAAATGTGTAATGAACACAAAAAGGGGGTTATGAAACCAAAACCTAGAAAGCAAAACAGAGAGAAAAGGTTAGAGATGGAGGATGAACAAGAACCAGAGAACAATTTTAGGGAGATTAATGTGTGCCCACAGACTGTCGACGTGACAGCAGGTATGGAACACAATCCGTTTTTGCGACGTAACAAAGCCAAAGGAGGGTACAGGGACCTTGAACATTACTTAGATATTCAGTTCCGTCTTCTGAGAGAAGATTTTATTTGTCCGTTGCGTGAAGGTATTCAGGAATATATTTCGGCACTGCACAATACCGGACAAGTCAAACGTTTACAGGATCTTAGGATATACAAGGACGTACAAATTCTATCCCCTATCTGTGACCGTTCTGGTCTGTCGTACAGGGTTTGCTTTGATGTTGAAAAACTCAAACGCGTGCGTTGGGAATCAAGCAAACGTCTTATATTTGGTTCCCTAGTATGCTTATCCAGAGACGGATTTCGTACAATGCTATTTGCCACTGTATCTAACCGAGACATAAAACTGATAGCGAAGGGAATTATAGATTTGAAATTCGAAAACACTCATGAAGAAATGGCAGGACTTCCAAGAGATGCCAGATTTGTCATGGCGGAGACCACGGCTTATTTTGAAGCCTATAAACACGTCCTGCGTGGTTTGCAAAACTTAAATCAAATCCCGTTTGAAAAATACATTGTGAGATGTGAAACAGACGAAGTGAAACCACCATTGTATTTGCAACGGAGAAGGAATACAACTTATGACCTTCGTCCTCTAGTTGATAATGATATTGTTCTACAGAGGGAGAAAAAGTTAAGAAATCTAGGAGTTCCTGTCTTGCGAGAAGCCACTTACAATTTCAGTCCCCAGTCTGCTAGGTGTAGAAGTGTGAGGATCATGGATTTTGATGAATGGCCGCCAGCAGATCAACTTTATCTGGACGACTCACAGTATAAAGCAGTGCAGAAGGCACTAACAAATGAATTTGTTATCACCCAAGGACCTCCTGGTACTGGGAAGACATACATTGGGCTTAAAATTGTAAAAGTTTTGCTGCACAATTACAAAGTATGGAACACCAATGTGGAAGGTATTGTTGACCATAGACCAATGTTAATTGTTTGTTATACCAATCATGCTCTGGACCAGTTTTTAGAGGGAATATCTAGTTTCTATCAAGGTGACATTTTACGAGTAGGAGGACGGAGCACAAGTGAACTGCTAAAGAAGTATAACATCAATACTTGCCGAATGAATATGAGGAAAGCAAGGGAGATTCAGGGTGATATCACCAGAGAAGCACGCAGAATTGGCTGGGAGTTAAATCAAATTAGAGAAGCTATCAACAATATTGCATTGAAAATAGAAATTGCTGAAAGAGAAGTCATACATGAGGATTATTTACAAACGTTTATGGGACCATTTTACAATGACCTTGTTCAAGGATTTGAGCAATATGTTCGTCTTCATGATCCAAATATTTCTCTCAAACGAATAAAGAATTCATCAGCAATTGTGGAATGGCTCGGATATGGAACACTTCTACAGATAGAACATGGTGATTTTGAAGCTCCACAAGGGCAGGTGAGACAAGAAGTGGATGAAGACGGAGATCTTGTCGATGAATTGCAAGAAGAGGAACATGTTGATGTATTTGACGATGTGGACCAAATGGTGGAAATGAGACAACTAGACAATGAAGATGATAATGAAATGGATTTAGATGATTTAGAATTTTTTTCGGATCTTGGAATTCCAGATATAGAAAGAAAATTGGCAAACGTTCATATCAGAACAAAAGCAGTGGCACTTAATGTTTCAGAAATGGAAGTAAAGGGAGATAACGAGGGATGGCAAATAGATAGACAACAAAAGAAAAGAATGAAAAGTAAATTGCGAAAGGAACTTAGATCTACAAATCGCATGTCAGAACGAGAGTTTCAGAACCTTCAGAGAATGAGTCTTGATGTTTGGAGTTTGACTCAAAAGGAAAAATGGCGTCTTTATCGATATTGGACACACAAATTCTGTTGCACTTACAGAGAACAGATCAGAGGAAAAGAAGCAGAATATGAAAGAAATGCAGCCCGTCTAAAAGAAATTCAGATGCAGGAAGATCAGCAGATTATGCGCTTGGCAACAGTGGTTGGGATGACAACTACAGGGGCAGCACGATATCAGTCAGTTCTTCAAGAAATTGGTCCAAGAGTTATAATTGTGGAGGAAGCAGCAGAAGTACTAGAGGCACACATCATAACAACTCTGAGTCAAGGCTGTCAACATCTGATTCTCATTGGTGATCATAAGCAGCTTAAACCAAATCCAACAGTTTACAAACTCGCAAAAGATTACAACTTAGATGTGTCATTATTCGAAAGAATGGTGAAGAATGGAATGCAATGCGATTGCCTAAATCTTCAACATAGGATGCGACCAACAATTTCTAACATGATGAAAATTATATACCCGGAACTTAAAGATCACGAGGTTGTTAAAAAGTACCCGGGCATCAAAGGAGTTTCTCAGAACATGTATTTTATACACCATGACTATCACGAGAGTAACGACGAAGAACAGAAAAGTCACTCCAACATGTACGAAGCAGAGTACATCGTAGCCCTTTGTCGATACCTTAAACTACAGGGATACAAACCGGAACAAATCACGATTTTGACTTTATATTCTGGTCAGCTTTTCCAACTGAAGAAATTGATGCCAAAAAAAGAATTTGATGGCATACGAATTACAGTGGTAGACAATTTCCAAGGAGAAGAAAATGATATCATCTTGTTATCTCTAGTGCGCAGTAATGACGAAGGAAAGATAGGATTTTTGAAAATAGAGAATAGGGTGTGTGTTGCTCTCTCGCGCGCAAAAATGGGATTTTATGTTATTGGAAATTTAAGTCTTATGGCTGGAAACAGTGATCTCTGGAAAAAAGTTATCAATCATGTCAAACGTGAAAATTTATTTGGGGAAGGTTTGCTTTTATACTGTCAAAATCACCCTAATGACAAGGGAATTCATGCAACTGAGCCAGAAGATTTCAAGAAGGCTCCGGAAGGCGGATGTATGAAGCCCTGCGAACACAGGCTTCCTTGTGGACACACTTGTGCACTAGTCTGCCATGTAATCAATGCTGATCACAAAGAATACAAATGTAGAAAACCTTGTCAAAAGAGAATTTGTAACGTTGATGACCATAGATGTAGAAGAATGTGTTACCAAGACTGTGGTGAATGTTCAGTACCTATCCCCAAAACTCTGCCGTGTGGTCATAGACAGAATGTTCCGTGCTCAACTAAACCATATCAATTCAAGTGCATGGCACAATGTGAAACACGTCTTACTTGTGGTCATATGTGCCAGAGTGTGTGCGGTGAACGGCATACTGAAATTTGTCAACACCCAGTGAAAAAGACGTTTAGATGTGGCCATGATTTGCATGTATTTTGCTTTGAACAGGAATCAGCTGTTTGCCCAAAACCATGTAAGCAAACGTTATCTTGCGACCATAAGTGTAGAGGAACTTGTGGTAAATGCCTCAATGGTAGACTTCATATTGGATGTAAGAGTAAATGTGAAAGAACACTCGTTTGCGGCCATATTTGCCCCGATAAGTGTTCAAAGTGTCCGCCTTGTTTGAAAATGTGTCACAACCTTTGTGTGCACAGTAGATGTACCGAGTCTTGTGGACAAATGTGTATACCATGCGTAGAGAAGTGTGCATGGAATTGTGAACATTTTCAATGCACTAAAAGGTGTTTTGAACCATGTGATCGCCCTCGGTGCAATAGATCCTGTCGTAAAATGCTATCCTGTGGACATGCGTGCATTGGTCTCTGTGGAGAGCCTTGTCCAAAGAAATGTCGCATTTGTAATAAAGATGAAGTTACAGAAATATTTTTTGGATCAGAGGATGAAATCAATGCAAAGTTTGTGGAGCTGGAAGATTGCGGGCACATTTTTGAAGTGGAAGGGTTAGACTATTACATTGACAATTTTGGAAAAGGAGGGGAAAATGAAGATGCTTCCATAAAACTTATTGAGTGTCCTAAATGCAAGACTTTGATTCGCCGGAATATGCGATACGGAAATGAAGTGAAAAAGGCAGTGTTGGATATTGAAGCAGTAAAAAGAAAGATAATCGGGGATAGATTACGCATACGACAAATGCAACGTGACATTCCAGATAAAATAAGAGAAATTGCGAAAGAATCTGGTGGTAAAGAAATGAGAAGGATCTATGACAAGCTCTTTGAAACAACAGTTGATGAGAGCACATTGGCGGCTGTGACGAATCAAATTGAATTTTTGAAAGCCATCAACAAAATCGAACATGACTGGAACAAACACATACGTAACAGTGATCTGAAGGAGATGTATAAACAATATTGTCTCAAAGACTTGGAATATTTCAGGGAATGGACCCTTGTTACCAGAAGGTATTTTACAGAACAAGAACTGATGGACGCTGAGGATGAATTAGTTCGTCTGAAATCATTTCGGCGGTTCATTGAATATATTGAGAGGATGATTAGTATTCGAAAACCGGCCACTGGTGAACTCAAGAAAAACTTGAGTGTGGTCGAATCTCTGTTGAAAGGAGGTAAAAAGTTAAGTCTCGATGAGAAAAGGTTATTGAAAATAGTTTTGAAACAACTGAAAGATAATTATCCTGCTAGTGGACTTGGGGTGTCAGACGAAGAGAGACTTGAAATTGTTAGAGCGATGGGTGAACAGAAGGGTCACTGGTTTAAGTGCCCTAACGGTTAGTGATTATGAATATTTTTATATTCCCTATTTTGAGCGATATTGACTTCAGGGAGTCAAGTTAATATTTATTGTTCATCTACAGGTCATCCCTATTTGATTGGAGATTGTGGAGGTGCCACCGTGGAGAGCAAATGCCCAGAGTGCGACGCTAGGATTGGTGGAGGCAACCATCGACTCCGCAGTGATAATCAGTTTGCGGGGGAGATGGATGGTGCTCGGCATCCCGCATGGTCTGATGCTGCGAACATGCTGAATTACCAGTTCTAATTCATCAATTATTTAAATTGTCATCTATACAAATAGATGAGGAAAACTAAATCTTAAATATTCTTTTTCCATATACAATTTTTTGGTATATCCATGTTATTGAGTCGAGATACTGTAGGTGTTTCTGTTATCTTAAGGAAATGGAATTTTATTAACTTTTGTTATTTAATTTTGTAGTCATTACTATTTACTATATTGAATATTGTCAGTATATATATTTGACAGGGAGTTGCCTATGCAGTACTGTATTTCATTTCAGTAAATAGTCGTGCATGAAAATGTACAGCAAATATTAGAACTTCTACAATGCATATATATTTGCATGAATTAAACGAAAATTGAAATATTTAATTGATTGATCTATATACTGCTTTGTAAGTGGGTTGTCATCTTGTCTGGCTGCATTACTAAGGATGTTATAATTGTGAATTTGTGTAAATCTTTGCAAATTTTCCAAGATATCTGTGACGGAGGTACGTTTAGTATTCATTTGAACGCTTGAGTGTGTGCGAGTGTATGCGTACAGTATAGGCTAGTTATATTTAGAGGGTGGTAGTCATGAAAACGTGATTATATTTCTATTTCAGCTGTTGCTATATATTAAACTGACCACATGGAAAAAAAGTAATTATTTGAATTAGGATATTAGCTTAAATATGCAATAATAAAATGCTTTCTTTTTTATCGGGTGATGAGGGTAGCTAGCATTGCATAAAAAATTCATAACGTGAGTTATGCATTTTTTCCTGTTCACCTAAAGGAAACAATGCTACCACTATTAGGTATTGTGTATAAAATGTAAAGGGTATGGGCAAAGTTTCTTGACTGCATAAATAATACGTAGAAAACAATGATTTACGACGTCAGCTTGATTAGAAACTACTAGAATAGTGTGGGTTTTTTTTGCAACAAATCTTTGTGTACATTGTATGATTGCATTCAAGATAATTATCTTGTTTTTATACTCTAATGATTTAAAATAAGTGTATATTTAAATGGGAAAGATAATCTAATTGTATAATGTACTTGTATACATTACAATATGATTAAGATGTGATATCCAAGAAATGTGATGGTTTTAATTTTCTTTTTTTATGTTTCTAGTTTTTGTTATGGATTTGTTATAGGTCTGCATGTGTCTTGTTTTGCACTATTTGAAACGCTGTCTTTAGACAACAAAGCTGATATCTTACTCTGAATTACGAAATTCCAGTGGGAATTTCACTTGTTTGTTAGGTAGAAAGTGTCACATTAGATTTAAATCTAAAATAAAAATACAATATAACTAAAATAGTTTAACATATTGTACAAGTACTCTCACATTGTATAATGAAGTGTATTTTTAATAATGAAATGATCCGGCCAGCACAATAAAGATACATCTTTGAAATAAATATTGATTACATGTTTAGTTTATGTCTACATCAATGCTGAAACAGAAAGTTGATCCTAAACTGTAGTATTTATTTAGATTTGCGTATACATAATTTCTGGAGATGCTTGCATTTAATGACCGGAAATCTATAAAGAATTTCCATTAACATATACTCTGCAAAAAAAGAAACGCATAATGGATTTTTTAAGATTTTAGTAGATGTATTTTGGATTATGATTTTACAATAAAAAATGTAGATATTCACTAAAATTGTTTCAATTGAAAAAAATTACAGTCCAAACCTTAGATATTGGTGGAAAAAAAGTCAGATCATCACAGTTAAGAACACTTCCTGTCACGTTTAAGTTAGTACCGTGTATGACCACCTCGAGCTGCCAACACAGTTCTGCATCTCCTTGGCATAGAGTCAATCAATGTTCTTACGTTATTGCGTGGAATTGTTCGCCATTCCTGTTGTAACATTTGACGGAGCTGATCGAGGGTCTTAGGCGGAGGTTGGCGCAGGCGCACACGTTTATCCAGATGGTCCCATAAGTGTTCAATCGGATTCATATCCGGTGATTTGGAAGGCCATGGTAGCACATTAATGTTGTTCTGCTGAAGGTAGTCAATTGTTAAGCGGGCTGTGTGAGGCCTAGCATTGTCATGTTGGAATAACTCCCTCTGTCGGTCAATTACGCGCATAAGGTGAGGTTGGAGAATTTCGTCTCTGTACCTTTGGGCCGTTAAATTGCCCGGGACATGTACCAGTTCTGTTTTACGGTCAATAGAGATCGCCGCCCACATCATGACGCTACCTCCACCGAAGCTATCCACTTCTTGGACACACGAGGAAGAGAAACGTTCATTCCTGCGCCGGTATACACGGATTCTTCCATCACGATTCTGTAGCAGAAAACGGGACTCATCGCTGAACCAGATTCTACGCCAGTTGCGGAATGTCCAGCCCCTCCATCTGTTGCACCATCGGACTCTTTCTCGTCTGTGTAACGGTGTCAAAACTGCTCCAAAATACGGTCTTCTGGGTCTAATGCCATATTGTCGAAGTCGGTTGCGGACTGTCTGCGAGCTGATTCTTCTCAATCCAGGTATTCCGACTGCAGTAGCTGTTGCAGCAACGGTTCGATTCCGTAGATGAAAGACCCGGATGTAGCGATCTTGTCCAGGAGTCGTAATGCGAGGTCGCCCACTCCTCGGTCGGTCATTAGTAGAGCCAGTCTGCTGGAATCTGTTCCACAGCCGAGAAATTGTGCTCTGATTTACGTTTTCAGTTCGTGCAATCTCACTTTGGGATACTCCGGCCTGGAGACGGCCAATGACGATATTTCGAGTAGCAGGGTCCAACCTTGGCATGGCAGCATTTTAACGTTATGATGAATTCAAGCTTCAAACTTCGTCCTTTTATACGCTTTAATGTAGTGGTTGAATTAAGCACAAAGTTCTCGTGAAAAACGTAAGCCAAATTCCATGGCGATAGAGGTGATGTGCAATTTTAGAGAGTCGCCGAGCTAATTTGGCAGAGAGCCAAATCAAATGAACAGACCTTTAAAGTTTCATACTTACCTGTAAAAAATCAATTACTCAATTGACCATTTCAGTTTACCTGGTAAAATACATAATTTGCATTTTTAAAATTTCAAAAGGGCTATGCGTTTCTTTTTTTGCAGAGTATATATTAAAAGACTCTGTTTAATAGCAAATTTGTTATACTGTAAAGGAATGTTTCTACCTAAGAAATTTTACTACCCTTTCCCCGTAAAAGAGGAAAACTTGAGAACTACAGGGACTGAAACGACGTGAACCACCTAGAAAGGGGGATGTCCGAGGGCATCCCCCGGGTATTATGTGAATGAATGGTGCAAAATCATGCAATCTGAGCATATTTAAGGCTGTTTTTCAAAGATTTAAAATGCATTCATAACTTTGAAATTACAAAATCTATGTACAAAATGAAAGAAATAAACACGGTTCCAACTTTGTGAATTTTTATTTTGTACAAAATGAAAGATGTGAACACGTTTCAAACTTTGTGAATTTCAAATTTGGTGTCTGACCTAGCGAACATCCCTTGCTAAATGGTGTTGGGTTTTGTTTTTTTTTGGCAATTTGCTCACAAAACTTGCACATATAACCTCAATTGAGGTGACTTATGTAAAGGCACGGATACAAACCTCCGACGAATAAAAGTCCGTGGTCAGTTATTATCGAAAAAAAACCCATCTTCTTTCTCGCAGTTATGATCGTCATGGTCGTGTGCGCATTCTTCTGTTGACGACTCTTTGTCACAATCTGATTTCTGGGTCTCGTTGTCAATGTTCTTTGTTTTCATGCTCAGAATCGACCCCTTTTATTTTCCACAATTCTGTTAGCTTCAAAATATCTTGTGAGTTTTGTAAACACTAGTTTCTATTATGCTGGTTTCGTTTTCCTCAGACTCTTACTCTCTAGACTTGGCACACTCGTGTAAAGTCTCGAGAGCGAGACTCTGGGGGAAAAGCAAGACTAGTATTAAGCAACATTATGACATAGAGAAAGAAAGAATATATCTGACCCGGAATACGGCATTCTTGACCAGCAAGGTATTTTACGCGGACAAGAAAAAAGAATAAGTCTGGGAAATATTGTCGAATTTCGACAGTAAAGGAACACTTCTATGTAAATATATCGTTGACCTATAGGGCTGGTATTGGTTTCAGCCTTTACAAAATCTTATTGATTTCCGATCCGGTCGATGACATTAGGCCACATGGGTGTGGTTGTTTGTTTTTCATGCATTACTTTAGTTCTAGTCAATACACGTAACTTGTAGAGATAGAAGAAACCATTTCACAGTCGTTATCTGAGCAGCATGAATTGTGGTGGGCGCCTTTTTTGTTCCTTATCTTGAAATTGCATTTCGTATTTCTCATTTAACTTTTAACAATGCAATTACTTCATATTGCATTTTCTTACAACTCATTTTCTTTCGACATAATATTTTCAAAAATGTCATTAGTTTAAGAAATGCAAATTATGAAAATGAAATTCAAGAAATTAACTGTCGTTACTGAAATGTAGTCCTACAGTTTAAAAACTTGATCAGGGTATAGAGTATTGTCTTCAATGTATACAATTTTTAAATGTAATTCTAATATATTTAACCCCGTGAGGACCCGGGTTAAAATAGGTCCTCAGTACCCCTTGCTTGTCGTAAGATGCGACTGAATGGGGCAGTCCTTCGGATGAGACCACAAAAACCGAGGTCCCGTGTCACAGCAGGTGTGGCACGATAAAGATGGCAAGGGACAGTTTCACACTATAGGCACGTTCAACTTTCTTTAAAAAATGGAAATATCCCATATTTGAAGTAATATTACATGTATAAAAACATGCAAAATAATTTTAGGATACATGTCATGTGTAGCTAAGTGCTTATGCAGGTGTGACCCTGATTCCTAGCATGAAGATGGGCGCAAGTACGAAACTAAGCCACGTGGTCAGTTGCTGAAGACATTTAAATGATTGATTGATTATGTATTGTTTAACGTCCTGCTCGAGAATTTTTCACTCATATGGAGACGTCTACATTAAGATGAAAAACCTACATGAGTACATTGTGCAGGAAAAGGCCTGTAGGTAAGAGGGAAGGTGGATGAACCCATATGAAAAGTAGATATTTAAAAAGGGCAGAGAGAGCTCTTGATTGCACACTGTCTAAATCCCCTTGCACGGTACACTGATGGCCCAAATGAGAGAAAATCAAAGCGAGAAAGGGGCACCTGCTCGGAGCATATTTTGTGCACCAGCACCAGTATGTATGGATTACATGTAATTTAGGGTCATAAATTATTAACTACACCAATATGAAATACATATTTCATTTTTCTTTAGTAATTCATAACCAGATTTTGATGCATACCCCCTGCTACGTGTTTCAAAAGCAAAAAAAAAAAAAAAGCTGTCCCCTGCCACCACCGTCGTTGTCTCCCTGTCCCGCCACACACCAGTGTTGTATTTAGTTACAGTCTCCCTGTCCCGCCACACACCAGTGTTGTATTTAGTTACAATCGTTGTCTCCCTATCCCGCCACACACCAGTGTTGTATTTAGTTACCATCGTTGTCTCCCTGTCCCGCCACACACCAGTGTTGTATTTAGTTACAATCGTTGTCTCCCTGTCCCGCCACACACCAGTGTTGTATTTAGTTACAATTGTTGTCTCCCTGTCCCGCCACACACCAGTGTTGTATTTAGTTACAATCGTTGTCTCCCTGTCCCGCCACACATCAGTGTTGTATTTAGTTACAATCGTTGTCTCCCTGTCCCGCCACACACCAGTGTTGTATTTAGTTACAATCGTTGTCTCCCTGTCCCGCCACACATCAGTGTTGTATTTAGTTACAGTCGTTGTCTCCCTGTCCCGCCACACATCAGTGTTGTATTTAGTTACAGTCGTTGTCTCCCTGTCCCGCCACACACCAGTGTTGTATTTAGTTACAGTCGTTGTCTCCCTATCCCGCCACACATCAGTGTTATATTTAGTTACAATTGTTGTCTCCCTGTCCCGCCACACATCAGTGTTATATTTAGTTACAATTGTTGTCTCCCTGTCCCGCCACACATCAGTGTTATATTTAGTTACAATTGTTGTCTCCCTGTCCCGCCACACATCAGTGTTGTATTTAGTTACAATCGTTGTCTCCCTGTCCCGCCACACACCAGTGTTGTATTTAGTTACAATCGTTGTCTCCCTGTCCCGCCACACATCAGTGTTATATTTAGTTACAATTGTTGTCTCCCTGTCCCGCCACACACCAGTGTTGTATTTAGTTACAATCGTTGTCTCCCTGTCCCGCCACACATCAGTGTTGTATTTAGTTACAATTGTTGTCTCCCTGTCCCGCCACACATCAGTGTTGTATTTAGTTACAGTCGTTGTCTCCCTGTCCCGCCACACACCAGTGTTGTATTTAGTTACAATTGTTGTCTCCCTGTCCCGCCACACATCAGTGTTGTATTTAGTTACAGTCGTTGTCTCCCTGTCCCGCCACACACCAGTGTTGTATTTAGTTACAATTGTTGTCTCCCTGTCCCGCCACACATCAGTGTTGTATTTAGTTACAATTGTTGTCTCCCTATCCAGCCACACACCAGTGTTGTATTTAGTTACAATTGTTGTCTCCCTGTCCCGCCACACATCAGTGTTGTATTTATTTACAATTGTTGTCTCCCTATCCCGCCACACACCAGTGTTGTATTTAGTTACAATTGTTGTCTCCCTGTCCCGCCACACATCAGTGTTGTATTTAGTTACAGTCTCCCTATCCCGCCACACATCAGTGTTGTATTTAGTTACAATTGTTGTCTCCCTGTCCCGCCACACACTAGTGTTGTATTTAGTTACAATTGTTGTCTCCCTGTCCCGCCACACATCAGTGTTGTATTTAGTTACAATTGTTGTCTCCCTGTCCCGCCACACATCAGTGTTGTATTTATTTACAATTGTTGTCTCCCTATCCCGCCACACACCAGTGTTGTATTTAGTTACAGTCTCCCTATCCCGCCACACACCAGTGTTGTATTTAGTTACAGTCGTTGTCTCCCTCTCCTTGCAAAATGTAAGTTGTTTTTCTTACAGGTACATATCTTATAAGACTGTATATAAGTGTATGTTGCATAGTGTTATTGTCTCCCATGGTTGTGTTTTGAATTGTTACCTTAGCTGGTCTATCTATCTGGTTTCCTCGTGACATCATAAGTTACAACTTTTCCCCCTTACATTTACAGTTTATTTCGCAATATAGCAATACTTCATTTCCTGTAACATATATTCCTTGTTTAAAGTTTTAAAACATACACCTGCTAATTATGATCACTGTCCATGGTAAAATGTAGCATTATTTACATTTTATTTAATCATAGTTAGTCATGTTTACTTTTCTGTAATTTCATGACGTTTCATTTACTGATACATGCATTCACTAATTCTCAAAAGAGGTGTGCAATTGCGTTCGCAACTGCCCATGGACTCCAGATTTTGTATTTCTTTGTATATTTCTCTTCGTTTAGGTTTGTTTACGACTTTGGAGAAACACTAAGCTATACTTGCTACTCCTTACCCAAATAACAAAGTTTCCTTCGGTTAAAACTTAGCGAAATGACACATACGTTACTGTAGCAATCGTTAGTATTAAACAAGTAGCTATTCACAGTTTTTTCTGCATTTCATTCATAACACATTTTTATTTCTATTATGTCAGCAGAATGTCTGTTTTATCATAAAAAGCGACCAAGAGGTAAATATGTTCACTATTTGCGTAACATATGGTGTGGCAAGTATCAGTTTTCTGTGTTTCTTTGCAATTAGCAATGATAGCAATGACCATTGAAACAGTTCTAAGACATATTGTTGCAAAATTCTGTATTTGTTTAACACAGAAGGAATAGCAAGAATGAAATTATTCACATTTTCTTTTTATTGAACTTGTATTGGCGAATGTTGGCCAAGTCGGGTTGAAAAATTCGCGAATCTTCACACTCAAATAGTGCAAATATTCTTTTAAAGTTCAACAACTCGTGGCCCGTGGGTATCCGGGTTATTAGAATAGATCCTCATACCTCTAGCATGTCGTAAGAGGCGACTAAATGGGCGGTCCTTCGGATGAGACCGTAAAACCTGAGGCCCCGTGTCACAGCAGGTGTGGCATGTTAAAGATCCCTCCCTGCTCAAAGGCCATAAGTGCCGAGCATAGGCCTAAATTTTGCAGCTCTTCACCCGCAATGATGAAGTCTCCATATGAGTGAAATATTCTCGAACGTTCAACAATATACAATCAATCAACAACTCGTTCTTCATGTAAATAAATTGCATTTCAATTGTTCTATGTTGATCATTTATTCATTTTTACAGAACCTTGAGCCATATTTGCTCCAGTATGAATGCCTGCTACATCTGTTATGGACGTTTTAGACGTTCATCCAATTGCATTGATCAATGCAAGTGAAATGCTTCAAATTGTGAATGATATTTGCTAGTCCTGAACAATAGATCAAGGAAGAAATATTATAAGAATTAATTGATACCTAGTAGATAAAATATTGAAACAGACTTCTAGATCTTACCTATTTAAATGATAGCTGGTCTTTCGTCTCTATTTACATCTTATAATTTCTAACACGAACGTTTCGGTACGGATCCTATTCATGAAAATTTGGTGTTCAGTAGCGGTATTGCACGCTGATATTCTTTAGAGTATATATATATATATATATATATATATATATATATATATATATATATGTACAATTTCTTCGATCTGAAAAGTATATTTCCCAATCTGTGTCAAAGTTGAAACTTCCAGAAATTTTATTTTTCATCCTTTGGTTGGTTGTATATTGTATAAGGTCCCCCTCGAGAATCTTTCACTCATAAAGAGACGTCAACATTGTCGGTGAAGGATTACAAAATTTAGGCCTACGCTTGGCGCTTACGGTATTTGAGCAGGGAGGGATTTTTATCATGTCACACCTGCTGTGACACAGGGCCTTGGTTTTTGCGGTCTCATCCGAAGGACAACCCCATTTAATCGCCTCTTAAAACAATGAAGCATTTATTCTAACCTGGATCCCCACGGGATTGTATCCATTAGTTTTCAAGATCAATTGTAAAAGGTCAATATTACTGAAAGGGAAATCACAAAATTTCTTTTGTACAAAATTTAAGACATATCTCTGATTTATGTTAGTCAGATTTTGAAAATGCAATGTACTTTACAATTTTGTGGTTGCTATTGGTTTTCAAAATCAAAGTTGAAAGGTAAAAAATTACCGAAATTTGTTGATGCCTGGGATCTTATTGGTTTTTCGAGTAAGAGGTATATGTAAAAGATCATGAAATGAAAGACATTTCAAATTTGTTAGGTCAGTATACACAGGTTCAAATGGTCGTCGTCCGTCATCCGTCGTGCGTTTACAATGGGACATATTCAACTTCTTCTTAACTACCATTCAATTTATTTTCAAATTTGGTATGAGGCATGTTTGGGCGAAGGGTGACATAAGTTGTAAATTCTAGGGCGTCTGCATCGCCTTGCCTTAGGGGTGAGGTAAAGAAATCCAAACATTAACCAAAAAATCTTCTCTATGTGTACATCTGTAAGGAAAACTAAATGCATAGTCATGCAGAGCAGGAAGGCTTCTACTAATTTTTTAAATTTTATGATCCTCGGGGTAGAGGTTTGATCTGACTCCAGGGCCGGGCCAAACTAGATATGTATTATATAGTGTATATGTTTAAAGCATTTAAATAATATCTTAATGCTAGTAATACTAACTTGAAGCTAAATAGATATTTTGAAGAAGTGGGTATTCCTTCACCAAAATGACCCCAGGGTTTTGGTATCGGGGTGTGGCTAAAATGATCATTGATTAAATGTGTTAAAATTTGAACATAATTTAACTTCTTGATAACTACTTGTCTAACTCTTTTCAAGCCGCCCGCGTGGCGCAGTGGTTAGAGCGTCGGGCTCAAAGATCTGATGATCCTTGAGTCGGGGGTTCGAATCCCACTGTGGGACGTGGGTGCCGGTCTTTCGGATGAGACCGTATAAACCGAGGTCCCGTGTCGCAGTAGGTGTGGCACGATAAAGATCCCTCCCTGCTCAAAGGCCCTGAGTGCCGAGCATAGGCCTAAATTTGCAGCCCTGTCACCGGTAATGGTGACAGCCGCCGGATAGGTGAAAAATTGCTCAGGCGGCTATAAAAACAAACAAACAAACAAAAAACTCTTTTCAAAATTGGTACGATGCATTGTTATGACAAGGGTGATTAAATTTCAGAACTCTTGCAATCCCAAGGCCTTAGGGGTGGGGCAAAAAGTACAAAAAATTATTATTTTTCAAAGTCATCATCTCTACAACTTCACATTTTTAAGAAAAACCAAATGTATAGTGATGTAGAGCAGGAAACCAAACTTGTAATTTTCATGATCCCCGGTATGAAGGTTCTGATGATATATTGTTTAACGTTCCGCTGGAAAATTTTTCACTCATATGGAGACGGCATCATTGCCTGTGAAGGCTGCAAAATTTAGGCCTATACTAGGCGCTCAGGGCATTTGAGCAGGGAGGGATTTTTATCGTGCCACACCTACTGTGACACGGGACCTCGGTTTCTGCGGTCTCATCCGAAGGACTGCCCCATTTTGTCGCCTCTTACAAGCAAGGGGTACTGAGATCTATTCTACCGACCTGGATCCCCAGGGGAATATATATATATATATGTGTGTGTGTGTGTGTGTGTGCAATTTCAATAATATTTTCAATAATGCTATTGATACTAACTTGAAACTAATGAGATATTTAGAAGGATTAGGTAGTCCTTTTTTAACATTGTACATTTCATGATCCCAGGAGTGGGTTTTTTTTTTGTTCCAGAGAGGGGCCAAAATTATCTTATTATTTTTGTCTTCATAATTTGGAAGACTTTTTTAATAATTTTTCTGATATGGTATAAAAATAAATGCATATTTAGGAAAAGCAGAAAAGGATTACCAAATTGTGAACTTCGCAACCGCGGGGTTTTGACTCTAGGACGGGTCCAAATTAGTCATATCGTATAAATGTCTACATATTTCATCAGTATAGGCATTTTTGGGGGCATTTAAGATTTAAGAGGATATCTTGTTCTGTACTGCTCCTGAATATAAGAATTTAGCTGAGATATACAGAATAGGATATACATGTATTTTCTAGATTTCATAGCCCTTCGGGTTAGTGATACTCAGGTGACCGATAAGGTCCGTGAACCTCTTATTTGTTCACAAGATTTCCACTGCCTTTCTTTTTTTTTTTTTTTTATTCTATCATAAATTTAGGAATGGAACTTTGCTTAAAAAATATTGGTTATAAAGGTAGAATGTAAATGGTGAAGATCAAAGTTGTTTGTTTGTTGTAGACTAACTGAGTTTGTTTTAAAGACTAGGTTCTTTTTGTTTGTAGACTATTTTTTGTAGAAAAGTTTATTGTTTGTAGACAAGTGTTTTGTTTGCAGGCTACTTTTTTGTTTGTAAACTAGAGTTTTTGTTGCAAACTATTTATTTTGTGTAGATTATGATATTTTACACCAAGATATGTGGTTTGTACTGCTTTTCAAGTTAAGATATCAAATGTCGAAGTCACAAGAATGGATCTTTCAACATTTCCAGTATTTCTGAATTTAATATCACTTGAAGGAATGGTTTACGATTTGCCGTGTTACAAGTGGATGACCCGGTTTACTTTGAGATACATGTTGATGTACTCGTAGGTATTTTGCAGCAATTCAAAGGCGGTATCTTGGAGATATGATATACAAACAAATAGATAAAAATTTAAGATATATAACTAAAACCCCGTGGGGTTGCGGGTTGTTAGAATAGATCCTCAGTACCTCTAACTTGTCGTAAGAGGCGACTGAATGGGGCGGTCCTTCGGATGAGACCGCAAAAACCGAGGCCCCGTGTCACAGCAGGTGTGGCACGTTAAAGATTCCTCCCTGCTCAAAGGCCATAATAGCCTAGGATAGGCCTAAATTTTGCAGCCCTTCACCAGCAATGGTGACGTCTTCATATGAGTGAAAGATTCTCGAACGGGACGTTAAACAATATATAATCAATCAATCAATAGCTAAATGTTCAACAAATAATATCAATAAACGACAAATTAATGTTTGTCGAAACTGCATTGATAATAGTACAAATATTGCAGGTTTTTGTTTCATTTTCATATACTTTGGCTGGCAAAATGATTTATCTAAACTTACATGGCTATTAATACATGTAATCGGATGTTCTAACGGGTATTCATGAACATTATCAGATAAAATGCTGTTTGCCTTTTGGCCTTATTGCTAAAATGCAGTAGTTTTCGTGATACTTATGCGGTATTTATTTTATTTCTGTCAATTAACGTTGTCATTCATTATATGCTGTTATTTTTTGTGATTTTACACCTGAGTTCTGTAACGGGTTGGGTGATATTGGGGGGGGGGGGGGGGGGTTGTCACATGGTCACCATACAGGGATTTACATATCAGCCTGACTTGTGCTCGCATTACTGTCTGGATGATCCCTAAATACTATTACGTAATAGGAAATTTACAATAATCGCAATCTTTTTTTTTCTACTTCAGCGATGTCATTTTATAAACGTTGAGAAAATACGTCGCAAATGGTCTTGATATTGATAAACTTTAAATTTTACCGAGGGCGCAAAATAAATAATCTTATCTCTGAATTCATTTTGAAATGATACTGAGTAATTTTACGTCATCAATCTTCTCGATATATAAATGCTACAAAGTTTTCGAAAAACGTCGTTCTTGAAAACAGAAATGATGCATCCATGTTACATTAGGTAAGTTATGCAAATTTCTGTAGGCCTTGTCATGTAAGTAAACTATATAAAGTGTAGGTCTAGTCATATCGGAAAGGAATAGAAATGTGTGTGTTCGGTCTTCTAATTACGTTATATAGGGGTGTATAGGTTTTGTCGTGTAGGTACGTAATATAACGTACATGTTGCATAGATTTATGTAAGTTTAGTTGTATAAGTAAGTTATATAGATTTGTGTAGGTTTAGTTGTGTAAGGTAATTTATATAGATTTGTGTAGGTGTAGTTGTGTAGGTAAGTTATATGGATTTATGCAGGTTTAGCTGTGTAGGTAAGTTATATAGATTTCTGTAGGTTTAGCTGTGTAGGTAAGTTATACAGATTTGTGTGGGTTTAGTTGTATATGTAAGTTTTATAAATTTATATAGATTTAGTCGGGAATTTTGTCATTAGTCAAATCCATATAAAACATTTCATATTTCCAGAGGCACCTTTGTGGTAATTGCTCTTCATTTCCTTGGCGTAGCATCTGTAATGGACAGATGTTTACCGGGAGAGCCATGTTTCCCAGACAATCCAGTAGTTCTCAATTTTGGTAAAACGCTGGACGGGGTGTTGTTACTTCCATATATGCAGGAATACACTGAAGTTGTGGTGACACGAGATGTTGTCTGGACAAAGTTTCCCATTGGGATCGTTGTGGCTAAATCTACCCTTGATGTCCAGAAAGCTGTCCTGTTCGCTCAGAATTATAACTTGCTAGTATCTATACGATCTTCAGGACACGATTTTCTTGGCAGATCCACAGCTCACGGAAGTTTACAAATTCTTTTGGGCAACATGACAAAAACTTCAATAAATCTAGCATCGCCAAGGAACCCTGCAGGGGAAATTACTTGCGAAAGCGGGAACACCTGGCTTAAAGTTTATGAGGAGGTAATGTTTTGAATCAGAAAACAAGAGGCCTATGGGCCACAATGTTCATTTGAGTCGCTTGGTTGACTCGTAATTTTGAAACACTAATTAATAATTCCAGATAATAATCGATGGCTAGTCAGTAGAAAATACTGTACACTTATGTATCGTGATGCTTACTTAAAAAATACGACCGGTAATTATTTAATTGCTATTAGAAATATTCTGTAAAATTCACAGAGTGGTTCAGATGAGCTAGAAAGTTCAACGGAATAGTTTGATACAAGTATACATATAAATTTATTGAAATTATTGAATACCAGCACTTCCAACAATGAAGCCAATCACTGACATATACATGTACGCGTTTTTGTTTTGTTTTTAATTTCAGGTCGACAAAGTTGATCGTGTCATAGTGGGGGGTAGTGCTCATACCGTCTGTATGGGTGGATATACTCTTGGAGGTGGTCACAGTCCAATGTCAAGGACGTTTGGGTTAGCTGTGGATAACCTACTGGAGGTAGAAATGGTGGACGCCCAAGGTCGTATCGTAGTGGCAAACGACCACATGACACGCATTCAACACTTGAATGGCAGTGTTACATCAACCAACAACAGCGACATCTTCTGGGCTTTATCCGGGGGAGGTGGCGGAACTTTTGGCATTGTTACCAAGTTTACATTTAAACTGCATTACCCAGCATCTGGAGTAGCGACATTTGTTTGTTCTTATCCTATCGTGCGTAGTGACGAAACAGAGATTGGTCATATTATTCTGAAGAAGATAGTGTCGATGTTGCCAAACCTACCTACGGAATGGGGTGGTTATCTAATTGGGTCTGGTACACCAAACCCAGACTCCTCTTGGGGTAGCATTATGCTCTCTATGATTCATTACGGATCTTATGATGCCCCCACGAGATCTTACATGGATGAACTGAAGAACTTTCACCCCGAATGGCAACAATTCTGTGCTTATAATCGCTTTAATACGTTTTTGGAGTATGAATCTACCCCAAAGGACCCTGATTATGTCAGCACATACCTTCTAAACACGCTGATGCAAGGAGACAGTTTCACGGATGATTGGATCCAATATATTTTTACGACTTTGGCAACCAAATTGCCACAACCCGGCATTGTGGTTTTCACAGGGATTTTGATCGGAGGTACAGTACATATATAATTATTCTTCATAAATTTCATCAACATCTCTTGCATTAAAATCGTATATACATTTCTCACACAACAGTACTGTTTCCTGGTTCATAACGCAGGTTCAGAAAAACGATATGAACTCGTACCACAGGTTAATAACAATACAATTTTTTAGGGTCATTTGAGGTCAGCGCGTGCTGACATAGATACAAAAATTTTAATACAAACTTTTTCCAAGCTTATCATATTTGTCCTGTTCCATTTGTTGTTTTATATAAATCCTAAGACGTTGACGTGTTTTTCTTTAGATCTTATTTCTAAATCCGCTCAAAGACATTTTCAGATGATGCAAAGGGGCTGAAAATTACTTCCTTATACAGAAACGTAAAATGGAAAGTAACTGAAATATGCGTTTATTGATAGTTGTGTGATAAATAGAATCTTACACTGGTGCTTATGAAATTTATGAAATTTTATCAGAGTTAAATATTTCCCTGCCAAGGCTCGGGAAATATTAAATCTGGCAACTCATTTCATAAATTTCATATGCCATAAGCACTCGTTCAAGATCCTCTATATATGTATTTAAGTTTCAATTTCAGGGAAGACATCAGCAGTTGGAATACATGAAACATCCGTGCACCCTGGGTTTAGATCTGCCGTTATGTCATTATCCGTGGGAATAGTGCCTGTAGGAGAAAACATTACAGGGCTTCGCGAGAAGGCGGCAGAAATGGCTCCACAGCTGGCTGTGTATGGAAATGGCCAGTACCCCAATGAAGCGAACGCTGATCTAACCGACTGGCAAAATAAATTCTGGGGCAGCAATTACCATCGTCTGCTTAGCATCAAGCATCAGTGGGACCCAGATAATTTTTTCTCTTGTCGAGAGTGTGTTGGATCCGAAGACCAGACAACTTCGCAAACAGATGGATCTGGCAATCATGGTGGTGCGTTTTCAGGAGAAATGAACAAAAGTTAGGCGTCTCCATGTTCAATGAACATTAAAATAACTTTTTTGAGTTTGTAAACATCACTTCCACAAATAAAACCCCCTGTCTGTGAATACATACTTACACGGTTGTAGCGGTCTTCTTCGTTTACTTAAGCCTACTGATGTGAATAGGTGGCTCCATGGAAATTGTATTATTGAAATACACATTGATTTATAATGAAACTTTCCTTCAGTAAGGAGTAAAGGTATTCACCTAGATATTGATTGTAAATGACATGCACTGCGTGGTCTAGGATATTACGTAATTCAGGTTTACGTCCAAGGAATATTATTAAATGGTATCAAATTGTTTAAAATTAAATAAATACAGTGGATTGTGTCTATTTCGATTCAAATTGCAGGAAAATCCCTTTTAAGGAAGTACATTATTTCGGCTTTTGATTAATTAATCAATTAATTTATATTGTTTAACGTCCCTCTTGAACATTTTTTCACTCATATGGAGACGTTACCACTGCGGGTAAAGAGCAGCACAACTTAGGCATATGAAAGGTGCTTATGGGTTTTGAGCTGGAGGGATCTTTATTGTGCCACACCTGTTGTGACACGGGGCCTTAGTTTTTGCAGTCTCATCCAAAGGACCGCCCCATTTAATCGTCTTTTACGACAAGTGAAGGGTGCCGAGGACCTATTCTAACCCGGATCCCCAAGGCGCCTCGGCTTTTGAGCACAACTGTACAAGATGCTGTAACTAATAAATGTACTAAGTAGATATAAAAATATCCGTTGAAGCTGCAACTTTATGTTAAATATAATATATATTATTATCAAAATACTTTAGAAAAAGGTGTGCAATTTTTGCGGCGATATCGACTTGTACTTGAGAATAGAATTTGTCTTCTTGTTGTGATATTGTAAACAATATTTTTTTTAAAATATGCGAGTACAACGTTTGGACAGATTAGTCAAGCGAAATCACATGAAAACAGAGGCCTTGTGAAAAATATCGAATCGTGTCGACATTAGTCTAGATGATGTTCCACAAACGTGCGTCGGTGTCTATATAAACAAATAGTACGCATTGTTCCCTCTCTAGCCGTGACTTGAATTTTAACATTAATTTAGGTGTACCGAGGTCAGCCTTACTTGGATGTCAAACGGTAAGGAAGAGAATCCGTTTTTAAAATCATGGAATCTTATTAAGGTTATTACAATATGCAAATATGCAGTTAGTTAAGAGGTGATTTAATAATCATTCTACAGATTTCCCTTTACTGTATTGTTTTGCAGTCGAAGGTTATCCTTTTTAAAATGCTTCTCGAACAAATACACAAACAGCGAAACACAGTCATGTACGACGTCCTGTTCGTGTTAAAATTAAGGAATTTCTGGACTTAGTAAAGGGTACGATATATTGTATTGGCGGTCAGATGGGTTCGAGGAATGGCTTGACGTAGCTCATTTATGACAACGAAAAGGTTTACATAAGGTGCACAAGAAAGCAACTTGACGCAAGCAGCAGAATATATTAAGAAATCGCTCTATTTAAAAAATTATTATTAATTCTTTTTATCAGATTGGACCATACTGACGTTATGCATTTGGTGCACCACTACAGGATGTAGTTTTAGTTGTGAAATCATATTTTAATTAAGATGTCTTTAAGTGAGGAAAATTAGTCAGCAGAGACAATTTTACGCAGAAGGTAAACCACTTGATAAGGCGTATATGTTTGGAGTTTCAACTTGTTTAGGCTCGATTCCCCTTATCACCTCAAGACCACTTGAATATATTACTAGTTGTGATAATGCGCACAAATAGACTTGAATCCACAAAACACTGCACACTCTTATCGTATTTCATGAGCAAATAGTGATAAAAATGAAATAAATTGAACCCGAATCAAACGCAGTACAAATTGGCAACAATAATGTTTATTAAATTTATGTACGCTTGATAGCCTGGAAATTATACAAATCAAACGCTAAAATAAAATGTAACTCCAATCCCCAATAAAATACTTACATTGTAGTAATTTTTGGACGAACTCATTAAAAAAGTATATTTACATTAATCCCGCAGAAACGCATGTACATTTTAAAAATTCATATCAGGACAGACCGCGTTCTTGTGTGCTTTTTTCTCACCCTTTGAAGTTTAGTTTTAATGCCAGTTTGTGTTTGTTTTTTTCCCATTTGTTTAGTTTCCATTTTCTATGTAAATATTCTATCGTCCTATAAAAGCAACAAGTCGATAGGTTACTTTATATTTCTTAGTTTATTCGAGTACTTAATGACGCGAAATGATTCGTACACGTCAGATCGCGAAAACATAAATTTACAAGTGCTCTCTTGATCAACAGTTCTTATAAGTACTTTAGCAACCTAAAGATAGGAACATTTTATTGCAAGAAAATTATGATTTATCTATCGATCATTCGTTTGTTTGTAATCCAGTCATGTTGAACCGGAAGATTCTCAGTTCATCTGGTCAGATATACAGAGCATCATAACAGTCAATCTCTATCTCTAAAGGCAAAGTTGCTCATTAATATGATACCTTTCTTCAATACTAGAATTCAGTCTTAATTTCAGGTTTGATATTCTTGGTATTTTCTCAATAATATCACTGGTAATACTACTCTTGGATATGGATTTATCTGGAAAGGTTGCCTTGGTTACGGGATCAACTAGTGGAATTGGGTTAGGGATTCTTCGAACTCTTGCCAAGAAAGGATGTGCAGTTATTTTAACAGGATTGGGTGACCCAGCCTCCATTGAGGAAATTGTAAAGGAGGTCAAATCGTACGTTGAATTCAAACTCACGTGTTGAAATAGTGGTAAAAGTTGTCTATATAGTCAAGTTATGAAAGTAATTTCGCGGTTTATAAAGCGTAAACTGTCCCAAGTCAGGTATTTCGTAAAACATGGGTAAAAATGAACTTGATTTCTTAAATGAACCAATGAAATCGCGTATTATAAGTGAACGTAGATTATTATTTAATACAAGCATGTTCACAGATTGTGCAATGACAGAGTTTCGTTTGTTCCATGTGATATGCGATCACGTGAGTCAGTCCATCAGATGTGCCATGAAATTACAAAGTTGTATCCTGATGGAGTTGACATACTTGTTAACAATGCAGGTACAAATATATGTTGATTAAATTCAATTTCATAATCAAACTATATGTACTGGAATACACATGAACGTTTAAAAAGCATTGAGACAGGCCAATGTCTGATTTAGGAATCAACCACGTGAAGCCTATTGACGAGTATCCAGATGAAAAATGGGATGAGTTGATCAGCATTATGTTATCATCTCCTTTTCATCTTATTAAATACTTCATTCCTTGCATGAAAAAGAAACGTAAGTACTATCAAATCAGAATATATAATTACGCTTTCGTTAATCCAAACTGCCAATTTTGCATACAGTTTTGATCATTGATGTGTTTTAGGGTGGGGTAGGATTATCAACATATCCTCTATCATGGGCCTGATTAGTGAACCAGGCAAAGCTGTGTACAGTGCAGCTAAATCTGGAATCATCGGGCTATCCAGGGTTTTGTATTATCAGTATATCATATATTGCTGCATTCGAAATGGTGAAAAGAAGTGTAAAAATGGTTTCATTACCTATGTGATTTCTCTTTGTTGCAGGGCGTTGCTCTCGAGGGAGCACCTTTTGGTGTCACGTGTAACGCAGTGTGCCCTGGTTTTGTTTATACAGCAGGTATCATTTTAGGTCCCTTGAGTCACTCAGGTGACCTACTGCTATTCGTGCCCGTTCGTCGTCGTGCGACATTCGTCGTCCAACTTATTCAACTTCTCGGAAATTATTTCACCAGTTGTCACTAAAACTGTAACGCGGTATTTTAGAAGTGTAGGAAAAATTGTGAATATCATAATTGTTGCTCCAATGTGATCCTTGAGGTGCAGTATTTACTCCAGAACACATAACACCACAACAATTCGAGTTTATGGACATGTAGAATTCTAACCCCCCCCCCCCCCCAAAAAAAACCCCCCAAAAAACAAAAAAACAAAACAGTGAAATCCATGCTTCCATAAAGCTATGAAGCCTCTCAGGTCACGTTTTCAAGGGGATGGCTATAATTATGGACCACGTAATAAAATAAAATATCTTTCTGAACGCGTTGGGAACAGACACTGTGCGTAGATATAATGGAAGCAATCAAAGTATTTGTGGCATGTACTCTTAGGAATCACGATGTCTATCCTTCTATCTGTGTACCCATTGTCCTCCCATGACAATTTTTGCCAAGGCTATAACAAAGTAATTGATCGACATTTATGCTCATGCATAAAGGGTTGCTTTTTACCAGGAATTGCGTTACCAATATAGACAATGTCATTTGGCTAAGTTCATCAGTATTAGAAGAATTATAAAAAAGACTGCCACGGCAACGCTCGTACTTGGCCTAAAGGATACTTATAATCAGACGATATATCAGACGATATATTGAACCAAGGTAATTTTGCTAAGGTGAAAGTCACAAATATAGAAAAGGGTCGATTTATTTCTCTAAGTCCATAATTTTGTAATATCTCATACCTAGCGCAGATCTCTGTTAAGACTAGACAGTAAGTCAAGATCTCGAAACATGGTCATTTGGTTAAGGTCAAGGTTATCGATAAAACTTTAAAATATTTGTTTTAAAACTGCAACTGTTGTAGAATGACTATTTAATTTTCGACGATGTGTAATATTCATTTGAACGTTAAGGCTCATGAACATCTTTGCATGCTCATTGGCATCTTGTTATGCCCGAGAGATCGAAGAGCATAGTAGCATGATGTTTTTGTATGTCTGTCCACAGATTTAATTTCAGTTTTTGTACAAACTGAACTGAAATGTCGAGTTACAGCTCTAGGCAGATGATAGTCAGAGTCGTACTGTCCAGACCAGAGGTTAAATTTGAAATTTTGTGGCGGTTGGTAGGGCACATTACCATGTATGGCACAGACATAACATATTTCCTTGGTGTATAATTTACCATAAAATTTTACTTCATTTGTATTAAGGATCTCATATACTGAACTTCAATACAGTGTGGCAGAATGTCTCCTTGCAAAATGGGTCCAGGTAACGTTTTCCGCTGTGGAGGGGTGTCCTAGTATAACAGTTCCCTCATGCT
Source organism: Ostrea denselamellosa (assembly GCA_024699665.1). Classification (NCBI taxonomy): domain Eukaryota; kingdom Metazoa; phylum Mollusca; class Bivalvia; order Ostreida; family Ostreidae; genus Ostrea; species Ostrea denselamellosa. The sequence continues at coordinate 6,462,691 of JAMZEH010000052.1, forward strand.
TAAAGTTTCCATGGCGGAAAAACCACTGTTGACACCCCCCCCCCCCCATCTTGTTTCCAGATTATCATTAAATTTGTGTTACTGAATCAACTTTGATTGGTCATGGGATTTGTCTATTTTCCCTTCTTAGAAGAAAGTTTAATATGTATCGATATTAGCTGAACAAATCTATATATTAAACATTTTAAAATAATGTGTCTAAATGTTTGAATATTATCAATACTCCTTTTCGATCCACAATATTATCCTATGGGTTGATGATTGAAAACAAAAAATGTTTTTCTTATAAAGGCCATTTTCGCTTTCAAAATTTCTGTGGTGCTACATTTACACTTTAGTAAGCATCATTGTTACCTCATGATAACTAGCACCTCTTGATGTTAATCTCCGTGAGGATCCGGGTAGTCAGAATAGATCCTCAGTACCCCTAGCTTGTCGTAAGAGGCGACTAAATGGGGCGGTCCTTCGGATGAGACCGCAAAAACTGAGGTCCCGTGTCACAGCAGGTGTGGCACGTTAAAGATCCCTCCCTGCTCAAAGGCCATAAGCGCCGAGCATAGGCCTAAATTTTGCAGCCCTTCACCGGTAATGGTGACGTCTCCATATGAGTGAAAAATTCTCCAGCGAGACGTTAAACAATATATAATCAATCAATCTTGATGTTAAAAAAATTAATTTCCTCTAGCTGCAGAAACCGCATTCCTTGAAAAAGAAAAAAAAATATTTTGATATATGAAATAGCAAACTAAAACTATTCAACCGTATAAAAATTAGTCTAGATTTATGTCCGTTTGACGTAGGTGGAAACAGAAACTTTAAATATGGCATCGTCCGATTATGAATTCTCTACTTGCAGCACTGATACATGTAATGAATTCCAATAGTCGAACCAAAGCTGTGTAATAACTAAATGGAATTGGGCGTTCTGTCATTTATATTAGGGGGATTCTATACTGGGGATTTTTTTCCCTGGAGAATGTAACTCAAACCCTTCTTTCCGGAAGGATATACTATAGCGAGACTCTTTACCGAGTTTTCTTTTTCAGTGACTGAGCCGCAGGTGCGTGCTATGCAGGAAAAGGAAGGGATATCAACATATGAAGAAGCCAAGGTATTTTGAATTTGAAACGTTCTCCGGATAAGAACCAGGATTCTTTTGCACAGGGTATAGTTATGATTAACAATGCTTTTCTGTAGGAAAAATTCTTTTCTCGGGCCCCCACAGGAAAGGCGGTTGAAATAGACCAGGTAGCAATTTTCTCTTGTTTAACTGTGTAAATTCTACAGATTGATTGTAAATAAAGTTATATGTTATATTGAAGCACCTTAAATCAACACCAGTCAAACTGTAATTGAAATTTCTGTCTCGATGTACTCAGATATGTGACTTGGTATCGTTCCTGTGTTCCTCTGGAGCAGACAGTATGACGGGATCTCCAATTGTTATGGATGGGGGCTTCACTATCCAGTAGCGTATGAATTGTTTTGTCAAATGTACCAGATTGTCAATGAAGATTTTGGGTTTTGTGTGAGTTTGAGACCGCAGATATCGGAGGCTTGTCTCGATATTCGCCACACTTTTGTAAATTAAAAGTAAATGTATTATACATTTTTGTAATTTGCTAAATTATTTTATCACCAGCTAATAATTTAATTCAAGTCATTTGAAATAACGTTTAACCAGAAACATGTTTATATGAATGTATGTTCCGTCAGGTATTGCTGAATATCGATATAAACATTGCCCAAATTAGTGATCATTTGTCAGTTTTGATAATGTTCGTAATTAATTTATAAATAAGATATTTATTATTTTCTATGACATTCTTATTTGTGTGATATTTCTAATTAAATTTTGACATACCGATGCTTTTTCTAATGTCATTTTTACTCTAACTGTTGATATCATTAGTTAGTCAATTGTAGATCTGCGTTCCATTTTGCCATTACTGTAAAGCGATGGCAAGAATTCACTTGGCCTACCGAATTCTCCCTGATAGATAAAATATTTGCTAACGATAATAAAAAAATAAGTTTGAAAAAAAAAAACGAACTTGACACCAAAGAAACAAATTAAATACAATCAAGTCTTATTGTTATACATTTCCAATGTTTTTGACTCTGATATCTTTACAAAGGGTTAATGTACGAGTGTCGCTCCATATTTTAAAGGTAATGGAGCCAAGGCCCCGCAGGAGCCGAGGCACATTGTTTTCAAGGAATGGAGTGATACGAGTATATTGACCCGCTTAAAATCTACTTTTACGAGGGAAACGTTTTAAAAATATCCTGTATAGTAGATACATGTTATCAATAATTAAATGTTATTCTTCACTATTTTTCATCATATATAAGGTATAGGACTATGTTAAAATAATGTGTTTAATCCGTTGCATTTTGACCAACTGCTCTAGTGGCTCAGTGAGTAGATCGTCCATCTTTAAAGGAAGAATCATACAGGTGTGTGTTCGAATCCTGGTGTGTGTGTAGTTATTTTTCGTATTAAAATACTTCGATATACTTTGCGTTTCATTCATACAAATTTCATATGGCAAGAGAGTAGTTAGGGATAATAGAACAAATGAAATTCAAGTGCACAGAATACTTAGTATTTCCGATGTTGTTTGAAACTCTCTACTCCTGAAAAGTGATGGAGCGTTCGAATAATATAATGACATCACAGGTAGAGTTTAATAGTTATTTTCTCATGAATGGATTGCAGTTGTAAACAACGTGCGTATGAATCTTGACGAATATATATAGTACGTCTATTTATAAAACTATGGGAATTCCGACAGAAATGCCCGGGTAGCTCAGTGGTTAGTGCGTTCGCTTCGTAACGCGAGGGAGGTCGCGAGTTTGAGCCCCGCTGATGCCATGAACCGTCAAACCTAATACGTACACATAGGCGGCGATTGCTTCTTCGCCAAACGCTCGGCATTTAGAAGTGAGAATCACGGGTCCTTCGGATATGACCTTAAAAACGGAGGTCCCCTGTCGCGACAGGCGTTGACACGTTAAATAACCCACACTGCTGCCGTCCTGAGCGTTATGCATTGGTCTAAATTTGTGGTACTTCGTCTATAGCTGGTGATGTCTCAATATGAGGGGAAACGTTCTCGACAGGACATCAAACAAACAAATAAACAACCCGACAGATATGAAAGTAGGAAGTATTTTTAATAACGAAATTTATTTCTGTACGGTATTCTTTCTACACTATCTATCAACATAATTGTATACCCAGATTTCTACTGCGAAAACAATTGAACGGTCAGTTATCATGACCGTATCTCAGTGGTTAGAGCGTTTCCTTCTTAACCGGGAGGTCGTGAGTTCGAGCCCCGCTAGTGCCATGGAAGGGAACCTACGACGAAAAATAGGTAGTGATGCTCCTTCGCCAAACGCTCGGCATTTAGACGTGAGAATCACGGGTCTTTCGGATGTGACCTTAAGAACGGAGGTCCCGTGTCACGGTAGGCGTTGGCACGTTAAAGAACCCTCACTGCTACGGCCCTGAGCGCTAAGCATTGGTCTAAATTTGTGGTACTTCACCTACAGCTGATGACGTCTCAATATGAGTGAAAAATTCTCGACGGGACGTAAAGCAAACATCAATTGGGGTGCAAATATACCACTGGATCAGACGTTTATGTAAAGTTGATGTTGAACACAAACTTATCCAGGCCATGGCTGCTTAGTTTATCACTTCCGTTCAACCGTTTAATGTAAGCAGCATCATTCAGAATTTTTTCTGATACGTGCTGAATCTTCTTTATTCTTGTTCTCTCTAGTAACAGCCATAATTAACTAGTCAATTTTTCTGCCATAATTAACTAGTCAATTTTTCTGCCAAAGGGAGCGCATGTAAAAAGTTAAAATCTGTAAGTCCCTGAAAGGTGTGATGGGACACTTGCGAGTTGAAAGCATCAGGTGTTTTAAATGACACGATCCTAATGGCAACACATTCCCTTCCTTTGTGGTACACAGGGAGAATGGGAATTTGCGATTTTGAATGGTACATTGTAGTGATGGTGAAAATGCCTCGTATTCTGTGTGGTGATTGTTACGGTCTACTGCTCTTGTAAACGACCACTTCTGTATCTATCAAATCAACGATGTCATGTGTTTGGGAGTCCTTGGTCGTATCATAGTGTCGTTGTCAAAACCGACCTGTGTAAGTAAGGACCTGCCGGAAATCGAAGACCTACAAAAATATGGGATATATCCATCGACACTAATAGGATTTTCTGATTAAGTATGTCTCAAATATCTATTAAGATTTTAAAGCTGCCTTACATTCACATCTAAAATTTGAAATACAAGTGTGATTCATATCCTTTATCTCCACTATTCTTATCTGAGTCGGAAAAATATTTGCAACAATGTGTTACTAAAGTCTAATAAATACCTCCGTCAAAACGGACGTTTGAGAGGTAGATCGATATCGACCAAGATTACTTCCCTTCTGTCGCGTTATCAGAGCAGGTATGCATGTAGGTGTAAATATTAACAAACTGTTCAACGCATAAACATGTCGGCGAAAAGTTCAGTGGAGGAGCCCGGTCCCTCCGAAGGGAAGGCTTTCAACAAAGTGTCCAAGGAAGATCGTTGGGTAGAGATTCAGAGGAAGACTTTCACAAACTGGATCAATGAACAACTAAGTGTAAGTGGTAAAGCCATCAGCGACATTGACAAGGACTTCTGTGATGGGGTCAATCTGGTTGCATTAGTTGAAGCTCTGCAATTTAAAAAGATCGGGAAAGTCATAGCTAACCCCACGGGTCGGATCCAGAAGATTCAGAATGTGTCGTTGGCGTGTAAAGCCATCATGGAAGATAACATTCGCCTTGTGAATATTGGTAAGTTAGTATTGATAATGGAAACACAGGAGAGAGAGAGAGAGAGAGAGAGAGAGAGAGAGAGAGAGAGAGAGAGAGAGAGAGAGAGAGAGAGAGAGAGTCTATGTTGCTAAAATAACCTTGAGTATAAAACACACACTTGAAACTATTTTGGAATATCGTGTGTATGCCTACGAAATATTTCAGAAATATTACTAATCAATGTAGATTCTTTTTGAATTTCATTGAATTTTATTCTATTCAGTAAAGTGTCGGTATATTTACCCCTCAAGAGTAGAGATAAACTTACAAGCGGTTGTTCTGTTAATCTTGTATTTTCTTCATATCATTTGACTTGTTATCACAAGGTGTGCTCTAATCGGACGATGTTTGTGAAACGTATCACTGATTCAGAATTCTTTCGCGACTAGTACAAATATACAGTGTACATATGTTATAATTGAGGGATAATAGGTAAAAATACAAGTTCATTTGAGTATACATACAAACAACACACTGAACAGTCAGTTATTACCACAGTATTGCAAATATCCCATTATCATTGGCCTACCTCGTAGTATTCATTGACACCTATCAACGAGAAGCACAATATATACCGCACCCACATCTTCTCTACAAACTTTGTAAACGAAGTGAGAAGTCTTTACACTGCAGCTTTATGATAGCGACATCTGCGGACAAGCTAAACAAATTATCCATAGATTAAATCAGAAGCTGGTTTGCATGCATAGTGTCACAGAACTTGTCTGAAATTTTTCCCAAATTTTTCATCAAATATTTTTTTTCAGGACACGTTTATGATTTGATGATACATTCCCAGACCTCTTAAAACAATCGCCAACTTCAAGTCATCAATTTGTTAACTTTTACGCATTACCCATATCCATCTAATTGAAACATTACATCACGTCATCTTCTCACGTGGTTCGCTATCAAACAACATCCAGTTCGGGTGTTGCATTAGAACGTCGCTGCAAAAGTCTGAACTGGTTATTTAAAAAATTTCACGCTTTTCCTTCATCGTGTTCAAGGTGCTGCAAACGACCAAAATATTAGGACAATGTTGTGCTTTAAGGACATTTTTGTGTGCTAGGCCCGGTTCCCTTTTTAAGCAAACAGAAATAAAAGGACCAGACTGTGTAATGACAATTACTGATAATTAAGGTGGGTTATTAAAAATAACCTACCGACTTACACGAAACACGCTACATATCTGTATAGGGCTCACGGCGGGTGTGACCGGTCAGCAGAGGATGCTTAGTCCTCCATGGCACCTGATCCTACCTTCGCTTTGTCGGAGGTCCGTGTTGCCCTACACTCAAACTTGTATATGTCTTGGGGATTTATGATTACGATTTACACATTGTTTACTTCGCCATTCGATATACGTATACAAGAAAGCAACTCATTATCACTTCTTTTTATAGGATCGGACCACACTGACGATATACATTCTGTGCCTCCCTACAGGATGAAGAGTTAATTGTGAAATCATATATTAATTAAGATGTCTTGTAGACAGCAAAATTGATTAGTAGTCTATTTTACACAGGAGGTAAACGACTTTAAACCGCATGCAGTATATGTTTGGAGTTTTTAACTTATCTACTATTTCTAGACTTGACTTTCCTTATCACTTCAACACTACTTAAATATATCAATATATCAATAGTTTTGAATCCACAAATACACTGCACATCCTTATTTATATCCTTATTTATTAAATAAATTTATCCCAACACAAACGCAGTTCATATGCTTTATTCCCTGAGCGTCTAATTCCCCAAAACAACATCTCATTAAGAAAGGGGATTAAGGGGCCCTCTAAGGGGAACACAAGTGGCGTTTACCTGTGTTTACCTGGATAATTTAAGTGTAAAAAAGAATTTAAAAATCTTGGGAATTTATTACCATATTATTCATACATTTTACAGAAGTAAATATATGATTGATTGATTATTATTTATTGCTTTCCGCCACGCTCAACAATTTTTCAGTTATCTGGTGGCGTCCAGTTTTTGTTGGTGGAGGAGAGAATCCAGATACAATGTACCTGGGAAGAGACCACCGACCTTCCGCAAGTAAACTGGCAAACTTGCTCACATAACGCCTCGACTGAGATTCGAACACGCGCCGACAGAGGTGAGAGGCTTTGTGATTTTGAGCCCGATGCTCTAACCACTCGGCCACGGAGGCCCCTGAAGTAAATATATAGGGCGCTGTTTAAATATGAAACACAATTAATAATCATGCTTGAGTTCCTCGTTGACAATATCTTCGTAGTCTTAGAAGATCAGGTCTTCCAACAATCTGTTGCAATCCCCATGGGCACGAATTGTGCTTCTTTGTTAGCTGACCTGTTTTTATATTATGAAGCAGAATTCTTCAAAAGTTTCTAGATGAGAAGAAAATCTCTTGTTGTGGCCGTCAATTCGACATTTAGATTGTTGTTTATTGTTTTGGTTTTTTTTTTCGCCACACTCAACAATTTTTCAGTTATCTAGTGTCGTCCAGTTTTTATTGGTGGAGGAGAGAACCCAAATACAATGTACCCGGGAAGAGACCACAGACCTTCCGAAAGTAAACTGGCAAACTTTCTCACATATATCGGCGCGAGCGAGAGTCGAATCCACGCCGATTAAAGGTGAGAGGCCTTGTGATTTTGAGCGCGATGCTCTAACCAATCGGCCACGATGTATCGACGACGTTTTATCTATCAACAATAATCATTTTCATTCATATGTCGATTCGATATATCCCAGTGAACTTGAAATAAAAGACAACACAGAGTCTTCCACATCCACTTCGTACTTAGATATATTTGATTACTGAAAATAGATGCTTGAGGCAAACTAACAACTCAACTTTATGACAAACCGGATGGCTTCAATTTCTCCATCGTCAATTCCCCTTATCTATGTAGCAATATTCCATCATCACCTGCATATGGTGTTTATTCCTCCCAACTAATTCGGTACGCAAGAGCTTGTTCTGCATATGATCAGCTTTGAAATCGAGGCAGGCTACTGACAAAGAAATTGATGTTACAGGGGTTTGTACAATCTCGTCTAAAGCCAGCATTTCGCAAATTTTATGATCGTTATTACAATCTAGTTTGCCAGTGCAACTTTCCATTAGGGCAAATGTTATCTGACGCGTTTCATACCAATTGTTAGGCCGTTCTTGGCATACTGATTCTGACTACGGTTTGCTCCTTTTACCTGATCAGGATGTAGGGCTCATGTGGGTGTGACCGGTTGACAGGGATGCTTACTCCTTCTAGGCATCTGATCCCACCTCTGATATGACCAAGGATCCGTGTTTGCACATCTCTATGATTTGTATTTCTATGGGAATTACGAGATTGAATACTATTTGTTATCTTAGCCTTTTCATAGATAGCATTATATATTAATATTAATGCATGTTAGGAAACACTTATCATTTTCACAATATATCTTAAGAAAATAATCTAATTCAATGTATACTCTTGCATTTTATAAAAGTCGGGATTTACATTTAGGGCATTGTTTAAATATGAAAATAATTCATAAACATGCATATTTCTTACGTCTCACTAAAGAATTTATCTCCCTCACTGCAACACGTTTTCTTCGTTGTCACAGGGACTGCATGACACCCGTTTATTATGTTATTTAAGTCATATAGCGTCACTGTAGAAGTTCGGATGCTGACTCTGTATATGTCGTCAGGTCGATTATTCTGTCTTGATACCTCTCCTTAAGCGTCTGCAGTCTTCTTTTGACAGTCACATATATTTTTTGTGGATGGTCTGACAGTTCCGCCGGTGTCCCTCTATATCTTCTTAATTTTCTTGGTATTCTGTATGTCTTTTAAAATCTGCACAATAGCGAAGATGTTGGAGTGCACATGTTGGGCCATTCTTTTCAGCTTCCCGTGCCATCCTTCCAGGCTGTTGTTAGTACGGGGTTCTCAGTGCCAAAGTGGTTCCACAGTAGTCTGTCACCATTCACCCACTGTTCTGTCACATAATCTGTAAAGGTCTCTGTCATCGCAGTAAGGTCATCTTCATCTTGGTCTTGGTAAATCAAACATCTTCAATGCTATCTAGTGGAACAAGGGAAAGAACTGTTGCCCGTCTAACCAATGTCTTCACGTCGTCGCTGTATGGAATCTGTAGGTGTGTGTGTTTTGCCTTTCGACAAATTACCTGCGATAGAATAAGCATCCCTTTGTGATGATGCCTTGAAACACTTCTCTGATGGGGTTGTGGACAGTAGTTTCAAAGTCCGTTAGGGCACTGGTCGGGGAAAATCTGAATTCAAGGTCACTGATGCAATCACAAAGGAGGGTGAAGAATCTTTTGTAAATAGTTTGACCTCTTCCGGTTAACAGAGCGTAAACAACGGAGTCATTATATCATCAGTCAGGATGTGTATAGTGTAGATCTGGTGAAAGATCTTGGGGCAGGTGTAGAATGTCCCGTCACAGAGGAAAGTCTCTGATGCTGCAAGGTCTTGAAGGTTTTCTGTCGTGGCAAAGGCTATTGTTCTGGGAGGCGTCATCTAGGAGAAGGAATCTGTCCCAAATTCTGTCTGCCCATTTCCCCTGCAGTCTGATATCAGCAACTGTCTTTGGAAGTGGTGGCGTCTGTTTTCGGAGAGCTCTGTACAGTGTTGACTTGCCTGCGTGAAAAGTTGGCAATCTCTCGACAACCTCTCTGCTGGCGTCATTCCATTCCCTGTCTCGAAGTCTGTTGAATTCTTCTGCAAAGACGGAGTATGGGTCTCACTTCTGCACATCGCTTGTTGATTTGGTTCATAATCTGCTTGGCAACTACTTCTGCGTGGTCTGTAGGGTGGGGGTGGGGCTTTTTTCCCCATATCCTACTGGTAGGTTGTTTTCCATTGAAAGGCAGCCTGAACATCCTGCTACAACGCATTTCCAGAAGAGTTGCGATGAATCCGGTATATGTACCTATTAAATGCTAAATTTTGGCCTCCTTTTCTGTTTGTGATGAACCTAACGTTGAGCTGCGCATTTGCCATTGTTGGTAGAAGATGAAGACAATTCTTTAATATTCAGGTAAAATTCAGAATATGTTATAGCTACAGAATTGAGCTCTCTGAAAAAATATTTCTCCATATTTTTCAGAGAGCTACAGTTCTGCAGCTAAATATGTTATAATTCAAAAACAAAAAAATTAATTCTTAAATTAAATCTTCAATATCCAGGGAAAATACATTTCAAAAAAATACATACTTATCCTATCAATATCTAGGTAAACTCTATCTGTCTTCTCCTTAGAAGGCCCATTAATCGCCTAATACGTTGTTTTTGGGAAGTGGACCTTCCGAGAACACACCGTTCATATTAACAACTATAATAATATTTACGCTTGATTTATCTACCTAAGAGATTATACAAATCAAACAATTAACGATAACATCAATCCCCAATTAAAAACATTACAGCAATTTTTGGAAGAAATCATTAAAACAATAATTTTGGAAGAAATCATTAACAAAATATCTTTACATTAAATCCGCAGAAACGCATGTACATTTTTAAAACCCATATCAGGACAGATCGCGCTCTTGTGTGGTCTGTAATGACTGTAGTTGTGATACAATTTGTGCCAATGGGACCATACTTTCACAGCATTGTAAATAAAACCACAATTTTCCTGCACAACACTGATTGGAGTAACACGTAAGTGCATTATATTTATGTTAACAACAACATCTACTACTATTTTTCTTCGTCGGTAGTATATAAGACTGCAACAAGCTTCCTCCATTTATCTCTATCCTTGGCCACACGTTGAGCTTGTCCCATTTGTAGCCCATATCCTGTAATTCTATCAAAGAGCTTTCCTTCAGGTGGTTCGGAGTTTTTCCAGGATTTTTCTTTCTTGATAATGTCCAGTTTAGAGTAAGTTTTGGTATTCTGCTATTCAGCGTTCTCATCGCATGAACTAGTCATCTGAAGTGTCGTTTGATTTCATTGGTAAACATTTATATCTTTTCATTAAATTTTGATTGGACTAAATGTTTTACTGATATATTATGAAAGATTTAATTACGTCATATATATATATATATATATATATATATATATATATATATATATATACAAAAGCTGAATTTGCAAATAAAATTTGAAATTCTCAACTTTCTTAAATTAGCTGCAGCTGTGTTTAACTAAAACGACCTTCATTCTACCAGAAAGTAGTGCTCCTGAATGTGATGCCCGTAGATGGTAGTTTGACAGGTGGGGAGGATCTTATTCTGATTAGATTACACCTGCTTAAAACAATACAGAATTCTGAACAACATAACGGAAATACGAGCAAGATTGATTTTAACAATTTATGATTCTTTAAGAGTGTTAGCCACTTCAATTAAACCCTACATCTGATATAACTCGCTTTGTAAAACACTAGAGCACATTGTAATCTTTATCTGTTTAAATAAGTTATCGTGTGACGGAATATTAGCTTTTATCGTAAATAATAAAGTCGAACTGACCTGATTCATTTCGGTATATGGGGACATTAAAGGTAGAAGTTCCGGTAAATTGACTCTCATACATATACCTATCTAAATCAATAAATGGTATGATAAATCTTGCAATGCTTGCTTTAAATTCGTCATAAATACAACTAATCATATTGCATTCCTTGATGCAATAAATGATAAAACTTTTATTGGCTTGAATACAAAATCCGTTTGGTAAGGCGAGGGTACGAGCACCCTTCATACCTTGGCCGATTCAAACCTTGCTTGACTTTAAACCAGAGGTGGTGACAGCTCCTCTTCCAAACACTCGGAATATAACAGTGCATTTTCTTTTCAAATAAAATCAGCATTTCGCAACTTTTATGGTCGTTATTACGATATAGTTTGGCAATACAACCTTCGATTAGGTCAAATGCTGTCTGACGTGATTCATACCAATTGTTAGACCGTTCTTGGCACACTGATTCTAACTGCGGACTAGCCCGTTTATCTGATTCCACCTCTGATATGTCCAGAGGTCCGTGTTTGCCAATCTCTCTTATTTGTATTTTTGTAGGAATTACGGGATTGAATGCTGTTCGTTATTCTAGCCATTTTGTCTTACGATAGGCGTTGTCACATTGAAGAATCCTCACTGTTATGACCCTGAGAGTCAGGCATTTCTAAATGTTGCACATCACCTACCGTTGGTGATGTCACGAAATGAAAAGAGACGTGAAACAAACAAACCATTATATTGTTGTTTTCAGTTTAGATTAACATAGATTCCAGAGTGAACAATTCATGTATTTAATTCATTCTAATTTTCAGGCAATGATGACATTGTTAACGGTAATGGAAAGCTGATTCTAGGATTGATATGGCATCTCATTGTTCGTTACCAAATTTCATCCCGAAAGACCAAGGTTCCGCCCAAAAAATTGATGATAAACTGGTTCCGACTCATACTTCCGGAACTTGATATTTCAAATTTTACTTCCGATTGGAGAACCGGAATACCACTACAGTAAGGCCATTTTATTATTCCCTTGCAACAGAGTTATGGTAAGATATATCAACTTGCCATTCGTTTGCACTCTGGTATATTTTTTGCTGCAGAAATATTAAAGATTTTAACCAACTCGATTGTCTTCAAACTTACAGGAAATTGATTCAAATTGCATGAAGATCTCTGTTTCTGTTAGTTTTCAAAGTTAAAGAAATACCTTGAGGTTAATATAATGGGAAATTTGATATTCGTTAATTGCATTATGTATTAAATTGAGATTTATTTTTCATATTCTGATTTTCTTTACATATTTAGGAATGGTTCTGAGTTCGTACTGGTTTTCAAGGTCAAATGAAACGACAAGGTTCACTAAAGTAGATATAGACAACTATCTTGTGATTTTTAATGAAACATTTAGAAATTGTGGCTTACATAAAGATCTAAGATAAATGAAGTACTATTGGATTTAACGGTCAAATGTATCAATATAAATGAGAAGCTCATTCCGGAATTCCTTATGCGCAAGACTTTGAGTTGGTCGAAACTACTGGTTTTGAAAGTCAAAAGACAGGGTCATTGGAGAGCCAGTTTAGAAATGCCTTGTTTTGGGAGAATGCGCACCTGTACGGAGCCCTTGTTTACATGTTGATTTAATTGGTTTTTAAATGATGTTTTAGTGCACTTCTGGATTACCTCCGCCCAGGTACCTCTCCAAAATGGCGTGAACTGCATAGTAGAGACGCGTAAGAAAATTATGTCTTACCTTTGTCGTTTATAATTTATCTCATCTACAGAAATAAACTAGAAATAGAAAGAAACGTTTGTTTTAGAGTTGAAAACTGTCGAACGGCAATGGTTTTAGCCAAAGATCATCTCAGCATACCTCGAGTGATCAGTCCAGAGGATTTTGCCAGTGAGGCCCTGGATGAGTTATCTGCCATGACGTACCTCTCTTATTTTGTGAGGTCTGAATCACCCGGGTATTATGACACCTTAAACTGGGTTTGCAAGCAGCTGAGGACGACCCAAATCACTAATCTCACGGTATTGTGTTTTATAAAAAGTCATTCAATTTTTTATCAAATGCTTCCCAATACTCGCTTGTAAATTCCCAGTATGCACCTTTCACCTTAGCTAAACTCTAGCTTGGGTTCGCCATCAAGACAGAAACACTACGTATATCGAAAGGAATTTGCCCATCATTTGTGTTAATGGTTCAGAATATCTTCTAGCTGTACTGCACTGGGATCAAATTGAATAATGTCGAACGTTTCTTTTTTATAGACTGATTGGAATGATGGGTACAACCTATGCGCTATAATGGCGTCACAGGGTGTAGTAATCCCAAACTGGCCAGATATCAACAAAGAGGACAAAGAACACAATCTACAAATAGGTAGTAAAATCTAGTATAATTTGATCTCTTTCTTTCTTTAGCGTTACAGTACCTTTTGTGATAATTCATTAGCTGTTTGAATATTACAAATGGCAATAAAATTAAAAGAACTGTAGAAATATGACATGCATTTTTATTCTGTAGAGTGTCCTTTTCATCTTCCTGTTCTTCCCCATCTCCAACTTTGGGCCATATCTTTGTTATCATTTAACATGGGTTTCTATTTGATATTTGAATACAACACCACTAGACGATATTCTACACACCATAGTGACCAGCCTATGACCTTTCCCTTTTACCTAAAAGTCGTATTGTTGATTTTATGTAACTAATAGTCTAAGATACGTTTAATATTTCATGGCCATGCCTGCTCTCTCTTTTGACTATGAATACAGTATGCGGTATTTGATTTATTTTCTCATTTTGACGAAGTCTTACAATTAAATGGCTTGTTGGTGCATCATAAAATAACATTTTGCATACCACTGTAACATACCGTATAACGACCATTTTATACAGGTGAAAATTTTTGCGATCCGATCCCAAAAAGGTGGCAAATTATATGTATTGTTTTGCGATTTTATTTTTCCTATCAGCAAAAAATGGACAACCGCAGAAAATACCCGTTATATTATCTATGACCTTAATGCATCTTCTATACGAGTTTGTGTTAATTCCAGACTTGATTCCTCAGTGATTGCATTACTTATAGGCACTATACCATATTCTATTAGTAATATGACCGTTACTTTTCGTGTATAAGTTTTACAGCTCAGCTTGTGTGCATCACCATATTTGTTTTAACACAAGTATCACCATGGGATTAACATTAGAATATGTGATATATACTTCATATTTATATATTTACTTCGGTAAACTTTAACATCAAGGTCCAGTCGCCGGATAGCTGAAAAATTGTTCAGGCGACTATAAATAAAACAAACAAAAAAACAAAAAAAAAATTAACATCAAGGTCAAAGGTGCATATTACTGTACTTTTTCACATCAGATTAAGTCATGTTCTAATGTATGTTTTGGTCCATTACGCACATTTTCCCGGTGGTATGTAACATTGTAATTTTCAGTCTCTCAAAATTCTATATTTCCACGCAAAACTGATGAGTTAAAAAAGACAACCAGGCCAAATGCACGTATCGACAAAAAGTGCGCAATCAAATTCTAGTTAAAATCTTGCAGCAATTGACGCCGGAAAGAAAATGGGTGTTGATCCTATTCTTAGTGCGACAGAAATGGCGGATCCAAAAGTTGACCATCTCAGTATCATGACATACCTGAACAGATTACGGTATGCGACCCCAGTGAAATCCGATGACGAGAAGTTGACAATTCAAGGAGACTTCGACAGCCTCCTAACAGGAGTGCAGGTATGATGATAATGTGAACCCATTAGCATGACCTTTTTACTAAAATGTAATTTCCACCTCACATTCTTTTATAACTGCCATTGCAGATGGACATGATGCGCACATTAAATAAATTATTACTAATTTCAACAGTCAATTTTGGAGTTACCGTATTCCGGCGGTATTCTAACATTTACCTTGTACTTGAGGCATATGATTTATGTAAAATTGAGGGCCGCATCACTTTCTGTAAAATTCTTTTTATTAGAAACGATTTCGTCTGTTGCAAAATGCCCAAGTTCTGTTGTGTTGTGGAAGGATATACCTCAGATACGAGGAAGAAATGGAGATATGGCTGATGTGAAATTCTTTCCATTTCCCACATCTAAACAGCTCAAACTCTGCTGAAAATGGCTTGATGTGTTAAAGCGTCGTGACTACAACCGCTCACGTCACGGCAGATTATGCTCCAGACATTTTGTAGATTGTGAACCAAACCACATCATCTTTACCCCAAGCGTTTTCGATATAACAGCTACAAATATTTGCTGTAACCCGGGGAGCATCATCTGTCTAGAAAAGATTAATCAATCACCGAAATTATGACGCCATCGAAATTGGAGACGCACTGTTCTTTGATACACTTATATTCAATTCTGCTGCAACTTGGCATAGTCTGAACATGTTATCTTTTCTATAAAAATGACATCCTCGATCCTCGATCCAGTAAAAACCGCTTCAATTCTGGTACTTTTAAACTTTCGAAATTCATGTTGAAAACCGTATGTTGATGTGCCCGCATCGAGTACAAAGTAAATGTTAGAATCATGCCGGAATACGGTAACTCGAAAATGGACTATTGAAGTGTAGTGTGCATCAATTCAATTGTTGATATAATCAGTTTATTTGAAGAGAACAAAACATTCAATTATAGCGCTCATCAATTCAGCAAAATAATAATTAGTGTCAACAATTCAATTCATGAGCGCAATAATTCAAATCTAAAGATACATGTATAATTGTTTGACAAGATCGATGGTTGAATTGTTACGTGCATCAAATGAATTAATGATATCTTCAAATAATTAAAGATATCTTCCATTATTTGAGTTTATGTTAATCTGGCGCTCCATACTCACCAGTCATGGTTATCAACAACTTGTGGTCGAAGTAGTAGTTGCGTTTCCAACAAAGTATGGGAAATTCATATTGCCATTTTCATAAAGATCGCTGTTAAGCGTCTGTCCCTATCTTCTTTTCGAAGTGTGTATGGCATCGTACATGTAACAAAGCACCTGCAGGGGTCACGTGTTTTCCTTTGAATTTAAAAATTCTAGTTGTTTTCATATTTTAGTAAATTTGACAGGTCAGGTACTGTAATGTTCACTCTGTCTCCTTTCAGACTAATTTCAAGCTTATTATGGCAGATAAAGATGTGAAAAAGGATCTGACCAAAGTTGAAATTAAAAGTCCGAAAGGAAATAACAACTGCGATGTTGCATGGAAGGACAAGTTTGCTGATTGCCGTTTCACACCTGTGGATCCGGGTTCATACGTGGTAAAACTTTATCAGATGACCCTACGAGAGAAAACTTTAGTTCGGTTTTAATTTGTTAAGGGAGATTAGCAGTATAGTGCATTGTATTTTTTTCAGTTAACAATCTCTTACAATGGTACACCACTAGCTGTTTCCCCTTTGAAATTTAGTGTCAAAGCTGATCTCTCTAAGGTCAAAATCAGAACTCAATCGTCTTCATGTAAGGTTGGATCAACGAACGAAATTGAAGTAAGTTTTCAAGTGTTCAAATTTCCGTTTTGAATCGGATGTATGATAATTTGTTTTGTTTCTAAGGTTATCGAGCATCTTTAAAGTGTAATAAGTTGTTGGTATACAGGTCATTTCAGAATCCGACAGCAATGAAGTGTCAATTGAATGTTGCTCACCCAGTGACGAAGTGAAGCCATTGACCACACTGTATGAAAATGGCGTATTCACCGCCAACTTTAGACCAAAATCAGTCGGTAAGAGCAGTTTGGACATCAGTTATCAAAATACTTTGCTTATAAACGTACTATACTTTTTCAATTTTCAATACTTTCAATTTGATCATCGCCATCACTTTGTCCATTTATAGGTTTATGGATCATTCATGTGTTCTGTCAAGGGGAGGAAATTTCCAGTAGTCCTTTATCCTTTGATGTCTATGATCCTCAAAAAGCTTGGTTATCTGGGCCTCAAAAGGGAATTGTGGGAGAAGAAGTTATCTTCACAGGTTAAATTTGTCATTAACTGTTACCAGTTAGTAAAAGTTGTAAAACTATTCCAAATTTCGTTTCTTGCAAGAATTTAAGATTCTACCATTGACAATTATGATGGAGGTATTATGTTTAGCAGCTTAAAATAGATAGAAATTAATAACTATCATTTATTACTATAGTGAACTTCAGTGAAGCAGGAATAGGTGAAATCGAGGCCGCTGTGCGGAATGTTGGGAAAGAAATCGAGTGTGAAGTGAGGGATACAGAATACAGCGGCATTAAGACAATAGAATTCGTCCCTCAGAATTCCGGAATGTTCTTTGTGTATTGCAAATTCAACAACGCAGAAACAGCAGGTGTCTCATTCCGTTAATTTGTTTCCAATTTTAATACTTGGAGAAAGGGGGATTTAAATCTATCAAAGCATAAAAAAGGCTCAATACTTTCCATGAAATTTATATAATATTGTTTAAGTTACATTCGTCAATATAGTCCATATTTTCAAGATTCAAGAAACTTTTGAAATATTAGATTAAATACAAGTATAATAAATACAATGGTGTTTTGGTTTGCCTCTCATGATGATATTTTTACCAGACTAGTAAATTTCCTTTGCTACTCATTGACAGGCTCTCCAAAAAGTGTTGATATTTTGGACCCTGGTCAAATTCTGGTGACAGGCGAGGGTTTGACTCGGGGGATGAAGGGGAAGGAATGTGTGTTTCAAGTGAATACTGGTGATCTGGGAGGAAACATACATGTGGTCATAGAAAGTAAGTACCAAGCAAAACGTGATGTACTAGACGTATCTTTGAAAATAGATTACGTAAGAGACTTGCAAATAGTATTTTGGAAGTTCTAATAAATTAAGCCAGATACACTTCAGCTCTATTTAAAAGGAATATTAGTCACTATAAGTGTTCTCATTAGGTGAAGGGAAAGAGGTGGATACAACATGGCGAGAGGCTGGATCCTCTACCTATATCTTCTATGTACCAAACAAGGCTGGTACCTATAAAATAACAGTCACGTGGGATGACAGGGCCGTCCCAGGTAAACCATGCAGTGTAATATTCTAGGAACTAATGTTGACTTCCTTCTTTATGTTTGGTACCGATTGTATTAAGTGTATGAAGACATATCTTTACCAATTTTTGTTAGGCAGTCCATTCTTCGCCAAAATTACTGACAGATCCCGTGTCACCCTGATCACTGACTTGACGGATATGATGGATGAAAATGGACATTTGGCTCTCGTCTGTGGGGAGGAAACTCGCCTCCTATACGATACCAGCATGGCAGGGCCAGGTTCAGTATATCTTCTTTTCTTTTTTTTTAAATTCTTTGGTGTTAAAAAGGGCAACTAAAATTAGATAGGGTTTATATAAAGAATATTGGTTATGGTAATGCTTTCCCTTTGCGCGTTGATGCCATATAGAAATGGGTATAGAATAGTATTGTCTTTGTACAAAGTATTTTAAAATCAACTTGCAGGTAGAATGTCAGCTGCCGTGTTATCCCCACGAGGAAAACTGAAAGTAGAATTACGTAAACTGAAAAAAGAGGAAGTTGAAGTCGCTTTTACTGCAGTGGAAGAAGGTAACGCAAATATTTATCAGACGCGTTATAGAGTCGAGGCATGAAAAAGTATTATTCCTTACTTCATGGTCATGGCATGAAAGAGTAATACTCCGTAATTTGGTTTTTAGGTGACCATTACATTCACATATACTGGTCAGAGGTACCCCTAGATTCTTCACCTATTCTTTCCTACTGTCCGGGTCCAACACTTCCGATTGACTACTCCAAAGTTATCATCGAGGGAAAAGGCAAAGACGTGGCTCGTGCATTGGTTCCGGCAGAATTCCTAATCAATGGCAGATATGCTGGCCCTGGTACTGAATTTCAAAACGTTTTGCTCTCTTGCGCTCTCTTCCTCTCCACTTCATTGATTTTAAGGCAGACGGATCCTTAATTATTTTTTTATCGACAGGCATTCCCCGTGTTCTGTTGAAAGGAGTGAAAAGAGATGTTGATGTAGATATTAAAACCATGAAATATGACAGATACAAGTGTACATACACTGCTCCAAATGCAGGTAATTCATATAAAATCTAAAGCAAAATAGATATGTCTTTTGCGTACAATGCTAGCAGTGAATTTTATTTTCGTATTCTTCCATTTTTCATTGACAGTTACAAAAAAGTAGTGCTTTTGTAATTGATTGTATTGCCCATAACATAAACTTGATATATTAAAACTTTTCAATATTTGTAGGTGCTTATGTATTATTTGTTCACTGGTCCGACCAACTTGTTCCCGATTGTCCGTTCAAAATCACCGTTTCAAGTAAAGGGGCATGTGGTAAAGTCAAGGTCACGGGTCAAGGACTTAAGGGTGGCTATGTAGGACAAGAATTACGTTTGGATGTAGATACCACCGAAGCTGGTTATGGTACGTCTATGCAACAATTTCTTAATACCACCATTCCATATTCGCTAAAATAATTCGAAACAACAGTTAACTTGTAGTCAAGTTTAATGCTATATCAATGTCCTTGACAGGTGAAATCAAGGTCAACTGTTACGGTGAATTACGGGAAGCGAGATGTGACGTGTTTGACCAGCGTAACGGTATATATAAGGTACATTTATATCCCAGGGAGGCGTGTCGATACAGATTGGAAATCACATACGATCAGGAACACGTACCAGGTAATGAAGAAAACTAGGTAGCAACTTTTAATAGACATAACTCTGTGTAAAATAAAAGGTTATTTGTGCATGTTTAATTATTCTGATAGTCCGCTAAAGTCCCTATATCTCCGAGCATATACTAATGTGTATTCACTGAAATCCAATTAACATATAACATTATGTCTACGTGTAAAAAATTATTATATCAATATTTTAATGATTTGATATTTTATTTCGGACTTTGTTTCAGTAATACCTAAATATTTTCTGACATTACGCTCTTTTCCCTAAATACAAACCAATTTCATCATTAAACTGAACAATATTTAGGGAGCCCGTTTAAAGTCCCCGTGGGAGAGCCTCCGGACCCACGTAAGGTGAAGGTGTATGGACCAGGAGTTCAAGATGGCCTTGTCCAGACATTTGAGAGTAAATTTCTGGTGGAAACTTTGGGAGCAGGTGCCGGTCAACTGGCTGTCAGGATCAGAGGACCACGAGGTTAGGGCAATGCAGCTATGATATCACTTATATTCTTGGGGGTTACCTTTCGTGGTAAAGCAAACTACAGCCTATGTGAAGGGGCTTGAGATCGTCTCCTAATTAAGGAGGAATTGAATTAGTAGGCAAGTCCATACCAAACAAAATTATAGACCTCGCAAAGATTAGTCATTTTATAAAATGTCCCTTACTGAAACTTGCCAACTATGGATAAATTGTGGATTATTTATTGAGGTAATATTATATCAGTCTTATGATATGAGCTAAAGCAACTTATTGTCCACTAATAACGTAGAAATAGTTTCAAAACAATGAAACGATTATTATACGATGACCATGTATTTTATATAGTAATATAATTCATTTTAAAAGCATATTTCAATACCTGAGTAATTTAATTAGTTCATATTTCCTTTAGTTACTATTGAAATTGTTGCTTATGTTTTAGGTGCATTCAAAGTAAACATTCAAAGAGAAGAAGAAAATGATAGAACTGTATTGTGCTCATATGACCCGGAAGAACCTGGTAAATACGTCATAAGTGTCAAATGGTCAGGGCGTCACGTGAGAGGTAGTCCTTTTCAGGTGCAGTTATTTGAATCCCAGACTGAGTTGGACAATTACCTCGGTAACAAAAGAGGTTTCTTTGTGGAAAAAACCAAGGCAAACATGCAATGGCGTGCGGAAATATAGTAATATTTGATGTTTTATCATTCCCGTTAAAACAATTTCATCCGATGTTAATGTATTGCTGATCTACATGTACGAATAAATTTGGTTATGCTTATAGATTCCCCGTAATATATTTGTTTATTTCACCTATGGTTTGCGCTTGCTTTTTTCACACTGTAACTAACATTTATAATTTTATCAATCTGCTAATTTTAGTAGGTACCTATACTGCTTAATATAAAACTCCACACACACACACAGAGAGAGAGAGAGAGAGAGAGAGAGAGAGAGAGAGAGGGAGAGAGAGACGCTCTGATATTAAATGGCTCGCGGCAACATAATAAATTGTAATTAAAATAATTTATTTAAAATAAATTCCAGTTAAATTACTGCATTACAAATTGCGTCATAGGAAACTTTTGATACTGTCAATGTGCTTTGTTTCGTTTTATACGTGAACGTTTATGCTAGCAAATTATAGGTAATGTAAATGAATTTATGAATATTACATACTAATTCACGATCTTTTTATTCGTGGATTGATTAGCAAAAGTATATGCATGGACTTTAACCCCAATGAAAAAAAATGTATCTCAAGTGTAATCCAAAATTATCTTGTATTTGCATTCTGTTAAAAATTCCAGGTTTAATTCAACTGTTTTTGATAAGAACAGAGTTAAACATTGGAAGCGATTATTCTACCAACGTCTCTGTATTTCCAATGTTTTAACCTTTCATATCTTTACCATTTGTAATGATAGTCACTTCCTCGTGAATGCGATGCATTTGTGAACAATGCGCGTATGAATCTTGATAGGGTACTTCTATTTAAACGACTGGGAATTCTGACAAAAATGAAAAAATGTAGATTTCATTTTTGAAAATACATGAAGGAACGAAATGCAACGCTTCACACCAGAATACTTTTCTAAAGCACTTCATTTTCAAAAATGAAATTTATTCTTTGAAAAATTCGTTTGCTGAGATGTTGTACGTATTAGTTCCCTACCGGCTTTGCCGGAGGAGACTATTAGTTTACCCTCGGTCTGTCTGTCGGTCATTCCACTTGAGGTTTTTCAGACTTTTCTCCGCAATAGATTGTATCAAAATATTCATATGAAATTTTATACATGGCTTGTCTTGGATAGTTAAAGATCAAGTTAGTTTCGTTACGCTTAACTTACTTTTGGCTGAATTATCCTATCGGTAGGGACAATTTGTATTGCCTACAATACACTCAGAATGTTTGTTAGTCCCCTACCGTCTGTTTGTCATTCCGAGTCAGTTTTCCGGACTTTTATCCGCATTGGATGAAGATATTCAATTGAAATTTTATATATGTCACTGACTTAAATAGTTACAGATTAAGTTTGAATTTTGTTTCGCTTGACCTACTTTTGACTGAATTATGCTCCTTGATGAATTGAAAGAAACAGTTTTCCGGACTTTTTTCCTCATTAGATTAAGATATTCAAATGAAATATGACATGTGGCTTTTCTTGAATAGTTACAAATCAAGTTTGAATTTCGTTACACGTGACCCACATTTGACTGAATTATGCCAATTGATGTATTGCAAGAATTAGTTTTCCGAACTTTTCTCCGCATTGGATGAAGATATTCAACTGAAATTATATAAATGACTTTGTCTTGGATAGTTTCAGATCAATTTTAATTTCGTTACGCTTGACCTACTTTGACTGACTTACCGGTAGGGGACTTTGTATTGCCTGCAATACTCTCAGAATGCTTGTTGAATTTAGTTTACAGCTCTGCATAAAGAACTTCTGTAGGGCTCGATCTTCTATGAGTATTGAAATAAGTCTTCCTCCTAAGAACCACTGAACTTGCATAAAAGTTCCGTTAGCATAGATTCAAATTTGTGTAACTTATGTCCTTTGGGACCAGAATGGAGCCATTGTAAGGGTGTAATGTTTAACAAGATTCAAATTTGTCGAAATGCAACTTCGTTTATTTTTCAACCGATGACTTCAATTGAAAATTCCTCTCTTAAATATATCATTTTCAAGAACCTCTGCACACAGATAAACCTAATCTTGCACGGAAGTCTCGTTATATAAAGTGTACTAAATTCAGGCTTGATCAACATATGACCTCTAAGGTCAGTGTTGTATCACAGGTGGGGTTTAGGTATATACATACTGAATACCAGCATACAGAACAAACCATTGTAGAACTCTAGAGCTACGAATAGTCGTATTGATATATAAGCATCCTCGTGTATCTTAGACTTCGGTTTGTTCAACTGATGACTCCCGGGAGTAATTGATAAACTGACCATCGATTCACCATTTCCAGTTTGTTTGACTCATTGAAACTTAAGAGCATTGAAATATGTCTACTTTTCTAATATTTTTGCCTTTAGTATCTCTACAAGTTGGAACGGTAGGCATTTCCTCATACCCGCAGTCCAGTTGTAAACATGCACTTATGAATAGAGAACTACTATATAAATACGGAACTAATATCTACCCAGCGTTGTCAGTTCAGTTGTTGTGATGTTGGTTTTTTTTTCACTCTTTATTTCCACAATTTTATTTACACCATACTGTGACCCCAACCTAGCCCTAAAGGGTCACGACGTAACCGAACTTGAATTCACACAATATGGGAATACTTACGTCTAACATGACCTTGATGTTACGGAAAAGGTCAAGGTCAATGATTAGAGTATGAAATGAAAGGTATTGTCATAAGAAATTATATACAAAATATGAAAGCTCAACCTTAAATAGTTCAGGAGATATTGAAAGGATAGGTTTTCTTAAAATTAGGTCAAACTCCAAAATCAAGAGGTTGATAACTTTGGTGTGATGCATATATGAAATTGTTATTTGTTAAGGAAAAAAATTGTAAGAAGTGTCAGACGCTTTGCAAACGAATAGTCGCTACATATTCTATACTTTGCAAGTTTGAAGATTCTATCGTGGATCGAAGCAAGGACGCTAACAACCTAACCACTCTAGGCGACCAAAACCGGTTCGAATATGGATGTGGAATGGTCGTTCAAAATACCTTCATGTAGACGTCCTATATACCAATTTCTTTTGACAAAATATCTATCTGACCTGAAAAAAATATTCATTGATGGATACACAAAAATCTACTGTATACGTGCGACATTCAAACAACATAAATACCAAGAGAAACAAAGAGAAATTGATTTTATAACAATAACGTGTATAAAAATATAATATTTTAAAAATATAACACATACATACACTCCTGTATTTTAGATCACAAACTGTCATAAAAATTTCCTCAACAGAGGCGCGATGAGTAAAGACAACATGGATACTGCTATAGTATATGTACGTGTGTTTGTTGCCGCCGACACTGAGTGCACATACAAGACGGGCTTTGGTACAGCAGGAGATCTAAAGCTAACCAGCCAATCCTGAATTACTTCCTCTAGAATGTCCAGGCTAACAGGTCCCGATTTTAATATCTGGTGGTGGAAATCTTTGACATCAAACTTATCACCTGCAGAAATCAGAGATTTCTTTTATGTGAAGAAAAGCTATCAAGTTTCAATCCAGAAGTAAGTGATGATAAACACCCAGTAGCAGAGTATACCGGTATATAATTGCAAATTATTATTCAGTGATAAATGTGAGATATGGTGAAAAGAATAGCTCTATACAGGACATTGTTTAGATTATTAACATCACCAACAAAGTTGGTTGTCTTTTCATAGGTCATATACCCAATACTTCATTCGGGTGTGGTATAATTACCTAGCTGAATTTCTGCCCGATCCCGAAGTTCTCTAATTTTTAGCTCACCCACTTTGTAAGCGCATGACTGCCCAGGCCACGTGATATACCTGTCCACTTCTCGCGCTATTTCACCGTAAGGTGAATTCGTGTAATTCCTAATGAAAGTGATTGCTCTTTCTTTCGTCCATCTGAAACAAAATGTATATAGAACATATTTTCTTGTCATGAAAACCTATACATTGTATTCTTACCCTGTTAACATGTATCCTTGTGTTCTCTGTCAAAATCTATGTATGTTTTAGAATTCACTCACCTAAAGGCATAAATTCCTGTGTACTCTGTCAATATCTATGCTTTTTTTTTTTTTATAATTCACTCACCCAAAGACATAAATTCCTCTGTATTTCTGTCAATATTTATGTAATTTTAAGAATTCACTCACCCAAAGGCATGAATTCCTGTGTCTACAACCAGTCGACATGCCCGGAAAATTTCTGACAAATATTTCTCAAATCTAAAAAAAATATTTAAATTGTAAAACATACGATATAAATCTCATCATCAGGCAAAGATCCAGCTTTTTTCATCGGGGGGGGGTTGTTCTATGGTACCAAAAAGAAAAGGATCTGGGACCTGGTTCCAAGGCGCAGCCTCCCAAATTTCCACGAACATAGGCCTAAATTTTGTAGCTCTTCACCAGCAATGGTGACATCCCCATATGCACGCGGGTTGTAAAATAATATATAATAAATCAATCATTTTTAATTTTTATTTTCTGTGATTATATTTAAGGTAATTTTCATATTATATTATGACCTTGAATTTTGAAATTGTTTCCAGTGAACGATTAAAGTGGATCTAGAGAGTTGATGAATATCAAACAATATTAAAGGCGATGCTAAGGTGAAAGATGACTATATTTTGTTTCAGTAGGAAATTCCAGGGGGTGGGGGTGTCCCCTAGATCCGCGCTTGCATCATGATATCACGCCGTACGATCAATGCAGATATAATAATTGATGTGAGATAGGAGCTGGGTTGTCATAGTTGTTTTGTTTTGGTTTTTTGAATTGGTGGTAAATTGATAAATAATACAGTTTTTCACAATTCTTTATAAACTCGTTGCGTCGGAACGAAACGAATGCCCCAAGGTTCATAAATGCCAAATGTTATCCGAACGGACCCATATAAGTACTTGATCTGCATATGCGCATGATGTATGATCTATATCCCAAATTTTAATTCAAAATGTACGTGTTTGAAATAATGAGCAGAAACTGGATTGTTTATTTTTTTTCTAAATCCAAGGGGCATAACTCTACCAAAATATTACCTGACCAAAACCAAAAGTATATTGATCTGTGTATTCTACCAAAACCAAAAGTATATTGATCTGTGTATTCTACTGACGAATCTCTACACCAAATTTTAATTCAAAATGTCCATTTATGGCTGAGATAAAGCAGGAACTTTGAATTGTTTAAAATCTTTAAAGTCCAAGCAGAAAAAGCTCTTCTAATTTTTGACCCGACCAGTATATACATACTTAATCTGTGTATTTTCGTGGCATACCTATGTCCTGGATTCTAATTCTAAAAATGTCCATAAATGGCAGAGATAATGAGAACGGAAACCTTAAATTGTTTGACAATTTTTAAGTCTATACTATATGTATCAGCCATTTATGGCTGGGGTATTAATAAAGAATGTGTACAAATTTAATTTATCTTTTCTTAAATATACTGCATGTACAACATATAAAGGATATATAGCAAGATGTACCCAGAAAAATAAAGGAAACAGAAAATTTAAATGACTCACGTTTCCATAGGAGTTTGATAAAATCCCATTTCCATTCCTAATTGTTCCGCGTACAGTGCCCAGCCCTTTAATACGAATAACATAAACATTATTAGTGAACATGGAACCTAGAGTCCACAAAATTGACTTGAATAAAGGATTTTTCTACTTTTGTTTTTAGATTTGCGGTCGTAAATAAAATACATGTACTGTGAAATGCTATAGCATTCCATCAGAATGACCTACATTTTTCACAATCAAACACGAGTTATTTCCCCTGAATACATGGGGTGTACGGTGCATTGTGTCAATATTTGGAATAAATAGAAAAATTTCCATAAATATCCGATTGTAATGAAATGCCAATTCAGGATTGTTTCTAAGAATTTAAAAATGTAATGACTGCAAAATAATATGACTAACAATGATTTTAGTCACCATTCAGTCAATATGCGAAAATTTTGATTTACTTATTTCGATAAACTTCATTATTAATTATCGTGTTATTTAACAAGAATTTCGCATATAAATAACAAGATCGTCTAATATAGATTTTTATTGAATATAAATAAAGATTTATTGAATATAAATCAAGATTCATCGTATATATCATTTATAACAGTAAAGAGCTGAATAAGTACAATGATTTTGATTGGTTGATATATTTTTTCTAAGACAAGTAAAAAGCATGCTGGACATTATCAAAATGCATTCCAATACATGGATATGTTTCACTATTTTATCTAAATGTACCTCTGTGTATGCTGCGTACGTTGGGTATGTGAAAGGTATTGCATATCTACGGCGGAAGAGGAGATGCTGCCTGTAGAGAGGGAGAGTCAGCTGCCTTTTGTAACATTCCTATAAAAAAAAGTTCTAACAAATGATCCGGAGGTGCCTGTCGTAAGTTTGTGATTTTTACGTGACATTGTTCTGTTGATATTACCTGAAAATGATGACCTGGATACGCCTCGTGAAAAGCCAGCGGGAGCACGTTTGAATTCGTCCTGTTAGCGTCAAGAAAAAATACAGGTTTACAAGTATCATGATCACAAAATAGATTACTTTAAGACCTAATGCTTGCATAGCATTCATACATGTACCATAAAGAAACGTATCAAAATAAACGTGTGGTATCTGTGCTTGTTTTGAAGGAAATAAAATATTCGGAGACTTGATTTTTGCCAAATGAAACTTGAAAAATGTACAATGTTTCAACAGTATTCAAATATACAGCGACAGGATTTAACATTAAGATGTTTAGCAACACGCATACCACTTGACCATCAAAGAGTACGACGAGCATAACGACAGCGAAAAAGCCTCGGTAAAACTTTATTATTGTTTAATCAAGAAGCTTATGCAATATGTTCGCAATTATGAGAAAATTAATTACCACCTCAATGTTACACAGTCTACAACGATAACACCATCCTAATCTTGCAATGATTTGGTGATAACTTTTGCAAATTACATTTCGCAACTTGTTCATTTTTCAAAATATACTCAGATCAGACAGAACTCCTTACGTATAAGATAAAGCGGGAAAGGTCAAATTTCTTACCCATTTCCATAATGTACATTAATGTAAAATACGTTCTTAGTGTAATGTCCCCTGGCAGGTATTCTGGAATTGTTGTACGTAACGATTCTGAAATAAAACATGTCTGTTATTTTTCTCAGAATCAGATTCACACTTAAAACAAAAGTTATATAAATCATGACTGACATTCACAATTAAGATTCGTTCTTCTTTGGTAAAACTTGTATAAGACAGAAAAGGTAATGATATCTCTATAATTATATATTATATTGTAGGATATATTATAGGTTGGATAAATAACTTTAAGAGAAATCCAGTTAAGTGTACATTTTGGTCGGTACAAGTTTTCGGAGAACTCGATTTAAGCGATGTACCTACTTCAATGGTGTCAGTGGGATTTTGTGGAATATTTTCCATAACGAATCATGTGCGTTGTCGATTACATTCCTGTATGTCTGGAATGTGTTCCGCTGCAAAAAAAGACAGTATTAGTAAAAATAAAAATTCATCAGTATGATATTCGAAAATCACAGAATCCTCAACAGAAATTTATATTCCTCATATTACTTAGAAATCTTCTACACCGTTTAATGACGAACCTTTTGCTTTTTGTATCGAAACCTTTTCTGGATGTACCGGAAGAAATCTGATATTTTCCCCCTAAAACCCATTCGCTGCATTACCTAAAAAAAACGTTATGTTCAGTATAACATGTAATCAAATAAATTATATAAAAACATTCTTTGGTACAATGGAAACCTTTTTAAAATGGTGTTTCTAGACTGGAATCTACTGTATCAGTCTCGAGACAAAGCGGTTGTCCCATGTGAATGTTTTCCTATACATGGATGCATAGCAACATTTTCACAAAATTATCTCATGAAGGCTACACACTTTTTTTTTTTAAAGAAAATTTGTTAGTTTTAATTCATCCAACTTTGATATGACCATATCTCTGTAAATAGTTGGCTGTACAAATATTTCAAAATCGTGGTGAGTGATAGGAAACTTGAGAATTTTCTGAAATTAATG
Organism: Ostrea denselamellosa; assembly: GCA_024699665.1. NCBI lineage: Eukaryota > Metazoa > Mollusca > Bivalvia > Ostreida > Ostreidae > Ostrea > Ostrea denselamellosa. The sequence goes on from JAMZEH010000052.1 coordinate 6,492,043, forward strand.
GTGCTTGATTTCATAAGCATTGATCTACATATAACTTCGAGATACACGAGTAGAAATGTTTGGTCAAGGGGAATACTGGATAGTGTGTATTCTTAAAATCTACTCTGGAACAGAATGTTTCTGTGCGGAATAAATATGATTAATAATATGAATAAATATGATTGATAATATATGCAAGATTTTCATTATCATATCTTTATAAAATTTTATAACATCCCCATCCCCCACACCCATTGAATTTAACTTTAAACTCCATTCATAAGAAATAAGTATGAAGATTCATTAGCAGTACCTTCTTCATAAGTTTTTCTATCCTCTTAACTTCACTATGTCCCAGATTGTGAATTTCTTCCGGTGTGAGTCGGATTCCTAGGTGATAATCCAGACAAGCCTGGTAGTAATCCAGACCACCTGTCATAGAAGACACCCCTATGTTTGCCCGACTTGCTGGGAAATATTCCTAAAAAATAAAGAATTTAAAAGCATTTGTTCCACACCATACATAGTCAAGATTTAAAATAATGTTCTGGTTATATTAGACAGATGTTGATCAATAATACAAATTCAGTATTCTGCGATATACCTTCATACGTAATAACTGATTATGAGAAAATTGATACAGATCTAACTTGCACTTCTATTTTGCTAATACAACAATACAATCAATATCTGATCATTGAGTTTTATAATCATCAAAATTAATAAATATATATAATAAAACAAATCTGTAAATGACTGAAGAATATATGTTATTCAATATAATTCAATCGTCTGCATTCAGAGATCGATACACATATTAACAAACATAGCGATACACAGACAAGTTAATTCTTTTTCACGTTTGTGTAGTTTGTATAGTTTTCTTGGACTGTGTATTCGAACAGTTGATATAATCCGTCAACATCAAACTAAATACTTGAAATATTTTTTCAAAATAATCCTAGATCTGGTATATCGTACCACTTTACCCTGTTCGTCAGCAAACCATGTAGACCTAATCAGTTTCGGAAACTGCATCACATCACAAAGTGATCTAATTCATTGCTGATAGGTAAACGATCAGCTGCATATTTCTGAGGCGTGGGGGGAATAGAAATGAAGTTCTTGTTTTCGTGTATGCTGCAGGATAACCTCCTCGGTTTCGAAATGTAGTTTGAAATATAAAAGCCTCGGTTAACGTCTTGGTTTTTATATGTCAAACCAACATTTCTCGACCCCGGAGGTTGTCCTACAACACCCACGAAAACAAGAGCATTATTTCTTAACTGAATGATAAATTAAAATTTTGAATGATAATAATTTTAATTATTGTGTTTTCTGAACACTACATTCCCGTGCCTGGTAAAGTTCAAGATAGGTAAAGTTGACCGTGATGAATGATCTCGACCTTTAATAATCAATAGTGCTGTCCAAAATGAAAGTTACTGACAGAAAAAAATGACATATACAGACCCAAAACAATATGTCATTGGCTATCTTCGGGGAAAATATCGTTCTTCCGGTTTAGAACGCCTTTGGTATGTGTAGGTCGCATTCTTTATTGTGATGTTTTACATACTTTGATATTAGCCAATATCCTATGAAATGTTGACTAACTGACGTTGTTATGGAAAATATACCATCTTGAGATATACTAACCGAATCGAGAAATTCTGCCAAGTTCCGCAAAGCATTCACTATGTTGTCTGTACTGATGTCCCAAGCCTCTGATAGGGTGCTGTATTTGATAAAATAGATTTGAATCAAAATGCAAATTTTCAAAAATCAGACAGTTTTACTGCAATAAAGAAGTCTACTTTCATTGATTTTGCAAAAGAGAAGAGGTTCCGGGTTATATTGGTTATGAAATACACACTGCAGAAAGTTTAACAATGTCCTATGCAAATTAAACATTGAAGGCAGATTGGTCATAATCTAGCACATGTCTCGTTTAACACAGATAGCCGTTAACACTACATTTTAGTATACGTCATTCTACAACATGGATCTGAAGTCATACCTCGAAGAGTTTTGTAGGGAAATTTTCATTTTTTCTCGCTTTTGGTACACGTAGAACATATCCGACCAAATAACCTCCAGAATGCCATTCTGTAGTGATATAAAGTTCAAAGCTGTTCAAAGCATATTCAGCTATAAACAAACAATTAAAACGAAAAATCTCACCCATCCTCTCGAGGGATTTTCTGCCAAGTATATTTTTTCCTTTCATTATATTTTATAAAATGAATTGCTATCTGGAAGGAGGGGTTGAGCTGGTAACAATATCATTATATAAGACTAATAATGTATAGATTTTTTTTCTTTTAACCACCAAATTTGGTACATCCCCCCCCCCCCCCCCCCAAAATAAACAAGCAACGAATGAATCATTTAAAACCGGATGATTTGATTTTGATAAAAGGTGATACAAACTTTGACTGGTACTATCTCTCTGGGTTGGCAAGAAGTTATGAGTTTTTTTCCTTCTCTAAATTACTTTAAACATTAACAGAACTTAACGTAAATCTTTTTTTAAAACCTCTCTCTCTCTCAATTAGGTCGAAATGCTATAGATTTGTTTTGTGTATTCTAAAGATAATTGCTAATCGATTCTCATGCTTAACAAATGATGTATCTTTTTTTATTTCATTTTTTTTAAATTTTTTATACATATTTACAAAAGCATTTTGTGCGTTATCTACAACAAACATGACCAGATTTATAACATAATTAGTTATGCCAATAACGTCATAATACCTGACTGTTGTAAAGATATTTTTTGAAAAGAAACACTTTGCTCTGAAAAAAGGATTTGATGTCGGACAAAGCTGGTGTGATTAACCAAATATTTGTTTGTGGTGGTCTCTGAAGACCGGTAGCTTTTGTACAAATAAGGCAATATATGGTTACGGGTCTTTGACCTAGATATCAAACTATTTTGTATTTTCCCCAGTTTTTCCGGCAATCCCGGAAAACAAAAACAGCTGCATGCACAATGGGATTATAGTAGACAAGATCGATGGTGGTCAAAATGTAATTTTAAACATGAAACATATTTGCAGGATTCAGTGACACAGCTCTGTCAAGTGTTAAAGATGGTAAAAATGTCGAACACCCTTTCCAGTGCCGTCCGTGACTTTGATGGAAGGAAGGAGAAACTGTACATGGTGGCATTATAGTATTTAGTAAGTAGTTGTAGACTTAGTGTTTGCTCTTTTGTTATAAAAGTTCGGAGAAAATACTGGTTGCCTTTGATTATTTGACTAATTTTGAACGATTCTTGTGAACTAGGCCTAGTATATAACAAATTAATACAGCAAATTTCAAACTTTTCGCTCTGAAAAATAAAGCTATTAGCTACTCTTTGTATAAAACAAGCAAAGAATATACAGAAAAAATATCAATGAATATACAGATTAGGTAATGAAAATTACCAAATAAAATTTCTAAGTTACACTACCATTGTGATTAAATGGTTGGTCCTGTTTAGTTGAATGGCTCTCTTCATGAGTAAAATTTGTTCTTCTATCTATACAAAATAAAATATATACAATAAAATCAAAATAAAGTTTTCATTAACATTTCGGAGATCGTCGTTAGACTTACATGCAGAAAAAGGTTTTCCCCCAATGAACACACACACACACACACACACATATATATATATAATTTGACACTCGGTTGGCAGTAATTTTGATATTGAGGTAGATAGCGGGTTATATTCTTTGAAGTAAACTTGTGCAGGATTAGTAACCCTAAGTATAAAAAAGTGTCTCCAGTGATCAGATTACGGTACAGTGCCATACTTGTTGTGGAATGGCTTGAAGCCTAGAGAGATAAGTCTTGGGATCTGACGATGCCATCAATTTTGAAATCCATTCGCGGTTTTTCAGCGGTCCCTCAAGGAAATTTAAAGGGTTCAAACTTCCCCATCTGCAAAACATAGAAGAGACTAAGAGAACGTTTGGAATTGATATTGTCATGTGACAAACAAACGGAATCGTCTAGTCTGTATGTACGCAAAATACGGCAATTAAACCGGGATATAATAACCTGTTCGTTTGCGTTCTGTCTGAAAGAAATTTATTTTCGGCATTCCATTATATCAAAGATTAAAAAGAAACTTACTCTCTGAATTCATAGCCTTTCACGTAAGTCTGCACATGGTTGTGTAATATTTTAAAATCTCGCAGTTCGTCTCGACTGAGTCGTATTTTGTCGATGTCTTCCATCTGGTTCAGCAATTCTAAATTCTGATTCTACAGATGCAAAAAGCATAAATCGGTTATCAAATGTAGACAGATAAAAGAAAAGGAATAATGAAACAGCTACCTTGATCTCCCCGCTCCTACAGCTGTACCTCGAAAGGTCAAGGTCCAACAGATAGGAAATTCAAACACAACTAACAAGTGGAAGATACGTTCTAATATGTATTGTATAAATGTAGTTCTTTGACTGAATTTTGAAACAAAAACCAAAATACAGATAATGAGAATTAGAAAAGAAAAAGAAAAAAAGAAAAGAATTCAAAATTACTCTGTTTCATGCAAAAATGTGACAGTTACAGTACTATTAGTTCATTTCCTGTTTCTTTATAAATTCTAAAATAAATTTCATCTCCTCTTGTTAATTACCAGATATTTTAGCTGGTTAAATCGAATAGAAAATCAAAATTTAGTTTTCACCTTACGCCGTTCAAATGCTTGAAATGCATAAGATTCAGCTCTTCCATCACTGTAGTCAAGCCCTGTTGACTCGGAAAATTCTGGATACTCAGTCTGGATGATCTCAAATAACTTTCGTTCTAGGGCTCGCAGTTTTCGCCCTTCCTCTCCTGGAAATATACAGGCATGTTCTTTTCTAGAAACTTGAAAGTGAAGATCTGATTACTACAGTATACTCCTTTTCATCCTGGTAATAAGAATGTGGGAGGACTTCGAAGAAGGAAATGCATGTCGATCATTTTGACATGAAATTAATACATGCACAGAAATGAAAAGAATTTGTATCACTTCCTCTGTTTGATATTCATAAATAATAAGACTCGGTGTTACAATGAGTAGGTCATTTATTACATAATTAACATGCTACTAATGTAGTACCCCACTGAACAAACACACATTTACAAAATATAAATAACGAAGATCAATATATAGAAAAGCCATATGAAACAATTTTTTCAAAGGTTTGGGATGTTGGTGGAGATTGCAGAAATCAGTGTTTTAAATTCTTGCCTAAACTTGTCGGCCTTTGTCAAAACTGGATCATGCAATATTAATATTTTCTAAAAAATATATCATCGTGACAGAAATGGCACAGTACTTGTATTGATGTTCTCTGTGATCGAACCAATACCCCCATTAATTCCAATCCTCTAACCACCCAACCATATATCTTATTTTTTAAAAGTATATGTATGCTGTTTAACAGTCGATTTTCAAGACGTGTAGGACTTTCGTTTTCGAATTTTATTTACTAAAACTATATACGTTGTCACACAAAAAAAATATACAAAATCATTTCTTTCATATAGGCATCCATTCATCACTTACACAGAGTATTTTAAACCACCATGCAAAACGAGATATTATTTTCGTAGTATAATTGAATTAGACTGCAATTTCAATATATTCATTTTGATTGCATAATTAATATATATATATATATATATATATATATATATATATATATATATCCCGGTGTCGTCTAATTAGAGGTCCCTCTCTACTTTCTGTGTATTTCAGTAATCGTTACATGTATACATATGCAATAACTGTGTTTAACACTAAGCGCTCCACTACTTATTGGTACGTATGCTGAATAGACCACGCCTACTTTTCAGATAACTGTACAGTTAAAAACAAAAGAAAGAAAGAAAAATGAAAATTGCTTACCAACGAAGAATCAAAGACGATTATATGTTTTGTTTTTTCTACACTACAAAACATACAATTGTCTTTGATTCTTCATGCAAACATTTTTCTTACCATACAGTTATCTGACAAGTGGGCATTTTCATCTATAATTCTCCCGTATTCTTTAATTCCTTTTCTGCAACGTTACTCGGGCTTTTTAAAAGAATCACTTGGAATATTTCATTCATAAGTTGTTACTCTATAAAAAAAAAAAAATCGGGCAGACGTTACACAAGAACTACCGTGCATTAACCTGATTAAACCAGTAATCAAGTCCGTCTGCTAATTATCGGGGTCAGTCGCGGTATTTTTCTAATCTCTGCAAGTCTCTGCATTATCTGACGGTGTTTTATTGTGATTACGCGAGCTCGTAATCTTTGATCAGGGTGAAGCTAGACGTCTCTACAAAATTCTTTAGATTGTCAGTCAGAATTTCATTCATGAAAACTTGTAAAAGCTCAAGGAGCGCAGTAAGTGCTTCGATTATTTCAACAGGGGTGTGCAATTTAGGTACAAATGTTTTTGGAGTACAGTCTTCAATTAGTGCCGCTACTTTATAATTGATTTGTGAGGTAAAGTTGTCAATTAAGACAAAACTACGACTACATGGGATTCCTATCCATTAAATTTCTGACAAACAAATAAAGAACTATATTCTGTGTTATAAAAAATTAGGATAAAAATATTTTTACGGTGTATAACGTTACATGTACTATAGACTAAGTATTCAGTTCATGTACTTTGAAAGAAGAATCTAGTTCGTTAATGTATGAGCCCAAGATCATCGATGTCCTGTCCCCACTTCTTCGTGGTCTGTTTAAATCCATATCTGAGATGTGTTAACATTGCATTGCATACGAAATATCTGGAAACAAACGATTATAATTGTACAATTAGTTACGAAATGTGAAAAGCCTTATGAGATCCATATATTTATATGAAGAAAAAGCTAAGATAAGGAACAATATTCAGTCTTGTAATTTCCTATAGAAAATACAAATCAGAGAGAGAGAGAGAGACCATCATCGCAAAACCACGGCGTATTGCTTCATTCCAATAACCCGTGGTTTGCGACGATGGGCAAACACGGATTCCTGGACAAACCAGAGGTGGGATCAGAGGTGGGATAAGGTGCCTAGGAGGAGCAAGAATCCCCTGTCGACTGGTTACACCCGCCGTGAGCCCTATATCTTGATCAGGTAACCTGTGAAATTCGCACTCTGAATCAGTGTGCCAAAAACGGCCTAACAATGGGTATGAAACACGTCAGACAGCATTTGACCTAATGGAAGGTTGTAGTGACAAACTAGGTCGTTATAGCGATCATAGGATATGCGAAATGCTGTCTTTTGACTGTAGAAACCCCTGTAACACCAAGTTCTTTGTCAGTAGCCTGCCTCGATTTAAAAACTGATCATGCATATGCAGAAACAAGCTCTTGCTTATCGAATCAGTTGAGAGACATAAACACCATATGCAGGTGATAATGGGATATTGCTACATAGGTAAGGGAAATTGACAATGGAGAAATTGAAATCATTCCATTTGTCATAAAATTGAGTTGCCAGTTTGTTGTCAACATATATTTTCAATAAAATATCTAAGTACGAAGCAAATGTGGAAGACTCTGTGGTGTTTTTTATTTCAAGTTCACTGGGATATATCGAATCGACATATGAATGAAAATAATCATTGTTAATAGATGAAAGATAAGTAACACACCTCACGAGCACTTATCATGGAAAAGGGCCGAGGGGACCTTGCGTCAAAGCACCTGCATCTCTACACCGCGTCAGTCTGGAGACTTGATCAATATGTATGAAAAAGGTTCGAAAACGAACTACCTATCTGTTTTATGATATTTGTTAAGGATGTGTGAAAGTAAGAGTATTCTCGATAATCGATCTCGGTAATATATATATATATATATATATATATATATATATATATATATATATATATATCATTTAGAATCTATCTTGAAATGAAAGGGTTGTTCGATATGTAATGCGTATTGTTCGATATCTCAAAAGCATTCGACTCAAATAGGGAAATGAACATTACATCCCTTCAAAGTATTTTCCGCAGTTTGAAATACATAATTTCAATCTCTGAATTCATTTCTGAAATGCGTCACGGTACGCTGATTTAGGTAGACCTTTAAGGCACTGACTGATGGCTTAATCAAGGGCTTGTCGGGACTTGTAACGACGACAGGACGTCGTTTATGATAATATTTCTTGAGCTTTTCTCCTACAACATCTCGGTAATACCGACCTGTAACACTTTTACCCTTTGACACAGAATTTGGACGGCTATACCAGCACATGAGAAGAGTATGCACTAAAGAACCTTCTTTGTACTTATTGTTCTTTTGGTAACTAAAGGCCTTCTACCGTGTTTAGTTATTTTGTTTCCGATTTTTCTTACTGGTTCGAAATAGTGAACTCATGTTTCGTCACCAGTAACAATGTTTGTAAATTGTTTTTGATTGAATTTGGGAAACATTTTGAGACATTTGCTTTGCCTGTTACAGTCACAGGTCGGCCAGATTTTGCTGCATTTTGACGGACTCTGTGCCAGTCGAAAATTTCTTTCTCCACCTACGAATTATCTCATAAGATACCTTATCAGACCCATAAACTTCCCCAATTCAGTAAAAATCTCAGTTACCGAATGACCAAGGTTTGTGCGAACTTTTATATAAGCTCCGATTTCTTCAATATTCTCAACCCGTTTCCCAATCAATTTTACAACACTGGTCAACGACTGACTCTATTGAAATGACTATAAATTTCGAACTATGTGGAGCTGAAGGCTCGTGTTTATACCATTGGAAACGTATTAAGGGTATCATCATCCACGAAATCTTTATCGCGCTGTGTTACAATACACATTACACATCAACAGCCCTCGTACACGTATCATTTAGAATCGATCTCGGTAACAAACCTATATATAGACGTATCATTTAGAATCGATCTCGGTAACAAATCTGTTTATAAACGTTACGTGTAATAATTTCGCTGTTTAATTAGAAAAGTAAAATTTCATAGCATACAATTAGCAGCACTGGTCAAATGTATCGCTGCACAATCTAATAGCTCGTCGGTCGAAATAATTGGGGTATATGAGGAATGTGTTCGGAATCTCAATAATTACCACGAAAGAGCTACCGGTACGTACATCTCTACGCTTTAATTAATTCCTGTTTGTGAGATTTGTTTACATGCATCATTTGATATTTGTCTGCTGTTTCGAAGGACACTTCTAATTTCATCCAAAAACCAAAAATGCACGGGCGCTGAATTCTAGCGATATATATATATATATATATATATAACTTTTTCTTTCTCAAAGGAAAGCTACCTACCGGAAATAAAGTCATGTCGTATAAAACAGAGAAGCATGTTCACACATATGTAATTATTGATTTATTCAATGTAGTCTATAACATTTGCAATGTTATTTTAAAGTATAGTCAATGTTTCTTTCTGATAAATATACTCGAAATTAATTTTTGTTAAATTTATCGTTTTAAACTATGAATTGTGCAATACACACTAATTATATTTAATAATCTAAAAAAAAAAATGAAATAGAGAATTCATTAAATAAGACGATATGTAATAAAACATGCCAAAATCGTATTAAACAAAGTCTACAAAGAATATTTATTACAAAATTAGACTCTGCGTTCAGCTACTCAGTTTCTTAAACTTAAAATTAATATATTCTGAAAAGGGTGCTTAATTGAAAACAACACTGTAGAAATTCATATCTAAAAGAGGATGTAAAATATGTGAATTGTTTTATTTCTTTTTATTAATTGTCCTTCCATTGCAAATTTTGTATTAATTTTATGATTTCAAAATGAAATTCATACGCATTTTTTTTTTTTTTTTTTTTTTACATCATATGTATTTATTTTGTATATAAAAATAATTACATATTTCGATGTTCACAGATTGAATCATCATTAAATGCGCTCCTCGTAATTCCTGTAACAAGATAAACTAAGAGGTTAATGAACAACAGAGGTCTATATTTACCTTGCGAAGCCAAGAGAAAATTTGGATACACCAAACAAAACATGTACACAATTCTCTCTCGCAGCAGCATCCTTGATGAAATCCAGCACCGTGGTGAGTGACCACACTTCCCTGTTACACCGATATAAAGTTAAGGCAAGTTCTCTATCCCTTCTGCAGATCTCGAACATGATTGGATAATATTGCACGATGTATGACATGCGCAGGGATTTACACGAATGTCGAAGGGTTCTGGACCTTTTATGCAGTTGGTTTGGTTGAACTTTTTTTTTTTTTTTTTTTTTTTTTAGGAATCAGGTACATGTTCTGTAAACTTAACGCCGTTTCATGAACGTCGCAGTTCATAGGTATTTTTAAATCAAATGAATCGATTTCTGTAATATACATGGTGACGTATGAAAATACAAGGTGACATTCAATATTTCACAATGACTTCTAGCTGTAATTAATTTTGATGTATTGATCAAAGATTGATGTACTTTATACATCCAATATTATAAAGGTATCCATGTTCCTCATTACACGTGAAAGTTGTTATTAATGCATTGATACATAAAGGGCTGCCAATGATACTGCAGCGAAATATTGAAATTGGTTTGCGTTGAAGCCTTGTATGTTATATATATATATATATATATATATATATATATATATATATATATATATGTGTGTGTGTGTGTGTGTGTGTGTGTGTGTGTGTGTGTGTGCCTAAAATAAGTATGGAATTTGCTAATGCTGCTAATACAATTAGTAAATTTAGAAAAAAGGTTCAAATCTCGTTGGCTAGAGTAGTAAGAGTTGCATTCCTGTATGGAGGTTGGAAGAGATGAGTTTTTATAACTCTGTTGTCGACATTTTGGTGCACTGTAATTTTGAGAACTTTTTGTCACGTAATTAGATGAACAGAATCGAATACCTGAAAATATCCGATAGATAATCAGGGTTCACTTTTTACGTTGTTAGGTGTCTTGTTTTTTCTTCTAGTATATAGTGGTTCCCAACCGGTTTTAAAATCACGCTAACGATGATAAACCTGTAACTATTCTAGCTGCACTTCAGTGACGTTTTTCTAAACTTTCCTAATCAATAGTAGTACACCCTCCCAAGATTACTGAAGCTTACTTACTCTGGTGTATATAAATGAAAGGTTTTTTTGGCTAAGCTTAAATTTAAACTTATTTATGCGATCAAAATTCATAGAAATGTCTTTGATTTAAAGGTTGCAATTAAATCACAACGGTGATGAAACTTTAAAAAGATAAATTCAAAGTACGTTAAATTGAACCAAAATGTTATACTCCGAATCTATTTTATATATATATATATATATATATATATATATATAAGTATTTATGTAATTATTTTTTCCATTAAATTAATGAAAAATATCAGATATAATAATTGCGATAAAATCGTGAAATGCTTTTTTCATCTCAGATTTTGTTCCTGTGTTTTTCCCGCGGTTTCTGACAACACACTCGTGCTTTGATTGCTCTTTTCAAATTTGCGATGTCCGCAAGGCACTTGCCAATCAGATACCCAATGCATATTGATATGTGCAGCAGAAAAAAATATGGTTTAGGAGTCATGACCTCAGTTGTTTTAAATATACATTTGTATTTCAACAATTATGAAGTAGGATTTGGGAGGACCCCAGGGCACTTGCCCAACAAAAATACTCAATGCACTCTGACAAATGCAGCAAGAATATATATGGTATAGGGTATGTTATATAGTAACTACTGTAAATTCATTGCTAGTTTCACAAGTACGATGGAGAGATAATTCAAAGGCAAACACTTGCGTGTGCGTATCACTGTCTTATAACAGCATCAAATTACTAGATTTTTATGACAATCCATGAAATTTAATGCAAATCTAGGACATATGATAAAGATTGGTTTATGCATTTGTTAATTTTCCATATTTGTTTTATCGAAAAAAATTCTAATAACCGCAGTCACCTCTAGAATCTGAGGAATGCTACTGGGGAACGATTTATGTGGTTTTGGCAAGGTCAATGCACTTGTTTCCTGCATTTTCAGAAACACGAAAACAATATTTTCAATGAGACTGTCAGAAAAATGAGAGAAATTGTCTAACAAACACTCCAAGGCTAAAGACATTAAACTCTTTACAGTAAGTCTGTGTACAAGCTAATGAATTTGATAGAAAGTTGAACATTTCTGTCGTTCATTGCTAAGTTCTTTAACATGTCTGTTGGTATTCTCGACCACTTTCTCAAAGGAATTCATGTCCAATCATCAAACTGATTCAACGGCTTTGAAATAGAACAATGTCTCCATAAAGAGTAACATCTCGTAACATTACCTACTGTAAGATTGACAGATAGCATTACTGCAAGTACTATCAAAATCAGAATCAACATTTGTGGTCTTGATTGTATACGAAAACGTATTAGTTATATATTCTTATCACACACACACTAAATATATTTGATATTCAATATAAAATGCACAACAAATTCTGATACATATGTATACAAATAGATTATAATACCATTACATCCAGTGACCTTTTCATTCCTGGAAGTAAATATAGAAAAAGATACTTTTGAGAAACAGAATGCCTCCGGCCATGGTCACCTTTAGTTGTGGAAAATTTGACACTAACCTTGACATATCATATTCTTGACCTTTAGCGGTCAACACACACACACACACACACACACACACACACACACACACACATATATATATATAATCAATAGCCTTAGCCTATAAATTCACCATTGAAAAGATGTGATCAAAGTTAACAAAACAAAAGGGAAACAAGAGACGAAGCGACAGATCATGATTATTGATTAAATATTGTTTAACGTCCCGCTCGAGAATCTTTCACTCATATGGAGACGTCACCAGTGCCGGTGAAGGGCTGCAAATTTAGGCCTAAGCTCCGCGCTTATGGTCTTTGAGCAGGGAGGTATCTGCGGTCTCATCCGAAGGACCGCCCCATTTAGTTGCGACAGATCAAACACGACATAATTTTCGAACTCTAGAATATTGCAAATTTTCACCAAAAAATCAGTTTTATTTCAATAACCTTGACCTAACTTGAAGACCAACCGGAAATAAAGTGCATGGGTGAGGGCTGAAGGTCTGGCAGAGTGCACGAGTATGCCTCACAATATTTGGAACTTTCTCACCCGTGATTTCACTTGCCTTGAAACAATGGTTATTAAGTTGGACATTTCCACCTGCAACTGGAAAACGAAAACATGGAATTTCACATTTTACCCTCAAATACATTGGTTCCAGATTTTGTAAATAAAACATTCAAACAATAAGTGTTCTGTCAATGAAATTAATTCAGCATATGATGATTTCATCTATATGTAACAGGGTAAAGTTTCTGTAAAACACTTATTCTGGTGAGTTACAAAGTATTACAAAATACAATTAAAATTAAACTACAATACACTATGTTACTGATCGCAACTTAAATCCATTGCGATTTAGAAAGTCCGGGGGGATAAAACGTGCAATTGACCCATCATAGGACCTCAGAGGCACGACGAGCCGGAAAACATTTCTTTAGTTATTTTGAGTACTTATGACTTGCCGCTTTATGTATTCTCCTAAAATTACATCAAAAAGCAGGTGATGATATTTTTCCAAAACAATATATACAGTCCGAAATATACATACCCAATTCTGAACACACTCTGATAGCAGTGTCGGGCCTTTTTAGTTCGTTTCAAAAGGTAATAAAATAATGTCTTTTATATCTAGCTAATCATGGTCAGTTTATATATAAGAGTACACAGAAACGTTTTCCATAGGTATTCATCGCAAATCTTAATGAGAATGGAGATATTTTAGAGCTTGTTATGAAAACTAGCATATTTGAAACAGATTATATTAACTATTACTGAATAAGATAAATGCTTTCTTGAAAACGAAGACATGGAACAGATTCACTCTCTCTTTTTAAAATTACGCTACTATATGAAAACATTATCTATTCTATGCGCTCAGCATAAACTCTGATTGGCAAATGATTTGTTATTGTGATTTACAAAATACATTGTACATATATTTTTTTTTTTATTTCATTTGTGTTTATCATGAACTTAATAGTGAAGTTAACCTTATAAAAATTTTTAACATTTTCGAAAAGGCCTCAGTGACCAATGGAATATTATTGAAAATGAATATTAATTCAAATATCTCGGTGTGATATTTTTTCAAATTATGCTTCGATTGGAGGGGGGCAGCGACACCAGTGATCAAGCACAGAAAGCCATGTACGGTACATGTAATTGCAATTTGATAACAAAAAACTATAATTGTTTAACAATCAAATTCCAACACGGCCATTTTGATAAAATACCAGAAGTATTATATGTTTAGGCATGAGGTAATTGAGCTACCGACACATTTTTCAGAATTTGCATATGAATTATTTCTGTACAGCATTTGCCTGGACTACGAAATACATGTAATCTATAATACACGAGATTCTAACGAAATATTTCTTGAAAACTATATGGAATATGAAACCATTCTATTATACACAAAAGTAATCAGGTTTCAAAAACATTTAGTACATACCTGTCCGATCTATGACGGCTCAGTCACCCCATACTTTCTTCCCTTCATGCTGGTTTTGGTATAAGCAACTGTGTGCAAAGTGCATCCGATATCTCACAAATGTGGTCAAGTGGGGCTTTTCAGAGAAATTCTTGGAGGCATGGACCCGATTTGAGCTGAAAATTTTCAAATTTTATTTTTCCGATTTTAAAAATTCTTAAAATATGAAAATTTTGAAAAACTTTTTTTTTATATATATAATTCTTCGTTCATATATTTCTAAATGAGCAAAACTACATACAAGTGTATATATATTGCTACGAAAACTTTATTCTTACTTGGGCACAGATGCACTCAGCTGAGTGTATGGCAGAGACAAATTTTTGATCTTGATAGTAAATTTGAGTGAAAATGGCCAAATATTTCTGTTGTGATTTAAGAAATAAATGACAATGACTATGATAAAATGAATTCGCGATACGTGACCTTCTAACGTCTCTTCAAGGTTGTGATTCATACACAAAACAGGATGGGCAGGCACATCACATATAGTCTGTTATAATTGGGGGTGTTGGATCTTCAGTGAAGCATTGTGAACCAACTTGATTGAAAGAGACAGCCGATACAGTGCAAAGGATACCTCCTCCAAGAAATACTTTTGCATCAGCCACTGCCAGAAAAGCATTCAAAAATCTATCTATAATAATAACCCTTTCCCTCAAAGTTCTAGTGTGCAGGGCACTTTTTCTTTTAAGGCGATATATGATAAATGTAACGACATATATAAATCATGTATTAATTATGTATAATTATGATAGATAATTTCTATCTATTGAAGTATTCTATCAGAAAACATTTCAATCACAACAACCCCTTTGCTCTCACCTTCCAAATTGCTTTGTAACCAACAGACTTAGAAAACTAACATGTATTAATCCAATCTCTCCTGGTTGAAGAAACAAATCACAGTAAACAGACTTTACAGCATACTTTAATATCAGTGATGTGTGCTATGGCACATTATTCATTGTACACAACCTTTTTCTTAATTCTACTTGTTGACTGTACACATAAATTACACAATATACACATGTACAATGCATAACAGAAACAGAGAAACATGTGGTTATAGGGAGGGTAAAATGACTGGTATCGCATGTAAATCTCCTTAAAAAGTATTGGTCTGTTATTGTTAGAAATTCTAGTGTCATTGTAAAGCATATTGAACCAAATTAAAGCAAAATAAATCATCTTATCACAGAAATATAAGGGTTTTTCTCTCTCTCAAGAAAGTATTTAATTACAGAACAGAAAAACAACTTGGTCTCAAAAGATGTTCATGTCTACAAAAATACAGAGTATAGGAATGGTATTTTGGAATACTGTATCTCAACAATCCCCCACCAGACAGACAGTAACAGAAATTATGATACTAAGTGTGTACATGTATTATAAGCTGATTCAGTCAGTCTGATTAAAATCAGTCTCAAAAATGTTCACCGCATGTTATGCAGGAGCATAACCAGCGGTCTGTTTTAGTCACAAACTGTGCCCTTGGTGCCATTTTAACTTAAAAATGATGCAATATATAATGGGAAACATACTTTTATCTGAGAAAAACAAGATTCTCTCAGCCACTGAATCCAGGAAAATTTGAAAAGGAATGAACCACCACTTGCATTAGTGCTCCTCGCATATAACATTTGTCCTTAATCATCAAACTGTGTGTACTTGATAAAAGTTCATGTGACCTTACAACCAGACGAAGTAAGAAGAAGAAAAGAAAAAAACCACCCAGAATCTCCAGTCAGACTCATTAGAAGCAATTTCCGAGGGGGGCATCAACTGGTCTTTTAGTTTTGCAATAGGCATTGATGATATTGAATCCAAATAATATAACGCTTTGTGAAACAATGAACATGAAATGTTTGAATTACTGTCTTATTTATGTACATATATTTTGAAGGAAATTGTACATTTCTATTGAAGAACAAAAGAAAAAGAAAAAAAAAAGAAAAGAACTAAAACATTTTCTTTAAAAATCAAAAAACCACTTCAATTAGATCTACATAAAACAGAATAAAGCATTCTTTCAACGACTGCATAAAACAAACACTTCAAATTCTTTTCCATCACTTCAGTCAGTTTCTCCTTGCACAAGAACACCCCATTCAAATATACAAGTACATTGTAGTTTATGCCAATCTCTGTACAATTACAGCATAAATAGCACTTTATCAGATCTCTCTCTTCAGCAATATCATACAGTTTGTTTCTAACTTAATGCAATAACATGGAATTCCCTTCAGAGAAGCTACTATTTTACATGAAGACTGGACGTTTCTCATCATCTTGTGTGATATATACATTACTAAGTGGAGCACTGGGTCTATCTCCTTTTCAAAAACAACACTACTTGTTAATAACATTTCTCTTTCGCTACAGTTTGTGTTGTTTATCTTTTAAAATGGTCCTCCTTTTCTGACAGTTTACTGACTAGCTGGGGGGGCTTCATGGTCTTGTTGTTGTGGTCATTCATGTTGGAATGTTCCATGGGGGTGTGAATGGAAAACGCCCCCAAACTGACGGTGTCATCCTCGTGGTACAAGGTGGTAGAGCTTGGGTAACTACTCAAGAGGGAAATGGAATCCTGTTGTAGTAAAGATCAGAAAAGAATGAAAGTATTATTCAAATGACATCCTATCCCAATTCCCTCTATATTAATTGATAACTATATCAATATCATCTTTCAAAATTTTTTTTTTTTTAAATTGAATTCCAATCCAATATCTAAACATTTAATTTTGATTTATTAATCTATTTTGTTTGCTGACCTAAAGACCCAATATTTTAAAAGTCCAACTTGAAATATCATACAAATGAAAAACTCTGGTCTATCATTCTAAAATGTAGCTAATCCAGTAAGCAAGCAAGGGTACCATGAGTCTTAATGGTCAACTGAGTATTACAACATGGGAAATCCAATTAGCATTGACTACATGGTGCACTGATTGTGTCTTATACTCTGAGAAATGGATGCTGGCATGGATTTTTTTCCCCCTGGGGGTGTGTGGTTCAGGCACTCGTTGGGACTTCAATCCCAACCAGACTGAATTTGCAAATAATACTAATACACTTCTTCTGTGTCAGTATTAAAATCAAGACGGGTAAATATCATGTTTTGTTAATGATAGAAATACATGTAAATGCAGTGATATATTGTCTTACGCATTTGTCCATAAACATGTAAAGTTCAAATATTCTTCAACTGAAGTCACCAAGTACTCTGTTGATACTCGAATAAGAATTATAATTGTGACATCTTTAATTTGTATATTAACCATTGTTCATAAACAGTAATTGAAGCATGTATATGTATTTGACTGTTACCATGATACCAATAAAGTACATGTAGCTTGATCACATTCCATATAAAAACTGAAAACCACAAGTATGAATTTGGAATACAAAGGGAATGGGACAGGCTAATGCAGTCACACCTGACTGCCAAAAGCAGGCATGATTATGTGTGCTGAGTCTGGTTTATAGCAGACTCAAAATCAGAGCAGACCTGAATTTTGATGGAGCAAATACAAAGCAGACTGAAGGCCTGCTTTCTGCATCTGCTGATGTATTGGCTTGTGTCTGGTTGGGACTGCATTCACGCAGTTTGTATGCTACATTTTCTGGAGTTAAATCATTTTTAAATTGCACCCTTTTATATAGTTTTAGTTTTTCCCTATAGGCCCCCAAGAGGGTAGTGACTATGAAATTTCAAGTTTTGTTCCCCTACCTCTGAAGAAGCAACAATTTCAATTTCTCATTTTTGGTGACAATTAGTAAAGTTAGTTTTTAAATAAAATATTTTTTTTTATGACAAATGACAACCCACTAGCACAGATAGCAACAGCTAGGTCACCTGAGTGACTTAGCAATCTAAAACTGTACACAGCTCACATCATTAGAGACTACAATTCATTAACTCACAGTAAGGTCCATACAGCTGGCCTGCCGGCGGTTGAACAGTTCACCACGGCGAGGAGTTCCCGTCATGGTAAGAGTGTTGTGGTTGTTTTCATGGGAGAATGGACTGAGAACACTGGAGACTGCACGCTTTAACCGACTCGGCGTCTTGTTGAAGGAAAATGCCCTACTCACTCGTTTACCCAATCTGAAAAGTACATCAAAATAATCAAATATTTAACAAAAACATTAATCCACTGGTTTCACAAGTTTCTGCAACATAACAATTCCGTGGTAAGTTCTCCATATAATAATAAAATTTATTTTGATGCAGTGCAATCAATCATTCTAACAAAATCCACTCTTACTCTTAATGTAATTTATTTCTGTATCCAACAGAATTCTGGGCATTAGTTTAGGTTTGAACATCTCCATATTCAATGGTGACATCATATGTGTAATCATAAACCATTTCTGTTCACTCATAAAGAATTTTAAAACAGAATGAAAAAAAGAAATTCATTTCATATCAAACTGGATGTATCAGAGTGATATGAATGCCCCTGCTGACAACAAAGTTTAAATCTACTATATTGCTGTTTTACTCATGTGAAGTAATGATAAATGTGGTGTAAGATAAAATATCCCCCTGGTATTCTCATGATTTTTCTATATCCAAATTTTCAATTCGAAACATCCATGGAAACTATGAATTGTGCATTTCCTTAGCCCAAGGGACATAACTTTGTCAAAAATTATCTGTACAAAACTTATAGTAATTTAACCTTTTAGAAATAATGAGCAGAAACTTAATTGTATGACTGAGATAATGAGCAGAAGCTGAATTGTTTGAAATTTCTAAGTCCAAGGGGCATAATTCTGCCAAAAAATTATTCCACCTGGATATTCACATGATGAATCTCTATGAAATTTCAGTTGAATATGCACACCTTTAGCAGATATAATGAACAGAAACTGAATTATGACAGAAAAAAGTACCACTATATACCCTGTCATTTCATGGTGGGGCATAAAAATGATATTCATTGTAGGAATAACTGTATTTTGCTCCCACAACTAAATAAACCAGTCAATTAAGTTCTTCCATACATTAGTTGTTTATCTCTTATGCAAACACCTATGTCCCCACTCTTTAATAGTACCCCTTTTCAACATTTCAATCAATTTTCATGTCAATCTAAAGTGAAATGTAGCAGAAACTACATTCAGAAACACCCCACATATCAAACTGACAAGTTCAACTTGTGGTATGAGAAATTCCCACAATCCATTTTATCCCCAAAAGCTACACTCTTACACTATTACAATAAACATCTCTGTCACATTTATTTCAATCAAATTCAAATTGTACTGCAATAAAAACATTTCAATATGTTAAATTTAATAGTACAGAATCCTCCAAATCCACTTTATAAAAAACTCCAAAGGCATCTTCCATAATTACTCTTGGTACTGCACATCACAGAAGAAGAAGAAGAAAAAAGGCAGGCCAATTTCCATTTCCGATGTAATTTCCCTCTAATGAGGTGCACTTATATCAACGGTG
Organism: Ostrea denselamellosa; assembly: GCA_024699665.1. Classification (NCBI taxonomy): domain Eukaryota; kingdom Metazoa; phylum Mollusca; class Bivalvia; order Ostreida; family Ostreidae; genus Ostrea; species Ostrea denselamellosa. Next base: position 6,512,072 of record JAMZEH010000052.1, read on the forward strand.
TTCAAGTGTCATCAGCCCAGAAATGAAAAAGTCAGGGTCCACTCCTCAACTGCTGTCATGACTTCTTCGTCAGATCGGAAATGACATACACAGATATCCTTTTTAAAGTTTGGAAATAGGAAGAAGTTGCTAGGAGCTAGGTCAGGCAAATAGGCAAGATGTGGTATTAATTCACCCATTTCGCTCTACAGATTCCATTGCAATTTTGCAAGTGTGGACTATCATATTGTCCTGTTGCAGCAAAACACCTTTAGAGAGTTTACCTCAGCGTTTTTCATGGATGGCGGCTCACAGCTGGTCTAGCAAGTTTGCATAGTACACTCCAGTTATTGTACTTCTCTTGGGTAAAAAGTCCAACATAATAACACCTTTTGCGTCCCAAAATATTCTGGCCTTCACCTTGCCAGCAGAAGGTTACCTCTTGAACTTCTTTGGCCTCAGGGACCCCAGTCCTACCCAATGACAACTCTGAGCTTTATTCTCTGGCTCATAATAATGAACCCACGTCTCATCTACAGTCACCAGATGCAAAAGAAAATCATCTTTTGAACTATTATGCTTCTACAAGGCACTGCATACTGATGCTCTGGTTGCCATTTACTCATCGCTAAGGGATTTGGGGACCTAACTGGCTGTTAGCTTCTGCATACCTAAATGATCATGTAAAAGTTTTGAAACGCAACCAAGTGAAATGTCTAATGCCTGCACTATTTCTTCCACCTGAATTCACCTATCAGAGTATACCAGATCCCGAAATCTGTTAAACATTTTTTCATCAATGGCATACAGTGGGCGTCCAGACCTGGTTTTATCTTCTAAAAACGTTCTACAGCGTATGAATTCCCCTACCCTGAATTTACCCTGAGCATAAGATGTTCTACAGCGTATGAATTCCCCTACCCTGAATTTACCCTGAGCATAAGATGTTCTACAGCGTATGAATTCCCCTACCCTGAATTTACCCTGAGCATAAGATGTTGCAGAAGACCAATAAACATTGGCTAACTTGTTTGTATTTCCTTGCCTGTTTTACCTTTTAAATACAAGTACTGAATTACAGCACAGTACTCAACTTTAGATGAAATGCACGCCTTTGCATCACTAGCCAGGTTTGACATTCAATATCCACTTAAAGAATGACTCGATAAATGTGCAATTTTGTACCCAGGTATAAAACATCTACTGAAACATGTCATGAAAATTGTGATTGTCTCGGTCAATCGGAAATGGGATAGATTGGAGTCTAAATCATATAAGGACAATGTAATAGTTCTGTTCTATAGTGTTCCCTCTTATAATGCCAACATTTGTGTATTAATGTCATCATCACTATCGTCTGAATCTGACTCTGTAGTTGCTTTTTCGTCTTACACACGAAGTAACATATCTTCGATTTCTGGTTGGACAGTATTTTCAGAATTTAAAATTGTATTAGATTTGTCAATCAAACCGCTATGTGCCCAACAATTTTTTACTGCAGTAAGGGTAACAGAATCCCACGCAATTTTTACATATTGAATTGCAAGTTCTAAATATAGCAATGGGGTTTCCTTATGATCAATGCACATAATCAAGTGAGATAACTGTTGTTTTCGGTAATGTTTTTTTGAAAAATGTAACACAGAGCAGTGAATTGGTTTGCCAATTCTTGTTGGCTTACTTTTGGAATACTGTACAGTTGTACATTTTTTCCCAGTGATCTAAAATCGTGCGCTTCCTCTTTCCTGGAGTTTCCATTTTTAAAAAAAATGAATCAGCTAGTTTATACAAAACATCAACAAAGTGTACATAATCTTGAGTTTTATTCATTGATTATTCGTAATTACCCTTACCATCTGAATACCTTACCTTGTCCATCCCGCCACACACCACTGCACCGCTCTTAAAGTACAGGTGTGATTACCAAGGTGTTAGGTAATTAGCATTATCAAGGGTAAACCTAATGTAATTTGACTATTTATTTGTGAAAAACAGTGGCATATGGCATTATGTGGGGTTGGCTTTATAACAGGGATATTAGCATGGGAGGAAATCCATTCTTTTGAGATTTTCAGGCAATAAGCGGGAATGGCATTATATTGGGGTAGCACTGTATATAAGAAAAAATGGTCTTTGGATGAAATTTCAAATACTATATGAATTTAAGAATGCAATGACATTTTATATTAGAAATGCTTTCCCATTCTAAAAGCTCAAATCAACTACACTGTAATGTTCCTTACCTAAAATTTAGTTTATATTATATATTCAGTGAATTTGTTGAACTTACTTTGCAGCTCTGCTGAAAGTACTTCTACTCAGGACATTGGTGTTAATCTGTAGGTCTCGACCCTCCACTGTGGCAATCAAACCCTCCTGTTTCCATTGAAAAGAAACACCAAAATAACAGCATATATTTTCTTACACTACATATATATTTGTTTTCTTTGTGCAGTAAAACACACTTTAATATAACAAAAGTGATGGAAAAAAACAATTCTGATTGATTATAAATGCAATTCGTCATATCCAGTAGGTTCATGATGTTTTAAAACTACAAGGAATAAAATCACTTTGCTGTAAATGTGAATTTATTATAAGAGGGTCCACTGTAACTGTTTTACTGTAGTATGTATTGTAAACAGCTGAACGTTACTAAAGCATGGGAAGCAACCTGCATTTGTATTACAGTATCTGAACAATTAGGCAATGACTATCACAGTATTTCAGCCCCAAAATATCAACGTAATAGTATCACTATTAATAATCTCATATTTAACAGATAAGAACAGAATGAGTTAGTTCCCATGAGATATTTGTTTATCACTTAAACAGGACATTACAGATATGTCAGTAATGACATAACATAATCAGATTCATCACACAGCTGTGTTTGCTCAGTCTGGTCTCTAGTAAACTCAACAGCAGGGCAGACCTAAATTCAAATGTAGTAGACAATATAGAAGATTCAGTGTTCTACCTGTAATGGTGTCAGATAATGTCTGGCTGGGACTGTACCTCACAATGAGGATGTAAGAGCCTCTTATCTTAACCACTTACATGATCAGCTAAACACCTGGTCTGGGCTATTGACTTGGCCATGGAGGTCAGGAAGAGGACCTTGTTGGTGTCCGACTCGTCCAACATGAAGCTGTATAATTTGTCCTTGTCATCTGTGTGTGACTTGCATATAATTCCAAAACTGTTCTGACAATCTATTGAGCAAATACACATTGATTTTAAATTCAGCTTCATGTACCAAGCATTATCAAATGGCACATAAATATCCCTCTATGAGAGAAAGCAATTATTCAAAGCCATATTGTATCTTATGATGTATACTATATACAAAGAAATTTTCAGTCCTTGTCATTTTCAGCCTTACTGAAATAAAAATTTATCTGATTTCAAATTCTTTGAAAAATGTCATTCATTACAGTCAATTACAACTAAATATCACTGCAATAACAAGTATTACACATGTTACAAAAGGGTCCCAATTTATGGCATTGTTTGCAAAGTTCTATGGCAATAACTTTTTCAAAAATATTTCAAGAAAGGTAAAAATCACATCTGATCTGTAACCTATTGATATACATGGAAGCACACATATAAATTTTCAGTTCAATAGCTGCAAGACTAGCCAAAAAGAAAGTCAGGAAAACGGCCAAATTCCTGAGATCTGCTAAGTTCATGGTCCATAACCCTTTCAAAAATAGGTCAAGAAAGCTAACTCAAACTTGATCTACAACCTATTGATACATGTTCATGTATAAAATATCACTAGAGGGCTCCCACCTTTAGGTTCCAATTATCCCACCTCTAGCACTTAAAATGACTAAACCATTTATGACTGTACATGTACATAGTAACCAAACTTCATCACTTTTATATTTGTTCAAAAATAGTAACAAGTCCCTAAATCGGAGATCAGTTTCTACCTTCTGACTCCCTGTAGTTGATGACTCTCTTGACAGATTTAAGCTGCAGCAGACCAAGGTGTTTATATGGCTTCTGTGGACTCCTCCTCAGGGCTGGGCTCTTTGCTGTACTTCCGTGCTTTGTTCTTCGTTTACATATCTGGAAATATTTACATGTACATTAAATATTCACAATTAGAGAGATGCAGAAATGTGTTGCCTGCAATGACATCATAACTACAAAGTTTGGAGAATGTCAGCCGAAGGTGTGAGAGGAGTTGATTACATTAAATAGGTACCACCTAGGTATTCACAGTTAGAGAGATGCAGAAATGTTTTGCCTGCAATGACATCATAACTACAAAGTTTGGAGAATGTCAGCCGAAGGTGTGAGAGGAGATGATTACATTAAATAGGTACCACCTATTCAAAAGATGCTGAAAAAAATGACAAAATTCCACTACATGTAAATTTTTCAAAAAATGTCTGAGCACTTCCAAAAAATCACATGCACATCTTCAATGTGTCCATAACAACTGAGCAGAGTTTGGAGAATGTTAGCCTAAAGACGTGAGAGGAGATGATCACACAAGGTAGGTACTCTATATAAGAAAGCCTGCCCACCCACCAGGCATTCACCATTTCATAAGCCGGATACACTTTGTGCAATCTGGCCAAAAATTTTCACACCAATTCTGTCTTTTTTTGGGGATATGCACAATACATAGGACTATCAAAGTTTTTAAGGATTTTTTTCCTCCTTCCAATGGTTGGGATGCATACTACACTCACATGTGCACTACACATGCTACTTCACAGTAGTACATCTTTCAAACATTTTTCAATATGGAGAGTGATGTTCATTTCTTCCACTCTTTTCTTAGACAAAACTTCGTAATTTTCTATCAGTGACTTTGACACAGAAACCATGGTCAAGAGTTATAACACACTACCTGGTCATAACTAGCTTGTATGCCAAATACAACAAGTGATGATTGTTCCTTCTAATATTTCGACATTATGAAATTATTACTTACACAGAATACTGTCTATAAGTGACTTTGATTGAGCAAGAGAACCATAGCTAAAAGTCACAGCACATTGCTTGGTCTTAAGAAACTTGTATGCCAAATATAACTTCTGGTGTTTATCCATGACAAAGTTAATGTCCGATGCAAATAATTCTAAACTGTGAAATACTGTAGACGAATTTAATTTTGTGTTGGATTAAACTTCATTATTTTCATGTCTAGGAAAAAATAATACAAATAAATTCAATATTAAATTTCAATTTAAAAAATATTGATTTTTAAAGTAGAATATACCTATGTTGCTGTTGTTTGTCACCATTGTATTCCTTATGAGTAGATGTACCTGCACTTTGTTTTCTTAACATATGGTTAATCAACTCATGACAAAACATACACAGGTGAAAGTTCAACACCTATCTGTACACATTCTAAAATGCCATTTTTAACCCTTGACCTACCAGCAGTATATCAGTATCCACACGCTTCTTCAAGTGATCTGAAACCTGAGTTGCATGCCACACCACGAATGTGTTTTTTGCAACTGATATCAATTTACTGTTAGCTGTACAGTCACGTGGATGATGCTATTCTGTTCAGCTTGAGGTGTGTTAAATATTGTTTGAATACGGTTATTTTGTAACAGGTTGAGGACATTCTTGTCCTGATGTGCCCTGTGAACATCGAACAGGGTGTGGCCACAAGCTTGTTTCTTCCAGTACATCTTGTTTCTTTACGAATTTTATAGACATAAAGAATACAATAATAACACTTTAAACATCATAATGACTTGGTGGCAACAATTTTAATGACCCACGCTTACACCGATCACTGAGTAGTTATTTGTTTGTAAATAGGTGTGAATGACAGCACAATTCAACAAATAATGGCGTGTGTATCACAATGGTATTCAAGCTAGTTAGGATTGCAGATTAGCAACATCGTTTATACTTCTTATGCACAATATGAAATTTTCAAATGATCACAAACAACGAAAATTAATCCACACAAATCGTATTCACTTTAAAAATAAAGAAATCCCCCCCCCCCCCCCCCCCCCCGGCGGAGATTTCGGGGAATATAGTTTTTAATATGTCCATCTGTCTGTTTATCCACAAATTAGTACCAAATTTTTTTTTACCTCATGCCATTGACCTGGGAGTTTGATCTACTTTTAGCAAACTTAAACCAAGGACATATATATTCTTTGTGACAAGACCTTTCTTTGGGTATGATAATTACTTTGCTGCCATATGAGGGCATTAGTATTACATAAGCACATCTTGTTACCACATGTATATGAGATATGTAGATGAAGTCCTTCCCTACCACCAGAAGCCACTGACCAATGGGCCACAAATTTCACAATTTTGGTAGAGTTTCTCTCTTCATCATTACTAAGTATTCAATTTAGTTGTTTAATGTCCAGGTGTCAAGAAGTATATACATTTCTAATTCTTGAGAGCTTGACCCACTCCTCAGCACCAAAATGGGCAAGGGTCATAAAATTGACAACTTTTGTTTCCATCCCCCAATAACTACATGCTAATTTCAATAAAAATTGGTCCTGTGTTATCTGAAAAGCAGTTCAAGTGTTAACACAAGATGGAAGACAAAAGCAGATCACAAAAGGCTACCTAAACAAACAGATGACCGAAAAATGCCCATTGGTGGTGAACAAACCTCTAAAGTATCTGTGAAGAGAAACAAGGACAAAGGAAGGTTGCGTCCACACAGCTCATCGGACAGCTCGACAACATCAGCCTTGATCACAAAACTTCGATGAGAGGAAAGTATTGTAGCCTAAGAAAAAAATTCACAGGTGTCATAATATACTAATAAGTAAAAGTTACAGTTTTACCTGGATATTATGTTTTGCATTCAAATATCTACCTCCTCTCGAGAACCGAAATTAGCTAATTCACTGAATGCATGTTAACTTAAATAGCCCACGCATAAGAAATATATTCTATATTTATTCTTTGGTGAGAAAGATTACAACAGCCATGATTTCATTTCAAAAATTTTATGCAAATAGGACTCACCAAAAGATTTTCGAAACTTATCCTATTCCCGTAAAATGTAGCTTTATCATTATAACTTTAAGGTCAAAGAAAATAGCATGAATTCTGTCACTATCTCATGAAGGAAGATGAATCTTAAAGGAAACTTCCTCAAGTTTCTACGACGATAAAGTCATTTATTGAAATGTGAATGTCTCTGCACAAAATTCGTATAATTTCATTCCTCCTTCCCCTTCAAGACTTTTTGTCAAGGACATATAACTCGCAGAGAAAAAACAAGAAAGAATGAAAACTAGCAGTTTACAGAAACTGGTTAATACTGGGTTGTGAAATAGTTTGTTAAAATTAATCTACAATGTACTTTTGTAACAATGAAATTGTTAAGTTACCTTCATTATACAGTGTGCATGGAATAGAATAATTTGGAACCTAACTTACAAAAGTTTGCAAATTGTAACTCTGATCACTGATGTTAATCAATTCCAATAAGACTTCCTTATACCAATATATTTCCAGGCCCATAATCATAATAAGCATTACTTTCTTAAGACTGTGATTCCTAAATCTCTATACTTACAGGACAGTTGTCAATTTCATTCATAATATCAAACATCACAACCTGGTTATCAGTTTTTCTTTTATCTTCATTGATATGTCTGAAAATAAAAAAAACCTTTTGTAAAAACAAAACTCACCTGTTTATAACAGCAATAATGTAAAAGCTGCTGTTAAACTACATTTATATAAGGAATAAATGAACTTACGTCATAATTTCCTTGAGTAAATCTATCGCATTTTCCAGTCTTTCATAATCAGGATTATCTCTGCTGGTTTTCTTCAAAATATCTATTGCAATAAAATAAATTTCCAAAATCTAAACAAACATCATACACATGTACTGTGTCAAAAGACTGTTTCTGCTTTCTAGATGTTTATTTCAAATGGGAACTGACATAAATCACATGGATTTTGTTGTAGGTTTGGGTGGGTGTTATTCCTAAACCTTTCTTTATCAACTCATTTTCTCCAAGTCTTTCTCCAGCAATATCAAAGTACATGTTTCTGCCATATGTAAAAACTTATTTAACACATGTTTATCAAGTTCCACTTTCCCTTGTATTACCTCCAAGCAGCAGGGACACACTGGGAAGCCTCTGAACAGGCCGAATCAACAGCTCTGTCAAACTCTGACGTCCACACTCCGGCTTACTTTGACATACCTGAAACAACAAAATGTAATAAATGCAAAAAGTGTATGAGATAATTTTTTTTTAATCTTCAAAGTTTTTGAATATTGATATTTTAGTATAGATTGACCTGCTCAAAAATACATGTATAAGTATCACTTACTTTTAGAAAAGCATGAAATCTTGTGTTTGTTTTATCACATTTAGCTATGGTCTCCTTTGTCTGTTCAAAGTAATTCACAAAAGGGGGATATGCTTTCAGCATTGCCTCCGCCTGCAAGGAATTCATTAAACATCAAGTGCATGTACATAGGCAATTTCTAAATGCTCCTCTGAAAAATACAATGCAACTTTACAAAAACTAACAAAGAAATGTAGAAAATGTGTATGTAAGAAATGAAAGAAAAAACAAGATGTGCTTGTGAAACACTGATGCCCCCAGACTACAATGAAGTGGAGCTATAAGACATTGTATTTTGAAATTTTCCAAACACAAGGTCAATATCAAGGTCACAAGATCAATATATCTGGTATTGTTGGAAAGATCTTCTCACAAAAAATGTACAAGTTTAACATAAAAAGGGTACCTCTAATGATTTGAAAGATATGGTTTATATTCAAATTTTCCAAAAGTAAATCAAAGGTCAATGTAAAGGTCACCAGGGCAGATTTTGGTGCCAATGTAAAGGTCTTGTCACAAGGAATACACATACCAAATATTAAAGGATGTAAAAAGAACTGACAAAATATTTTGAAAATTTCGAAGAAATAGGTCAAAGACCAATGTCAAGGTCACAAGGTCAACATATCTGATATTGCTGGAAACATCTTCTCACAACAAATGCACAAGCTAACTGTAAAAGCAGTGCCCCTTACAATTGAAAGATTTTCTTTTATTCAAATTTTCTAAAAGTAGGTCAAATGCCAATGTTAAGGTCAAAGATTTCAGTGTCAATGGAGAGGTCTCGTCACAAGAATTAGACACACCAAATATGAAAGCTCTATCTCTTATGGTGTAAAAGATGTGACTAAGGTTCATGTTTTTTGCTACATCTATGAATCTTCGATTCTTGGGGCTAACAAATCAAAACAAAAAGAAACCCTTCTAAATACTTTTGAGACATATATCTACCCATAATTTAATTTTACTTGTAACACGCAATTTGATTGGCTGAGCACTCTGAATTTTTTTTAGTTTATATTGTATAATGTAACTTGGTATGGTGAGACGCCCCCTTGACAATGAAGACGGCACTACCCTTTACAATTATAGCTCTGCTCTGTAAAGATGGAAGGCTTCTATGAATTGAAAATCGTGCACAATAAAATGCATTTTGTTTATACACATTTTCCCCCTTGATTTCAAACAAGTAACAATACACAAAACACTAATAAAAATTCTATACAAATTCTGACACAATGATATATGCAAAATAATGGTAATCAAATATTTGCAAAGTTTGCAGTTTCATTATAAAGATATTTTATGAGAGAGAGAGAGAGAGAGAGAGAGAGAGAGAGAGAGAGAGAGAGAGAGAGAGAGAGAGAGAGAGAGAATTGCTTGGTTTGCCTATATAAGTACAAAAATATGCCATGTCTTACAAAATGTGTATTACATGATGTCATGCCCCATCGATTGACATAGAGCCATGAATTGTTTACATATTTTACTGTGTTGGATTTTTTTTGCATGCTATGGTGAGTTATAAGGTAGTTTAAACTCTTATAAAATCAAAAATGTTTAAATCGCAAATCCTATTGCACCTTCTGACTTCCTACTTGATGTAGTTTGTGTGATGCCAGATCTAAACTTTCGCTTTCTGTCAGAATGACTCCAAAGTCTATTTTGGGTTGCAAAGGAAACATCAGGCCTAAATATGGAGCCCACACATATCTTCTGTTATCAAGATTCATTGCAAACTCCACCTTAGGTTTTCAAAATTTCATGAACAAAGTACCTGTTCCAGTTATGTGAAGAACCATGATGGCTTCTTTCATGTTTGACACTTTGTCAGTATGTTGCTAAACGAATCATTTTTATTTTACATTTAAATCATAAATTAAGACTTGTTTAATGCAATTTTGTCTTTTAAATTAAGTTACAAGGAATGAAGCTAATTTTGACCTATGTTATACAATATGTGACTTGGTGCAGTTTACGCTTATTTTAATCCGCTTCGCAGATTATAAAGCATAAACTGCACCAAGTTACATTACATTGTTATACATAGGTCAAAATTAGCTTCATTCCTTAAGTAATTTCTAAGTATTGCAATTTGAGCTGACCTACTTACCTGTTTTGATATGACTTGACCCACTAAGCACTCCTCCGTCCAGTTTTCTATTAGAGCCATCAGCTCCTCCTTTATTTCACAGTGTATTTTGTAGATAGGGGGAATGTTACCAAAGATCAACTTAATGTCTTGTGAAGCCAGAATAGCACCATGGTATTGATTAGGTTTTTCTATTTCAGATTTAAAAACCTGTAACATTAAATTTTGAATCATGAGTCATTATAAATTGTACAATATACAAGTTCACCTATTCAGGTAATATAACTAAATATCAAAGACTTGATATAAAATACTCACATTTGTGACATAAATTTATCATGGTTCACAAATTCCATATTCTTACATTTAAAATGGTGTGTAATATTCCTACATAGTTCTTTTCTGTTTGCAGTAACTCCATGACAACCTGTTGCCTGGGTGATAATTTTAATGGCAGAACTTTGGACTTTTCTTCATTTTCATTTGTTTCTAGATAGAATAAATACACATGAAAGTCAAACATATGTACAATGTATATAAAATAATGAAATGTACAAACTGTATCATCTTCACCAAAAAAAAAAAAAAATGACCAAATTCTTCCTCAATATTAATTAACACTTTCAAAAAAAAACTTTCATGTATTTGGCTAAGTGTACACACACACACACACACACACAGAGTGTGTTTTTCACAACTTAAACAACAACTCACCAGTCAATACATCTGATTTGTCTGGCGTGTTTGAAGCATCCAAGAATGAACTTGGACTCATGGAGATGCGACTGTATTCACTGCTGGATCTTCGTTTATACAATGGTGAATCAAGATCTCCTTCTGCAGCCAGCTGAGCTATGTTCTCTTTTAATCTTTTTCTTTTTCGTGATTTGGAACCAGACATAGAGCGACCAGGTGTAAATACTGAGCCTGTGTTTGTTTCCTAATGAAATTCAAATGTATGTTTGTAATTAGACAGATGTATTTCTGTGCATTTAATTATTCTCCATATGCAACTACATATATGTGCAATCAATGGTTATCTTGAAATCGGTATTAAATTAATTCAACTTTTCATGCAATGACATATTCCAAAGCATCATCTTTGTTCCAAATAATTTTAATCTATAATAATTAGAGTATTCCAAGAAACACTTGTTGCTTCAATGATCAAGGTATTTATCAAATGATCCTCACATGTACCTTCTGGGCATCAAAGATCTGTATGTGTACATGTATATGTTAGCTTCAATATTCTATGGAGTGACAGACAGATGGACATAGGTGTATACAGTATGTATGAAACATACAGTAATCCTTAATTACCACAATGTCTTATAGATGTAAATGACATTTAAATGTAAGGCTGCAATAATCTGATCTCAAGATATGATATGTATCATGATGTTCAATTAACTATATAAAACATCTTGATATACAGTGTATGTTAAGTTCTAAAAATATACATGTAGATAATAAAACTAATGCTGTATCATTTGTATATACAGTGTATATGTCAGTAAAACAATGTATGTAGTAATATCTTCTGAAACTTGTGAGTTAACCATGTGTTTAATCACTAATATGGAAACCAATAAGCTTCTACAATTCTGGTTGTTGGTTGTAAATGGTGAAATCACATTCATTTTTTGATGTTTCTTGTATTATGCTTGCATTGAAGTGAAAAATGGCTAATTAAATCAATTATTCTTAATGCCAAAGTTTGCATTCAATTTAGTAATTTAATGATGTTTGTTGGGCACCCCAATGAATGAACTCATCTATGACGACAGAAACTGAACTACAGTAAAGAATAACAGTTCTTCAACCTTTAATCAATTCCTTATGACCATGCTAATTTTTTCACCAAGAAGTCTGACCCAACAAAAATTAAAAAAAATTCTAAATTAAGTCATGATAAAAAGAGATGACTTACCTTTGGAAACTGATAAAATCTTTCATCTGAACAAGCCTCTATTTGTAAGCTCCCCCAAAACCACTACAAAATACACATTCTGAGTATACTACAACATAACTTCAAAAATATGAGTTCCATAAAGAAGGGCAAATCCCCTCACAATGAGTGTCTATAACCTTTTTTTTAAAATTAAGTCATGAAGCAACCTTTACCTTTGGACCCCAAAATGATATGGTTCTACCTATCTTGATAACAAAGTTGTATGTGAGGTAAGAAATCAAGCTAAAATTGTGGCCTGTAGAGTGTCTACAGACTCAGTGTTACACACCCACCCACTAATGGTTTCCTTACTACAGTGCACAATGAATTACGAGGGGATAAAAAGATATACAAAACATTTCAGGTAAAAGTCTGACTAAGCCCATACAACTGTCAAGATTTTGTAAATATTAATCATGTTCAGACTCAAGAGAAATATATCTATATTTTTATTCTACATTATTTGCTCTATTCTAGCAATATATTATGTACTTTTGAAATTATGAATTACCTCAGCCCGAACAATAAAATGAGGTAGTACTAAATCTTTAGGGAGCTCTGGTGTCTGTTGATCATCCACAACTAAATGAGTGCAGTCTTCATCACCAATCTCAGCATATATTCCACCTGAAAGATCATCAGAAATTAACCTATCCACCAATAATCAGGACTGCAATCTAATATCAAATACTTTTAAACAACTTTTATACAAAGAGGAAAAATATCTGCGAGATTACTGAGCAACTTCATATCAGATACTTATTGTTGCAATCATTTTTCTCAATCAATGACTGCAGCATCATAACAAGACATATTACACAAAACTGATCATTTGGATTGTAAATGCTCAAGTCAAAATATACCAATTAAACTTCCCAAATAATGATTTGAAATTATTTCCCATATTCTTTTTAACCTTAAAATTTATACACTGGTACTGAAAAAGCACACCAACTATAAGTAAATCAGAAATAACTGTCTCTGATTCAAGATTGATTGTTTTACGTCCCATCGAGAATTTTTCACTCATATTGAGACGTCACCAGCTGTAGGTGAAGTACCACAAATTTAGACCTATGTTTAGCACTCAGGGCCATAGCAGTGAGGGTTCTTTAACGTGTCAATGCCTGCCGCAACACGGGACCTGTTAATTTTTAAGGTCATATCTGAAAAACCTGTGATTCTAATGTCTAAGTGCCAAACATTTGGCTAAGAAGCAATCTACCTATGTTTACATCTTATGTCACGATTACTCACAGTGGCATTACACATAATTTTGGAGTAGATCTAAGATTTTAAACTTGGGAAATTAATGTATGTAAATAACACTATTCAATCATGGAAAGTAATTGTTGCAAATTAGTTTTCCATTGGCTATTTGCATATAAAAAAATGATGCATTTAATAATTAGTTTACAATATTCCCATTTGACTAGAAATTCACAAAAATTAGAAAGGAATACATCTTTGTAACAAGTTGGGTATCAAACTACAGCATCACAAACCATTTTCCACTGTTATTTCCTCCATATGCTTCTTCTCCTCTTCCGTAAAACCATAAAAACACAAGCAACATTTGTAGAAAGGAGGCACTCTGTACTGTACCTGTAAAAGCGTAAGTATAGACTGTCTCCAGTTCACATCAACAACATGTACAGAAAGATTGCCTGGTTGGATAATATTGACATCACAGATTTTTAATTTATGCCTTCTTTACTCAAAACCAGTAGAACAAGGTACACCACTGGTCTTTCTGATTTTGTAGAAGGTTGACAAAAGTAATGTTTGATGCAATTTTCTCATCCAATACAGTAGTGAGCAACAGTCAGCAAAATTATTAGAGACAATTTTATGCACAAGGTAAATGACTTTACTAGGGATTTTACTTGTCTATACTCGACTCCCCTTACCACCTCATGACCGCTTAAATATATTACTAATTGTGTGAATCCGCAAAAATAGTCTTGAATCTACAAAACACTGTAGACCTTTTTTTTGTATTTCATGAGCAAATACTGATAGAAATAAAATAAACTGAACTCAAAACAAATGCAGTACAAATTGACAACCATAATGTTTATCAAATGTTAGTCATAATGATTTTATATATGCTTGATATATCTAACAAGAGATGATACAAATCAACCACTAAAATCAACATTAACTTCAATCCCCCATTTAGATACTTATATCACAGTAATTTTTGGAAGAATTCATTAAAAAATATTTACATAAATCCCGCAGAATGCATATATATTCTTAAAAACCCATATTAGGACAGACCATGCTCTTGTGTGGCCTGTCACCACAGCCTAGAGGATTTATTATACAGAAAAACAGACAATTGTATATGTATGTGTACATATTTTTGTCAAACTATACCAAAAAAAAATAAAAAATTAAAAAAAAAATAAAAATACACAATTCCTAATCATATGAATTCCTCCAGCTGGCATTTCTGCAAATTCAGGTCTTACAAATACTGACGTTTAATACCAGTATGTGTCCATGGTACTCCTACTTCTTTATCAAACATCAATAAAAAAAATTTTTTATTCAAAAACTGTACCATTTTGTCATTGGCTTTTAATCCAACAACATCCCTTTCTGCCCACACTTTGTAGATCCAGTCTGGCTTCACTATGGGGGTTTCCAAACTGCTAGCAAGCTGAAATACATATCAATATAATGGGATCAGAGATTTCTCCAAACATTCATATAATTTAATGGAAAACACACTACAGCTCATTTTGCACAAAAATCATAAACTGACAATTTTGCCAGAGCTTTCTTAAATTTTGTTGCATTGTTGAATGTAAAAAACTTGCAAACATACATGTAACACATTTTTAAAGTTGGAACATTCTTGTTTAAATGCAAAAGGTAATACTTTTTGAAAGCCCTTCAAAAACTACATTGAGACTCCTCCATTTGGTCTTCAGACACATGTGCAGATGGTAAACAGTGCAGTATTTGTCCAGTGAGAGGAAACATACAATGGCTAGACACAAAATTTTGATAGATTATACGAGAAAAGGGGTTGAAATAGAACGAGACACAACTTGTACGCGAATTAGAATTTACATGGGAATTACTATGACCCCATTGCTATGAGAGACATACAGGGCTTCAAAAGTATGTGCTATTTTTATCTGAACATGTCATGTGTTTTCATGAAAATGATTATTCATAATTACTGAAAATTTATAAGAAGCAGGAAATAATCCATTGCTTGTCTATGTATGTTCTCTCCCATATGGTGCACCTCGGCCCCTTAAGGGGTATTTCAATAGGTTCTTAAATGTGTGCTGTGATTCGGAACCATGTGATGTTAAACGTCTGAATCAACAAGAAACCTTTGAATTCCAGATGATCTTCAAAGTGCAGTTGAGAGCAAATTACTACATTGTTCAAAATTGTCAGTAACTATCAACATGATTTTTATCATTTTATAGCTTGACATGTTTTCAAAAACACTTGATTAAAATATGGAAAATGAGCTGTAGTGTCTCTTGAAATAGAATATAAAACTCCTATCAAAACGGGGACAACAGATTTCTCCAAACATAAATAAAATAGAAATTTAAAATCCCTCCTATCATTTACACTTCTTTCTCACAAATTACTAATAAACTTCAGCATCAATATAGTGTAAATGAAATTATGATTAAAATAGATAATGACAATAATGTTCATCATTCCACATGCAGGGTGTCAAGCCATTTTTGACCAATCCTATATAGGAAAATAGGATTTTTCACTATGAAAATATAGGGTATATATAGGATAAAATTTTGCAAATAATTGAAATTTCAAGCATAAATGTTTGGCCTCCTCCTCCCCTTTAGCCATACCTCACCTCACCTCCCTTTTACTTGAAACACAGAAACGTATTGTTACTACTTATAACACCTCTTTAACAACTAAAAAATAGCAGTTAGCTACATGTATTACAATTTACTTAATAATCAAACATCAGTTGACCATATGATATCTTTTTCACTTCTTTTTCAATTTCTTTTTAGGTGGCTGGTCACCAGTTAAAGTTTTGAAATCATTTATACCTAAAGAAATATAATAATGTTTTGACTTGTAGAAAGTTTTTCTATTTTGAAAGAAATATGTTTTAAAGATGACAGATTTTGTTATCAAAAGCAGATTATTATTAATTACTGTACAAATTAAAATGAAATATAGCTAGTACTGAGTGGGCATTCATGTCACTTATTCTTAAAATTCAAATTTATTTATTAATTGATACAAGTGCTCTGCGGTTGGTAACTTCTTTTTGACTGAAAGTAATTATT
Source organism: Ostrea denselamellosa (assembly GCA_024699665.1). NCBI lineage: Eukaryota > Metazoa > Mollusca > Bivalvia > Ostreida > Ostreidae > Ostrea > Ostrea denselamellosa. The sequence goes on from JAMZEH010000052.1 coordinate 6,528,744, forward strand.
TTGTTAAGTAACAATTTATGAAATTATCAAATAGTTATTTACTAATTACCTGTATGTATCAAACTCATAAAAAATTTTGCTTGTATAATGCTCGATCATATCATTATATAAAAATATACTTAATTAAATTCTAATTTTAGTTTAAAAAGTATAAAAAATACAAAAGAAACAATATGACAGATTCCTAGTGTATTGCACATGTAGTTACATTGTAAAAAAAATTGAATTTTAGATAGTAATATTCTTTTATCAATAACAATTGACTCAAGAAATGTAGAAGTTTTCATTAAATACTGCATGTCAAAATATAGAAAATATTTTTAAAATTTGTAAATCATTCATATAAACATCAACAAATATTATTTGACACTCCAAGAACACTGAAACCATATTGCTGCATTAGGTTAGCTCAATACTACAGACCAGTACAAGCATTAACACCATCTACAGCTTTCATTTCAAACTCTAATACTCTTATATATCAATACTGATAAATTTCACATATGAAAATCTCCACTTTCATTATTTTTTGTCCAAAGTTCTAAAAATATAGGAGTTAAAGTCAAAATATAGGAAAATTTAGTGAAATATAGGAATTATAGCAACATTCTGAAAAAATAGGAAAAATATAGGAATATAGGACCACTTGACACCCTGCACATGTTTATTTCTGAATCAGAACTTGTAAGTTCTTGGCACTAACCCTGTACTTTGGACCATCAGTACAGTCTGCTATGAGGTGAGTGACTTTGGCAGAAACTTCTCTACGTATGCTCCCTCCCATATGGTGCACCAGTTCTGCCAGAGGCCTCTGGAAAAAAATGAAATTGAATGAATTGAAATTACATAAAAATATAGTACATTCAATGTGCTTCAAATTATTACCATTAATTACTAAATTCCCAATTATCATTTTACAAAAGTATATGTAGTGATAGGAATAGGGAATTTCACCTATCAGAAATACATGAAATCAAGACCAATTTGATTAAGCTAATACCTGATGTTCATTTTTAAAGGGACTGGTTCACGTTTTTTGAAAATTTTTTCTTTTTTTCACTTTACCTCATCTTTGTTTATATAACAAATAATGAACTCTCTATATAATGAGCTTCTGTTATAATGTATTACCTTAATTCTTATGAAACCTTTTAAACACATTAGACAGTAGATTTTGACCATTAAAAGTGAAAACAAAATTTTGGGGAAAATCGTAAATCAGTCCCTTTAATTATCAATATAGTATATCTTCATTATGAAATATACAGTAAGTAAATGTACAGTATGTCGTGTGATTCACATGTAACTTTAATTAATGTTATCATTTATCGAAATATGGCACACAACAGGTCTTTTCTACTGCAAAACACTTTATCAAACATCATCTTTAGTGAAATAATTGAAATGGAATTCTACATAGTGAATTTGTTATTGCATATAAGTAATGTTACAAATAATCAAACATGATAAAAACGCAATTGATAATCGAAACATTACTACAAAAGTGTTATATCGTATAAAGTATGTAACAGATCTGATATCTCCATATTCATACGTACAGCCTCTTGCTTGTCTAAACCAGTGAAACACAAAATAACTCCCTCCATAGCTGTACAGTAAAGGGGTCTGGAATGACATGGCACTTCCTGCAAAGTTCATAGAAATCAAAACGTCATAATATGCAAAGTTAGAATATAGGTACATGTATAAATCATGCTAATATGAAATTTCAAAAACTTGACAAGTGCAATACAAATGAAAATTTCATATACATGATGGATATTTTGGGTTTTTTCCCAAAATATATTTAATTATTTATTACCAATTAAACAGATCATAAATATAATTTAACACACCTTATTTTCTTTGGCACAGTGCAGTATGACTGGTGGGCCTACAATGTTGGCCTCAGCTTTATAGAGATTGTGAAAAACATCTCCCTCAAACTCGGACAGAACAAACACTGTTTCAATTTCTGAGGCTGCTTGTATATAATCCATCCCTGTCTCAGATTGACGGGCTTTCAGACCCAAAGTCTATAAAACAAATTCAAATCTTATTAAGCAGCATACCGGAAATGAAACACATTTCATCGTTATATTTCCTAAATTACCTAATACGCTATGTTTACATAAACTATATACACAGTGATCCCCTGTCATAACAACATTTGTGCCTCAACAATTTTGGAATTATGAAGGGGATGGCATTATATCAGACAGGAGGGTACATGAACAGTTGTCATAAAAAAGGAAACCAATGTCCATTTTTTCCAAAAGTAGGTAAAACACATTTCAAGGACAGAAGGTCAAAAATTTTAGTACTAAAAGAAAGGTCTTGTCAAAAGTAATACATTTGTGAAATATGAAAGCCCCACCAGCATTCATTCATTAGTTACAACCAAGGTTCCTCCACCATTTATTCAAAAGTTAAGACCATTGTTAAAGCTTTTGCAGACAGACAGAGATTGACAGAGAAAAAAACTATAACCCAACTCCATCTTTGATTATGGGAGCATAATGAAAGAAGACTACAAAATTTAACTCAAATAATCTTTCTAACTTATACATTCACTCCAAACTTTGATACAAGAAAACTACTGACAGAAAATTGCTTAAGCCTGTTTACTGAAATTAAGTTAACATATGATAGCATGCTAGGAATGGCAGGAATTTGAGATCTTTTGGCAATATGTGGGGATGGCATTATAATATGAGGCATTATAACAAGGGCTTACTACAGACCATGTAATTATTTGGTTAATATTGAGTTTTACCTCAGCTTAGAAGCAGTTGTTTTGTCTAGGTAAACAAGTTGTAATATGAATCACATATTCTTATGAATGTAAGAATTTGCCGTCAGAATGAAATACTATTTTAATATGTACTTTTGCACATTTTAAAGTCTGTCAAATAAACAAGTTTTACCTTGAGAGCTTCTTGCAAATCTTCATTTTCTTGGGTTGTTTCCCCTACTAAAACTATCTGAGTAGCTCGATCATCTACAATGTATTTACACATACAGCTATCACTCAGCAGTCTTAAATCAATATATACTAGTACATAAAACAAAAATGGACTTCAACAGAAATATCTACATGTACATATAATAATTTGAAATGACTGAAAACATATTTTCTCAAATATTTACTGCCAGAACTTCAATAAAAATATCTAGATTTAATAATTTGGAATAAAAGTAAACATTTTCTCAAAATTTACATATCTGGTACTTTGGATAATCAAACTTCTTTGAATAAAACCTTGTACACAATTGCAAATTTTATACAGTACACAAATGATACATATATGTATAACATCTATAAAGAATATTAACTTAATCAGTGCTATGAAAACGTACTATGGAGAAATATGAATACATGTATCAATAATTTGATCCACCACCTAAAGTTATTAAATCTAAATAATATATATATATATATTGCATCTGAATTTACATTTTAAAAGTAACATAAAATACAGGTAAACCCCTACATTTAAATACATATTTGCCATGGTCACTCCATCAGGTTACTCTTGATTACAAATATTAAACAAATATCATTTCTGTGATATGGTAGAGGAAATTTATGTACAAGATAATTAGAGTTTTTAACTACACATCAGCCAAGGGAAATTTGTGACTTTGAGCAAAATTGTTTCAAAATTCCCAAATGCAAAATAGCCATGTCAGTTGTACCCCCACAGTTAAAAAAAAAATATATAGCCAGTGGACCAAGTCATTAGTTCCCACTGTTGACATATTTCTTTCAGACTAGTCTTAACTAACTACTTTATTCATTTAAGCACATACAATCTTCCTTAAGTCATGTATAATTATGATGAACTGAGAAATTTAACTGAGGAGAGTGAATTACATTTGTGTGTAATCTGCTGCCCTCACTCCAATAAAGCACTGTACATCAATCCTAGATTTACACACCAATTTTTCATTTATATACATTGATTTTAGTTATATATTAGCAATTGAATACATAATACAGTAGAGACATGCAGTGTAGCATACTAAAAACTTTAAAATGTAGACATGTTGGTCTGATTACAAGTAAGATATGTTAGAATACAATAATATCATATACATTTTTATCTGTATAAAGTCCATGTTAGTGTAGGATAATGCCTGCATTTTGAATATGTAAGGTATATAACCAATAAAGGATTACAATTTGCTACATGTAAATGCTTTGCTACATTGCAGATAACATACCCTTCATAAAATGTTTGTAGTATGACATTTTTGTCATGGGTGAGTGTTTTAAACGAAGTACACGGGTTGCACCAATATTATAAGCTATAACAGAATGAAGAAAATAAATGAGCAATGCAATCATGAAGAAAAATAACTGTTATTTGCAAATTATGCTCACTTACACCTTTCTCTGCTCATTTCACTTCAGTATTTTTTTTTCTATTTCAAAAAGTCTACCTATTTTAGAGTGGATAGCCATCATGCAGGTTTAGTATACAGAAAAAGAAGTCTCAATCTAAACTGGACTGCCTTTCCTCAAAAGTTTAAGCAAATTATGCCATCTCAGCTGTTTTGTTATCATTCTTATTTTGACCAACACCAGTATTGACCTTGTGCTTAGATATAACAAGAAATTTCTCATCTAGAAAGGAACTGCCCAAAGGTTCATATGTATGGCTAATTGGCATACACAAGATAACCCCCATAATTTTCCCTTTAGACTTGGGTGTGTCAGATATTTCCCCAAGATGAAGGACAGTTTGAACATATCCAAAACTAAATTTTGAGCACCTGATTAAATTCAAGCTAAACACTTGAATTGCTGGATGGTTTTGTTTCCTACATTATAGGCCTAATTTCTTGTTTCATAAAATGACCCCCCTCCCCCACCCCCAGTTTACTTTACATGGATACTGTGTACAAAATATTGTATCATCGTTTCTTAGTTTCAATTTCCAACTAAAAGGGTAGAGTATCCTGTACCAAAAAAGTGGCAATAATCCCGACAGGGAGATTCGGAGATAAGTAGAGTTTGGTCAATAGGCCTAACGTAAATGAATTCAAACCAAGAACTACTCATTGTTTACATTCTGTAATTCTGATTCCCATTTAAAACGAAGAATCCAGAATTATGTAACTGGCAAGATAACCATTCTTGGGGGAAACAAGAGAAGAAAAATGCAAAGAATGTAGGCTAACATAATTACATGCAGTGGCAGTGCATGTTTTCCCTACATTTTTGGGGTTGTCATTTGTGATAATGAATATACGTATAGTAATATCTAACAAAATTAACAAATAACAGATACTATTCAGTTTAGAGTCGTACCGTCTTCCTTCTTTGAAGCCTCGAGAGGCTTGGAACCACTCGCCATTGTGGCTTCTCGTTATCCTTTGAAAATGGCGCTGTTTAAATCGTACGATGATTTTGATTGGTTGTTTATTCTCCATAAGAAATATAGTTAACTTGTACTTCAAACAATTGGATTAATCGTTCACCAACATAAACATATAACACTACAGTATTACAGAACTTTACGAATTATGTGTTTTTTCCCTTAAATTTGAGAGCCATATCAAAACCTGCCAACAAAGCATTTTTTTCTCTCTTTCTTTTCTTTTTAAAGCTGAACGGGTTACCTATATTGTTTGAGGATACTTTCACTTTCGTTTTAACTTTGTACAGGTACTGAGGTAGGCCTAGTGATCAATCTAATGAGATTATTTGTTTTACTTACGGATGATCTGTATTAAACGAACGGGAAAAATAAAATCAGGGCTTAGCTGTTCTCTACTGATGTTCAGTGATTGAACGGTTTGTATGCATCCTTTTTACTTTTAGAGTGTTGTCCATCACTGTCACTGTCACAAGGATGCAGTGCCTACAAACAGTTCAGTCACTGAACATTGACGTCAGTAGAGAACAGCTAAGCACTGCTTTTATTATTACTATTTTCGTTTAATAAAGGTCAATTATTCTCTTTAGAGAAGTGGACAAGCATAGCCTACATTTCTGTCAGTTAGTGTATACTACTGATTAGGAAGGTAGTGTAGACCACTGATTAGGAAGTCCACCTCTTAATTTCTTTAGAGAAGTAGACGGACTAAATAGTCTCTTCTATAAAGAGAAAAGGAGTCGACCATATTTGTGACACTATACACATTATTATACATTATATGTAGTCATTCTAGATAATACAACAGCTGTTTTCTAATTTTTGAAGCTGTAAAGCAAGTATTGATGAAATGCAAAGCTTTTGATGTCATTGTGGAATGACTCTAAAGCAATGTTGAACATAAATATTTTGCGATGTACTTTATCAACAAAAAAATAAAATGTAAACATTAAGCAAAATATTGAGAGTTGCACTAGAATGAGAACAACTATCCTCTGTCTCCAGAATGTATTATTGCTGGTTTGTAGGTATCGGACGTCCATTTTATAGGTTCTGCTACCACGTCACTTATCAAAAAGTAAACCTTGCTTTGCAATAGTTAAACCAGCATCATCATCCTCAAATCTGAAAACAGAGGGTAGTCATTACATATATATGTTCATAGCAAAGTGTAATGTTGCTAAGCCATTTCAATTTTTGTAGATCACACAATCATTTTCTAATATTTTAAGAAGTTTAAAAATATATGTTGTAACCTTTACAGGAATTATTTGCTTGTGAACTTGTTTTCTGTGTACAGATTCTTGCTCCTTATGTGTAGGTAAACCAGTCTGGTGTCAAAAATAAGTAAATTGTGACCTGATGTTCATAGTGATAACACTGCTTTACACATCAGGAACAAGGCTCTAGCTTTGGCCTATATATATATTGCTCTTAGATTTTGAAATTTGCATGGTAATTAAAGAAATTGTTTATGTTCATTAATTTTTTGATATATGTTAAATTTAGATGACATAACCAGAGACGGTTTCCAATCAATATGAATGGAACATCACGACTAGTCCAGGTTGTTAATCTTGGTCGTATGGGATTCAGAACTGCACAACAGATTCAAGACAAATACAAACAGAGATATTTTGACTTTTTCCATGGAAGAGCATCATCTGCAAATGATACCCTGCTGTTAGTTGAACATGATCCTGTTTACACCATTGGCATCCGAACCAAAAACTATGATGAAGAAACCGAGCAAAAATTACTCAAAACAGGAGCAGAATTTATTCGGACAGATAGAGGAGGGCTGATTACATTTCATGGGCCTGGACAATTAGTTGCTTATCCAGTTGTTAACTTAAAACATTTTAAGCCCAGCATGAAGTGGTATGTGTGTGCCTTGGAGAAAACCATGATTGATACATGTAGAAAGTTTGGTCTGAAGGCAAATGCAGATCAAGAAACAGGAGTTTGGATTGAAGACAGAAAAATTGGAGCAATAGGTAGGATGCTAAATGTTACATAAAAGGCAAAACATTGCCAATCTTTCAGCAGTCTTTGCAACAATTATTTCAAAAGACAATCCAGGTGATAATATACAATTTTCACCAGTTATATATATATATATATATATATAAAGCAACATTGTAAGCCTGACGAAAGTCTGGTAGGCAGGGTTATCTGACTAGTGGTTTATCTTGAAATCTGAGTTTTTTTTAATTCTATATGATAAACAGATAAGTTCAACAAACTTTTCAATGTCACTAAAATATATTGAATAATGATGGAATGCTTACCATTGCACAAGTCATGTATTTGTTGTAATTATAATTTGATGCCTTGATGGAGGAAATCTGATAATATATACTGACACACAAATGAAATGCAATGCTAATTAAACATCAATAATTCTTAATATTATTAATGTACTGATAGCAATTTTGAATTGCATATCATACACATAACCAAGCAATTCAAAGCTGATTGAACTAAATGACACTGTTTTCTAGTGTCCATAAGACATCCAACACATACCCCTATAGCATGTGCATGGATACAATGCAAAAACATTTCATGCGTCTCAGAATTTTGTGTTAACCTCCAGATAACTGGTAAGAACAGTCCAATATTGTAATTTTGTTTCTCATACTGCGAAAATGGTGCTTAGGATACATGTTCCCAATGATGCATGGAACAAGGCAGTGCAGTTACTGTTGGCTGAAAACTCAAAACTTGGCAAACGCTGTGAATGTCCACTAAAGCACGGTGTCTTGTCTCTACACATGGCTTAGACTAACTAGTGCAACTGCCAACCACTTTTGAAGGTTATCATATCATAACATCACAGTATTTGTGCAACTGGTTTATAAATGCACAAAACACTGCAAATGAGACACTAGGGACATATAATACAAGAAACCAAGAGACTGTTCTGGAGCATCACTCCTATGACATCAAGTCGTGTCGTGTTGCAGTGGGAATGTCCCTTAATCATCAACGTGACGTCAGACTCCAGTGATTGTGATGTTTCCTATGCAAACATTGCACTGTGTACTCTTGTGAGATGAGTTAAGATTCTTGCTTTACCATTCAGATGGGTTTTGGGATGTTACAGTAATAGCTAACAAGTTTGCTAGTGGTAGCATTATGGTGTTGGGTGGGATTTGTAGTGGCCAGTTGCTTAATGGTATATTGATCTGCAACTTGTTGTAATCCCATTTTCCACCAACACAACTTGCTTCTTCAACAAGACAATGCTTGGAGTCATGTGGCATGATGTGCAGTCTGGCATCTTCACCACAGCAATGTCGTCTAAATCCACTAGAAACTCTGCCTGCTTTGCATCAGGATCTTCTGGAAGGTGGCAGAACAGCACTATGGCATAATTAAACCATGAAAGATTGAACTCTGTGTATTAGAAAGATTGAATTCTGTGTATTACAAACTTCAAACAGCAACAAATGCTGCGAGGGCATATTTGTTATTAAAGTAGGAAACCTTAAGTCCTGATATTTTTTGGTTTTTTTTGCTAAAGTGATGATGGCCAACTCAAAATTCATTGTAAAAATTAAACAATATATTTGAATGAAATAATAACAATATTACCGAGTATTAAGGATGCATTTCTTTTGTGTGTCAGATATTTATAAGAAATTGGAGAAGGATGTGAATCTGAAATGAATTTCATTTATTGATACTAGTAAATGATGACATACATGCATGTAAAGTTGTCAAGATTTTTATTCAATTTTATGACAAATTTTGAATTACAAATTTGGTGGGTTTTTTTTATTTTTATTCTTCAGGAATACATGGAAGTAGATATGTAACCACTCATGGAATATCTTTAAACTGTACCACAGATCTTGACTGGTATAAACATATTGTACCATGTGGAATAGAGGGCAAAGGGGTTACATCCATCACTGAAGAACTTGCACGGGAGATCACAATTCAAGATGTTTTGTGGCCATTTTTGGAGAGCTTCAAGCATCATTTTAATTGTGATTTATCTTTTGAACATTTGTCAAAACAAGACCTTTCTCTTATTGAAGAAAGTGAAAAGAAATGTCAACAAATGATTTTAGAAGCAGCATTAAGGACAAAACAAATTTAGTGTTTAATATTTATTAGAATAAATATTTGACTGATCTTGTAACTTTCATTTTTTTTGCAGATAGTAAAAAGGATTTGAAGCAGAGCATCTTCTATTTTAAAAAAGAAGCAAAACATTCATTAAATTTGAAAATTATCTACATGCATATATCAGAAGCTTTAACAAGATCTTTTTCTGCAAAATTGAACACGTTTTCTCTGTTACCTCTCTGTTTAAACATCCTCAATGGAGAAATGCATGAACTTTGGTTCAATTCCAGGCAATTGTTGCAATAATGTAAATGAAATTTACAAAACAAAAATCATCACTCAAATTCACTTGCACCAAAGTTGTGATAAAATACAATTGCTGTCCTTTTAATTGGGTCAACCACAAGATACGAAAAAGTATTTTCATGTTCCACCTTTGCTGGATAATACTGATTATCACTATCCTGTAAGGACAAACAGACTTTTAATTACATATTAGAATGAAAATCATGTTTGTTTTTAATACAGTGTACAAATATATGCATACAGCTCTGTTAAATAGACATATGCACACTTGAGCAGTAGTTTTTGTGTTCAGTACTTTTATGCCTCTGAGATCTAAGATCAGGAAGGACATATTGTTTTTGTCCTGTCTAAAATTGTGTTTGAAAGATTAATCTTCCTAATAACTTTTGAGCAGTAAATACTAGTACTTTTATATTTCACATGAGTATTCCTTGTGACAAGACCTTTTCGTTCATAACAAAATTTATGACCTACTTTTTATAAACTTTATTCTTAGCCATAACTTTTAATTGGTGAGTACTAGGGCTTTCATATTTCACATGAGCATACCTTTCCATTGGCACCAAAATGTTTGACCTTTGACTTTGGTTTTTGACCTACTTTATGAAAGCTTTAACCTTAGTCATAACTCTTAAATGGCAAGTACTTTGACTTTGATATTTCACATGGATATTTTACTTGGTACCAAAATTTTAACCTTGTGACCATGTTGTTTGACTAGAGACTTTAACCATGGCCATAACTTTTAAATGGTAAGTATTAGGACTGTCATATTTCACATGAATATTCCTTGAGACAAGACCTTTCTGTTGGTGCCAAGATATTTGACCTTGTGACCTTGGCATTTAACCTACTTTTTAAAAACCTTTAACATTGGCACAGCCATCATTGAAATTTGCAATTACTGGGGCATTTGTGTTTCACAAACACATCTTGATTTATTTTATATTTCCATGACAAAGAGTTCTCATTCATCTTCGAAAATACTAGTACATGTATTGTATGTCTTAAATCAAATGTCTTTGTGCAACATGTGTATTCCAAATCAAAAGAAGATCTGTGCTTTGTATTTATTATCTGTGACTTTATCGCTATAATGCAATCTAGCATATGTACGTACATATGGAAAAAATTGAAATTCTTCAATATATTCTTGGTACTCCCATGTAATGTGTTTGCACTAAGGAAGGAATCCACAAGTAAGTTTGTAACACACAACCTGTGTTACTTTGTAATTTGCATCAATATATGCTTCTTTTTTTTTGTATTAAAGTATGCATGTTGTATTTATAAACAAAGATTATAATACAGATTTCTGATAAAGCAATGTAATATATAACCAAAAGGAAGGTGGCAATTAGAAGCATTATGTTTATGATGTGATATTTTAATTCATACATTTTGAAATTTTCCCCAGCCCAGGTCTGTCAAGTGTGCACATGCCCCTTCCAAAACCATGTAAAACTTGCCCAAAACATTGATACAACTCATTTCCATTTTATTTTGATATTTGGACTTACTTTTGCTGTTAGTTTGAACACACAGGATACAATACTGAGCTCTTTAGTATCTGGATTCTTCTGAACACTAACAAAAAAAAAAAGTAAAAAATCACTTTAGCTAATATACTAATATTTCAGTACTTAGTATTGCTATAGTAAAGTTATATCTCTTTATAAACATGTAGCAATAGGTCTTTAAGTTTTACATAGAAATATATAAGAAAATCTTCTTTAATTTTTTTTCTGAAGATACACAAGGTTACAGTGTTTCAAATTACAGGGCAATTATCCTCATGTAAAGTTGATTCAATTTTCTTCATTTCATGACCCTAGAGCCAAAGTGAGGCAACCACAGGGTTTTAAATGTTTACACAGTAACCCAAACTCTATCTGTATTGCAAAAACTTCTAACAATGTAATCTAATTGAAAATTGATGTAAATAGATCTGTTCACATATGTGAGTTGACTGGTTAGAATCATGGTTAGTATTGTGGTCCATGTGCCTCTTATTTAAGAAATACTTTTGGAACCACTTAGCCATAGACTTTACACTGTATGAATACCTGATTAAGTCCTTGTAAACCTGTTTTGTCACATCTAAGTAAGGTTGTAATTGGTCTTCATACTGATTAAATCTTCCACCCAGGCAAACATGAAAAAATATTCGGAATAAGAATTCATCTCTCTCGGAGTCACTGTACAAACAATAATTGTCAGAATCATCAATCAGCAGCATCTGAAATGGAAAAATGATTGATTGTTATTTTTTCGCCACACTCAACAATTTTTCAGTTATCTGGTGGCGTCCAGTTTTTATTGGTGGAGGAGAGAACCCAGATAAAATGTACCTGGGAAGAGACCACCAACCTTCCGAAAGTAAACTGGCAAACTATCTCACATACACCGGCGCGAGCAAGATTTGAACCCGCACCGACTAGAGGTGAGAGGCCTTGTGGTTTTGAGTGCGATGCTCTAACCACTCGGCCACGGAGGCCCCTGAAAAAATGAAGTAAATTATGGAGATAATATAGTACAATATACAACAAATTCCGTGAAGGAAAGCAAGTTTTTAAAACTTTAATTTGTAATGATGAGCTATATATGTACACTTAACATTTGCTAAAATAATTCCATACAAAATCAAAACTGGAAACCAACACCGAAAGGTTAAAATTTTAGCAGATTCTCATGACTGGATATCACATGGTATTCAATAGGGTCTGGTCTGAATCTAAAGTTATAAACTTGAAGAAATAAACTGATCACCAACACAATATGTGAATGCATGAATAAATTGTGTGCATTCTCATGATGTGTTGGTGATCTATTTCTTCCAAGTTTTGCTTTAATTAGTCAGAGAATTATTAAATTTTACAGAATTTCAATTTCCAAACAACTACAGACTACTTCTAGTATTTAAAAGTTGGATTATATCGGTAATACTAAATTCATAGCCTGTCAGTCAATTATATGTATATCTGTAGAATTTGATTTAAAATAACCAATTTAAAAAAGAAGACAGTACAGTCCAACTCCTGAAGCCTAAGTGAGTGACTAAATAAATGATAAAACTGAAAGCAAAATAATGTTGGAAAATAATACTGCCTGTTGGGGTTTAGTGAACATTATTTTTGCTGAACAAGGCACTTTATCTTTTATGGTTATTTGTCTCAAGAGAGTCAACTGCAGCATGATTCAAATTTGCACTTTCACCCTGAATGAGCTCTCACTGACAGATGCTGCAGATATTTCATCATGCTGCGAATGATTAAAAATTAAAACGATGAGACCAAGCGAAAGTAACACTGAACCCAGATAGGCAGGACACACTCTTGAGTGAATATTTATTCCACCATTATGAAAGACAGGAAGGCTTAATTAATAATTAATTTACTGTCATAATATCAATTGTCACTGTCAGTATGTTGGAGAGATTTTAAGTAGCAAGGCAAATTATCAAAACAGATTCATCAGTAAACTGATTACTGTAAATCGGCTATATCTATCAATCACTAAGTAATGCTATAAAAAATATGCTTTTGTTTGTTTGTTTTTTTCATACGACTCTTCTAATCTCATGTAGCTACTAGTATTGAATTTGTGTCTGATTCAGCAACAGCAAATCTTCGTATTGCTTGGACTTGTACATTATCAGAAACTCTCAACCATTTTATCACCTTACTCTATTGAAATTATGATTGTAAATGAGCAAAAGCATTTCCAGTCAATGGTTTCAAATGAGGAATGCATAATACTGAAATGTTTATATCATTCATAGGTTTCCAACAATGGGACTCGTAGTGTATTTGACTTTCTTTTCATATTATTTACTACTTACTTTTCTTAGTTCATCTGAAATTTGGAACTCTCCATAAAATTCGTCAAAACATTTGCTGATGTGTCCAGACTCTCTTACTACATTTTTTTCTGTAAGTCTGTCAAAAAATGTCATGGAAAGCACAGAACAAGGCACTACCTCAGCAGTAACAGTTGTGGCTGGAATACCTGGAAGAAATTTTATTTAATTATGGTACACTAGAAAAAGCAGTCTATAGTTTGAACTCAGTAAATGGTACATGTACACTGTGGGTATAAACAAATATATCTTTGGCTTGGAAAATGAATTGTATGCCTTTGGCTCCTACAGGACACAACTATTTTTTTGAAAAAGTTATGGTCATCATTTTTTCATAATATTACTGTACATTCTCCAAGTATCAACCCCAACAAACAACTTTGGGGTTGTAGTAGTTTCATTATTTCAGTATGTCTTTTCATCCATCCATGATCTGTTATTGGGAAATATAATTTCATCAGTATATACTTAGTCTGTGTATGTCTGTAGTGCTGCTTTTCATCTATTTTATCACTTTCCACAACACATAAAATGTGGCCTCCAATAGGAATAAGTCACACCCACATGGAATTGGGGGTGGGGTGGGGGTTAGTAGGAGTAGTAGTCCCATAAAGACAGGTCTAGTTATATTTAGCTTAATAACTCATAGTTGAATATAAATTCAGAGTTAATCCTCAGAATGGTTGACCAAGAAGCATAACTCTCACAAACAAGTTTGCCTAATTTGATATACTTTCATATATTTGATTCATTATAAATATCTATTTACAATGGGTGATATGACAATTAAGTATGGAATTTGTGTATATGTTTTTATAAAATAGAACATTACCAACAACTGTCCATTTGTCCCCTGATATCATGCATAGATTTGAAATTACATTGGGATCCTTTAAAAAATCCTGCAAAAAAGTAAATCTTCATTTACATCATGATGAAATGTGCATGCCTAATATTACATTGCAAATTCAAAAAGTATCTATATAAATGTTTACATATTTATAAAGAGGAAAGAAACCTTGAATGAATTATATGTTGTTTATGTTAAGGGAAATATAAAAGCAATGGAAGCAAACATTGCAAAGTACCCCATTATAGAAACCTTGATTAAATAACAAATGCCAATTAATACATGCAACATAAGGTAATTTTGACAATTCAACCAAAATCACCATTACCTTGGCAAAATCATCCTTTTGATATGCTTGAAATTGTTGATCAAAACTGAACATTTGGACACAAAGTCTTCCTTTCATTGACCTAAAAAAATACATATATAACATTTTGCTGTAAGTTAGATAGCCATTACTCAAAAAAGTTTTAAAGTAAAATGATGTTAATCAAAAAATTCTAAAACACAAGGTTTTGACACAATCTATATAGGCCTATATCAGTTAGTCTCGTTTACGGAGACAGATGAGCGTCTGGTTGAACGAGACTATATACCAGTTCGCTCAGATTGTGTCAAAACCCTATACTCTAAAAATAAAATATATTCAAGTTTTAAGCGTCTCTAGCAACTATGCCATACTCACCATTTCATGAAGAGTTCCTTATTCTCTTTACTTTCAAGAGATTGGAATTTTCTCCCATCTAAATACTGAAATGTAAACTTTGGTCCAACTTCTCCGGACATCTTTCAGCTCTAGAATTTTCTTGTTTCGTCGTGTGACAAACACGAAAATCTGTTCGATGCTTGGAATTTGTCATAGTCTTAAACGTGTTTTAAATTTTAAAGTAGCTCGTACTTGACATATTTCCGTTAAGAAATTATAGCGTGGATATAGAATATACCAATTTCCAGAAAAATGAAAAATCAGAGAAAACTGTCAGTGTTATTTTTTAGTCCCCTACCGGCTTTGCCGAAAGGGACTTTTAGTTTACCCTCGGTCTGTCGTCCGTCTGTCTGTCATTCCGCGCCGCTTGAGGTTTTCCGGACATTCTCCGCATTGGACAAAGATATTCAAAAGAAATTTATACATGGCTTTGTCTTGGATAGTTACAGATCAAGTTTGAGTTTCGTTATGCTTGACTTACTTTTGACTGAATTATCCTACCGGTAGGGGACTTTGTATTACCTGCAATACACTCAGAATGCTTGTTATTTTTTTAAATAAAATTTTTACATTTGTAAATAATACTTCTTGCGGACAATCTTAATACCATCCCTCTCCCCTCTAGAGTTTCGGTTTACGGTTACCCTCTATACTGTCCTGCTGCTGCCGGTGCAGGGTGAACAACTATGCTCTTTAGAGAAGTAGACAGACACAGCCTATTCCATTTATAGAAGTGGATAGGATGTATGTGTCTTTCCACTTCTCTAAAGAGAATGGGTGAACAACGTTTAGTTGATACGTTGAATTTCAGCTCGTTAGGTAAAGCAAATTTCACACAGAATCATACCGTACAAGTATCCCCTAATTAGTTGATGTTTTCCGATTAAAAAAAATATATATATGAATTATATTGGGATTTTTATCAGCTTAGATGACATACGCTATATAAATAACTACAAATGCGAATGTGCAAAATATAATATGGCAATGGATCTTTTTTCACAAGTGACTTATATATATATATATATATATATATATATATATATATATATATATATATATATTCTTCAGTTTTGGCATGATTTTCAATAAATGATTATTACGTTACGACTTATGTTTTTAATGCATAATAATTGCAAAGGATGACTGCTCCAAAGGGGCACTAATTGAATTGGATGGTTCCCTGGTCCAAGGCAGCATTAGATTAATTAGGAAGAACATAGTAGATAGCATTAGATCAATAATCATGCAGACAGTTGCCAGAAGAGCATTACTAAGTTCAAGGAGTAGGAAGGTTGCCTGGTTCAGAAGAGTACTAGATCAAATAGTCAGAAGGTTGTCTGGTCCGAAGGGACTGGAGATCTCTTGCGACTCAACATTTAGATATATCGACGACGTTTTGTCTATTAACAATAATCATTTTCATTCACAATCGATTCGATCCCAGAACCCGGAATAAAAGACACATCTGGTTCTTATTTAGATATTTTATTGAAGATAGATATTAACGGCAAACTAACAACTCAACTTTATGACAAATGGAATGATTTCAACTTCTCCATTGTCATTTTCCCATTTTTATGTATTAATATTACATTATCAAGTGCATATGGTGTTTATATCTCTCAATTAATTAGATACGCAAGAGCTTGTTCTGCGTATGATCAGTTTTCAAATCGAGACAGGCTACTGGCATAAAAATATATGTTGCAGGGGTTTCAACAGTCTCGTTTTAAAGTCAGCATTTTACACATTCTGTTGTTGTTACAACGGTCTGGTTTTTAAATACAACCTTTCATTGGGTCAAATGCTATCTGACGTGTTTCATACGAATTGTTCGGCCGTTTTTTTGGCACACTGATTCAGACTGAAATTTGATCCATTTACCTGATCAATATATAGGACTCACGGCAGGTGTGACCGGGCGACAAGGGATGCTTACACCTCCTAGGCACCTGATCCCACCTCTGATATATCCAGGGGTCATTGTTTGCCCAGCTATCTAATTTGTATTCCATATAGGATTTATGATGATTACTGTTCCTTATATTCGCCTTTCATCAACCAGTCGAAAGATTCCCTAATCTGACAGAACATTGAATTAATACCAGTCAAAAGGTTCCCTGATCCGAACGATCACAACATCAACTGATCGAATGGTTCCCTGGTCCGAAGGAGGGTTATATGTAGATCCATTAGTCAAAGGTTTCCTTCTGAAGGAGCACTAAACTAACTATATTCAAACTAACTATAGTCAAAAGGTGTCATGGTCTGAATAGAACGCTTTGAGAACATTTTGAGCTCCTATGAAATACAAAATTTGACTCTCTCGCAGCATAGAAGACGGTTTGCTGTTCATTAAATACAGTATCACGGTGCTATAGACAGCTTGTTCTTCTTTAAATACAGTATAAGGTGCTATAGACAGCTTGTTGTTCTTTAAATACAGTATAACGTAACGGTGCTATAGACGGCTTGCTGTTCTTTAAATATAGCATATCGTAACGGTGCTATAGATAGCATGCTATTTTTTAGATACAGTATAACGGTGCTATAGATAGCTTGCTGTTCTTTATATACAGCATAATGTGCTATAGATAGTTTGCTTTTCTTTATATACAGTACATGGTGCTATAGACAGCTTGCTGTTTTTTAAATACAGTATAAGGTGCTATAGAAAGCTTGCTGTTCTTCAAATAAAGTATAACGAAACGGTGCTATAGACGGCTTGCTGTTCTTTAAATACTGTACAACGTTACGGTGCTATAGACAGCTTGATTGATTGATTATATATTGTTTAACGTCCCGCTCGAGAATCTTTCACTGATATAAAGACGTCACCATTGCCGGTGAAAGGCTGCAAAATTTAGACCTATGCTCGGCGCTTTGGGCCTTTGAGCAGGGAGGGATCTTTAACGTGCCACACCTACTGTGACATGGCGCCTCGGTTTTTACGGTCTCATCCGAAGGACCGCCCCATTTACTCGCCTCTTACGACATGCAAGGGTTACTAAGGATCTATTTTAACAACTCGGATCCTCTCGGGGATAGACAGCTTGATGTTCTTTAAATATAGCATGATGTTCTTTAAATATAGCATAACGCAACGGTGCCATAGACAGCTTGCTGTTCTTTAAATACAGTATAACGGCGCTACAGATAGCTTGCTGTTCTTTAAATACAATATAAGGTGCTACAGATAGCTTGCTGTTCTTTAAATACAATATAAGGTGCTATAGATAGCTTGCTGTTCTTTAAATACAGTATAACGGTACTATAGACAGTTTGCTTTTCTTTAAATACAGTATAAGGTGCTATAGACAGCTTGCTTTTTTTTAAATACAGTATAATGTGCTATAGACAGCTTGCTTTTCTTTAAATACAGTATAACGGTGCTATAGACAGCTTGCTTTTCTTTAAATACAGTATAACGGTGCTATAGACAGCTTGCTTTTTTTTAAATACAGTATAACGGTGCTATAGACAGCTTGCTTTTCTTTAAATACAGTATAACGGTGCTATAGACAGCTTGCTTTTCTTTAAATACAGTATAATGGCGCTACAGAGAGACTGCTGCTCTTTAAATACAGTCCACTATAATGTGGTAGAGGATTTGCTGTTCATTAAACACAGTATTACAGTGTGGTAGATAACTTGCTGTTTATCAAATACGATTTGTAATGTAGTAGTCGGCTTGCTGCTCAGTAAATACAGTATTACGATGTTGAAAACGGTTTGCTGTTGATTAAATACAGTATCACATTGTAGAGGGCGGCTTGCTGCTCAGAAGAGTATATAAAAATATTACGATAATATTAATTACAGTGAAGTAGATGGCGTGCTGCTCATTAAATTTTATACAGTATTACAGTGTGGTAGACGACTTGCTGTACTTTACAGTAAATACAGCATTACAGTAATATAGCAGACGACTTGCTGCTCATGAAGTATGGTATTCTAGTGCATTAGACGACTTCTTGGTCATTAAATACTGTATTACGGTTAATATATAATCACAGTGTAGTAGACGACTTGTTATTAATTAAATACATTTTAAAGCACACCCTTTTCTGCTTTCATTATGCTTATCACCCTGGGGGCCTGGGATGACATTTTTTCTTTCGATTGTTATTGTAGTTTTCGGTTTAGAATTGTTTACTAGATGCCCATGAGTCAACAATACTGAAACAATGAAAAAGCGTATGCAAACACGTTAAATTTTATGTCTTTCAATGTGATCATTATAAAGGTGTCATATTTATGACTCATTATCTACTTTGAATGCATCCTGTTTGTTTTCTAGCTGACCTAGAAGAAGTAAAGACAGTACAGTGTATTATTATTGTTTGTCTGTTTGTTTGTGTTGGCCCAATCCCTTTGGTACCATGCATTTCAAATGCCACAATAGATGTAAAATAAGTACTTTCTGAAAAGTTTAAAAGCAAGACAACAGCTAGACGACATCTTGTTTTTTTAATATGCCGACAGGTAAAGGATATGATTATACCATAAATCAAAAATTGATTGCTTTAAAATCGTTAAAGATACCGTGCGATATCTCGGACTTTGCTACATGAAATTAGCTGCAGACCTAGAGTGTACGCGTTTCTGTTGAACTCCAAAACTTCTTAACGTCGATAACAGTTTAAACCAGATTCGTAGGAAAATTCAAAGTAGAGACCAACGGAAAGAAGGCGGCATATTAAAAATATCAGTTCTTTTATCCAATTTCAACAAGTACACGTACTTTTGTAAATGATTGGAAAGGCCTGGAATATGCCATATAATTCGATGACCATTCGGTAAACCTTACCATGAATGCTGATCGCCCTAATTAGAAAGCGATCTGGAAAAAAATTGGATCGGGACCGGATTGGCGCCGAAACCATTAGCGCTACAAAGTTTTGTAAAGAATTTATGATAAGGTTTTACGTCGCTGGTATTCGAATTTTTCCTATACCTTACGATGATTAAACAGCAGTCTTTCTGGTGTAGTTGATTCGTCGCGAACTACATTTTTAATATTTAATGTTACACAAAAATACCAACACCTGACATGACATGTATTCTGTCAAAATCTATAGACATAACCCATTTGTACTGTTCTCTTACTATTTGACATTGTGGAGTTACATGTACCACATAACGACCACATCCCTTATTCAAAATATGAATAAAAATCATATCATGTAACAATATTTATTTGAGGGGGAGGGAAATCATCAACAATTAGATTGTACAGTAATAAAGATATTGAAGATGGTGTTATTGACAATTGATTAGAACAACGCTACTAAATTCATAATATATAAAGCAGTTCCTGTGTGAGTTTATCCATGGGTCTCTTACTCATCTTTAAGATGGGACGCCTCCTGTCGCACGGGTACAGGGACAACAATTTCTTCACTCTCCCGCTTCTGAAGCTGTCTATGTCCATGTTGTTTTAGCTGTGGTATTAACTGTTGGAAAGGCTTAGGAGCATGGGCAGGAATACGCACAGACTCTGGAGAACCTGAATGATCCTGGGGACTATGCGCCACGGGCCCGTGGTGGGAATCATCTGGTATTTTGGTGGGGACTTTAAAAATTCCAGGTCCATTGTGTACCTGGAATTCAGGTTTTTTGGTAGGAATTTTGAATGGCCTGTGGACTGCGTGATCTCCACTGTCGAAATATATTTTGTGGGGTACTGGTACATCTGGTGGGGGAGGAGGAGCTTCGAACACGGAAGACTCGCCTGTCACTCTATGTACCTCCAATGATTCAACATCGTAGATTTTACTGGTTCTGCAGAGTTTCCCAACAATTGGCCCAACACGTTTGATGAATTGGCCGAAAACGACATTGTTTCTCATGAATTTTGGTTTCTGTAAAAGACTGGGTCTTTATTCGGGTATGTGAAATGTTCAATATTGTTTGAAAAATATCGTAAAGTACGACAAGGTTTTTTTTTTTTAAATAATGTCTTTTTGCAAATGAAAGTGTTTTCAGAGAAGTAACAGTATTCAATTTTCTCACATAATTTATGAAAATGAATGCAGGTTTTGTTTTGATACACAATGGTACTGTATAAAAAGATCTTGCATACCACAGCTTGCATGATGACAATCTTGCTATTCTGATCCAGTCTCCAGTCAGGGTCATAGTCTTTTATATAACATGACCTGAGGTCGACATCCCGAATGGCTGTTACCCACTATAATTATCAACAATATCAAAATTACCAATTTAATATCGAGAGACCACAAACAATTATAATGCTTGGATTCGAATTTACTATTAATGGTAAATTCGAACTCAAGCTATATAACTGCCAGTGGGAGAGACGAATTAACTATGAATTAGATACAAATGATGCTGAATGTATGTATAAGTGTGTTGTTGTTAGTGTCTTCTTCTTTGGTATTTTTGCTGTTTTTGTCTTTGCGATATCCTATGTATTTATTCATTCAGTTACTTATTATTTTATGGATTTGTTTGTTTGGGATTTTGTCTTCAATAAAAATCTTGTTATCAATATTATGTAGCAACATTCTGTTTTTCGTTCATGCACGTGTTAAATTGAAAAGTATCACATTAGATAATGTACTACCAACACATCTGAACTTTGTGGAATGTGAAATACTCTATCAGTAGATAATGAGAAATTCAGGTACCAAGGGATAGTTACCTTAGTACCTGTTTATTAAAGGAGATAACCACGTATCCCGGATGGGTTTTGTCTCGGGCAGCAGTGAAATCATCATATCTAGATAATATTATCTATTGGTCTAGTGACATATGTAATTAATTATGATTTAATGAAATTATATAATACCACACCCTGAATAAATATTTGCTATCACTGTTAGTTACCTGATTAAGATTATAAGATCACTAATTTTTTTGTCACCATTTTAAGAGCTCCACTACTATTGTAAATTAATTTATACACGAGCTAGACTATAAATATGGATTTACATTTTGAAATTCTAATAAAATATGATATTGCTGTTAATCCATTATAAGTTATATTCTCTAATTTAGATCCATCTTATTTTATGCAAAGTATCAAATTTTTGTAAGTAAATCACCTTATTACTGGTTTGGAATTAACGCATACATATTCTCATGCAGCCAGTGATACTCAATTTTTTGTTTGAAATAGAAATATATTTTTTGCAAAACGAAATAAAATGCAAAAATACATGTAAATATATTTTAAGATTTTTTTTTCTACAAATAGAAAATAAACTTCTCAACCAAATGATATCGCAAATTTGGTGAGGCTCAATCCACAGGCTATCGCCGTTAATAGTTTGTTTACAAGGAGAGGATTTTCTTATTATAAATGTCTAAAATGTTGTGTGTCTGTGGTGCAATCCTCGTTGATTCAATGGCTAGATTTTTAATCCGAGTATTCAAATGTTTTCAGTATTCAGCATACATGTGTTTTAAACATATTATTCAATGTTTGAATTTCTGTTGTGATATGAAAATAGAACATACTCTTGATTAACATACTCTTAATTAATATTCTCCAAGGAAAACATTCCCTGATGCTTTTGAATGCTACATTTTGTTTTGGTTATTTGTTTGTTTGATTGTACTTTTTAGTTTTTTTCTAGTTATTTCGAAATTCAAATTTGGCCATAATCTATAAAGTTGTCTCTAAAATGCATAGTTTCCTTACTGACGGGATAAAATACCTGATATTACCATATATGAAAGCAGGAATATCCTATAAATCATCTCTTACTTTAGAAAAACAGCATTAAAGATTGCTTCAACACTAGGTAAAGGACATTTAAGGCCGCTTTTCCATAGAGCTTTTTTTGTGAAATTGATCATAATAAATACACCATTACTGTTTTGCAAATTACAGTACAGAAACAGCACTTCTATTGCGGAACATAATCAAAACGTAGATTAACAAGCTGAAACGGTTGTGTTAGAAGGATGAGCACGTGTAGACGTGTATGCTGTCGTTATATAAGGCACTTACGTGAATTTTGTCATTATACTGCAAATTTGTGTTGCTTTCTATGGCATCCAAGACAGACTGGGGCTCCGAAGAAATAGGGAGTGGTTGAAAATAACGGCCTTCACAACACTATTTAAAGAGAAGAAGATTTCGCATTCTTTTTGATCCTCATAATAAAACGAACCGTAAAATGAATATATACATTTAGCATAAAGCTTCAAAACAATACGAACGAGATGGTCAGTCTGTATGTCATCGCAAATGTAGAAGGTCACATTGACCTTGGAAAGTAACAGCATATTCGAATATTTTAATTTAGTATAACGACTAAATCAGGAAATTGCTAAGCATAGCATAGTTTTTATTATCTATTTAATTATCTATTTGTCTAATACTTTTTTTTCCATATAATATCTAGTTTCCTATAATATCACTCTGAATCAGCATACATATTTCATAACTCTCTCTCTCTCTCTCTCTCTCTCTCTCTCTCTCTCTCTCTCTCTCTCTCTCTATATATATATATATATATATATATATGAAAAATAATTAAAGATAAGAAAGAAAAGCATATATATATATATATATATATATATATATATATATATATATATATATGAAAAATAATTAATGATAAGAAAGAAAAACATATATATATATATATATATATATATATATATATATATATATATATACAAGATGAATATACGACCATGAATTTTATTAATCTATTGTTAACACAATAAATTTTTTACTAATCTTTTGATAAAAAAGATTACGAGATAATTCAAACTCTTTAAAGACAGTTGCTTTTGAAGAAGAGCAGTAAATTATTTTTTTTTTTTAAATCTAAACCTTACCAAAAATGCCCCGATAAAAGTCACAACGAAATAAATGGAGTCCATTGTTTTAAATCTTCAGCTTTTTTTAAATTAACGCTCTCTTATGGAGTGCTTCTTTATTTATAAAGTATAACCCGCAGTTTATCCAATGGCGATTCAGGATTTGTCGTCAACTTGATAACAATGCCTTAAGTGTTTGTTAAGCCGGGAAATCAGAAAAAGCCAAAATAAATACACAAATGATTAAATGAAAGTACTCAGCTATTCATTTAAGATTTCTAAATTAAGAAATTGTTAATTGCTTATATTTAGAAGCTCAAGATTAATTGCATCAAACTTGGCCAGTGATTTGTATGCATGTGACTGGTTCCCCTAAAGAGAAAATGATTTGTGATTCCGGGTACAAAAGAGGAGAGCCAAATCGCATTAAATAGATAAAAACAACCCCTAAGTCTGAGGGTGATAGGGGCAGATTTATGTTCCAGTATCATTTAACAAATAAAAAACACACTGGTCTCTAGAAATTGTGAAAACCCTAATAATAAAACCATCTCGTAAATTTGGGGTAAAAACTTGGCCTTACCATGCCGCAACAACACAGGGTTGAAATGATAATACGTATCAGTTTTAGAGATAAATTGTTCAGCAGAAAGAGTTCGAAAGATTTCACAATTTGTCGTCAGATCATTCAACTATCAGCTCTAGCCATTACCCCATATCACTGAAAACAAAATTTGTCATTGACCTCCCTCAATATGTGACACTTATTCTTTTACTTATTTTATCAATATCTCACGGCCCGCCCTTCTTTTCAATCCCCTATCATCCTGTGGGTTATTTACCCTATTTGTCAGCCCACGCCATTTAAATCAACACCTCGTATTTTAATAAACATGTTATATTTGGGGGAAAATTGTATGAATCACTTTTCAAACAACACCGTTATATTCCGATTGATGCTTTCAAGATTCAGGCAGCGCAAGGTCCTCCAAGGACTTTTGCTGCGTTTAAAATACATTGTAAAAGTTCCCTTTGCGCTGTTCAGAGAAACGTGTCAGACATAGTTTTAAGAATTTCAGGTACAGTAAGAACTTCAAGTTTAATGAGTTTCATGGAAATAGTACTGTCTATGAAAGTCACAGGCGCGGATTCAGCTTTTTTCATCGGGGGGGGGGGGGGGGGTCCAAAGGGCCGAGGATCTGGTGAGCAAAGTCTCCGGCATTTTCACGTTATTACAGATAGTAGAATGTGCGAAATCTGCGAAAATTGCGGTAAAGGTAATTTTCATATTATACATGTATTATGACCTTGAATTTTGAAATCGCCTCCAGTGAGCGAATAAAGTCGATCGAGAGATTTGAGGACGCAATATTAAACGCGATGCTAGGATGAACGATGACTATATTTTCTTTCAGATGGAATATCCACCCCCCTCTAGATCCGTGAGTCAGATATAACGTAAATGTTTACTATTCAATTGTCTCTTCAATAGTGATCACACATTGACGTTCCTGTCTAAAGCGTGCAAGCTTATCTCGCAATATGTTGTCATTTCAGGAGATTGCAGCTACAGTTTAGAATAGATATGCATCTCCTCTCTTTAGTAGTTTGTCATGAATTTAGGTGGTTTGAAAGTTGTGTCATTCCGTTGGTTTAAGTTCTTTATGGCCAATCCTGTGGAGCAGTTGATGAAATCCATGACTGGGCCTGGATGTGTTATCAACTCATGCTTTCCAACGAGAATTTTATATTTTGGACGTATATGAGGGCGTAAACCTGCGATATTTTACGCCAGTGTACTTCATGTTAGCGCTTCGTGAAAATTATGCTGGCGTGACGCGTTGCTGTTCATATTATCGTGTATATCGAAAGTATATGCTTTCCTATGGGGGGTACTTTTCCTTGAGGATGTTGATATAAACTTGAGTGTGTTATCAAGTAATGCTTTCTCATCAACTAATGCTTTCCTATCAAGAAATGCTTTCCCATGGGGGTATTGTCAACTGAATCTTTCCATTGAGGGTGCTCGAACTTCAGTTTTCCCATGGGTGTGTATTTAAATCGTACTTTCCCATGGGTGCGTTTTTATATCATGCTTTCCATCATTTAAAATAGTTTTATGATCTCTCTCATTGCACATGTATTTTCGATCTTTATGACAGTTACTACATTGTATGTTTTGTTATCTGGCGGAGGGGATCTGCTTAGAGTCCCTTCCACAGTTTTAGCTGATCTTCTATTTCAGTTTTCGTCTTTAACTAGATTGCATGCGTGATGGTCTGCCACATAACTGTCTGTTGAAAAAAATAACATATTTTGTGTTTGATGCCAGTTTTGACATTCATGGTGCTTACTTTTGGTGTATCGTTTACACTGTGTTTACTCGTTTCTTGGCACACTTTTCATCAATCTTTGCCTATATTGTTAATGGTATGGTCTGTGAATATCTTAACGTGTTTGAAGGATTTCATATTTTGAGACATTCTCTGGCATTATCAGATACATTTAAATTTTCTAGGTCTCAGAACTCTGTGGAAAACATATGATTAATAAAAACTTAAGGGTAAATTGCTGATTATATGAATTACTCCATCTCTCCATTGCATGTTTATATATCTTCTTAATACACCACTTACACATTTATTCCTTAACTGTAATCAGGAAATATTACTGGTGGAAATAATACCACATAATCCATTTAAAAAAATTAATGATAATAAACACGACTGCAAAAACTGCGAGACTTTACGCCAGCGTACATCATGAAGTGCATTAGTGCTTCATGAAAAGTATGCTAGTGTGAAGCGTTGCAATTCAGACGTACTATATCTATCTGTATTTATACGCACATGTACAACTACAACGCATTCATGAAGAAATGTCTAGCATTACAATTTGTAGAGATATCAAAGGCGAAAACATTGGAAAAGTAAATATTGTGAAACATTTACAATTCCAATCTTTTTGCCTTCCATATCTTTAGCAATTGTAATGATAGTTATTTCCTCATTAATGCGCTATAGATGTGAACGTATGAATCTTGATAGATTTTATTACCACAGAAATGAAAGTAGAATGTTTATATAAATTAATTTTCAGTTTTGAAAATACATTCCTGAATGTATGAACTGCAACGCTGGCTTCACACCATAATACTTTTTACGGAACAGTTAATAGTGACTCCATTGAAAACGGTCCAAGGAGTCATTTCTTAACGTTAAAAGTTAACCTCGATTAAAATCTAACGTTAAATTTTGATTAGAAACGGTCGTCGAAAAGTGATCAACGTTAAATTTCGATCATTTATAAATATGGTCATTTATAATGAGAGAGAGAGAGAATTATTTTTCAGGCAAACGATTGATTGATTATTTATTGCTTTCCGCCACACTCAACAATTTTCCAGTTATCTGGTGGCGTCCAGTTTTTGTTGGTGTACAAATGTACCTGGGAAGAGACCACCGACCTTCCGCAAGTAAACTGGCAAACTTGCTCACATAACGCTGCGGCCGAGATTCGAACACGCGCCGACAGAGGTGAGAGGCTTTGTGATGTTGAGCCCGATGCTCTAACCACTCGGCCACGGAGGCAAACGAAATTTAATCCCTAAAAAGAATTTACTGTCGTTTCCTTCAGTTCTCTTCCTTTGAAATTAAATCTTCTCTGGCTATAACTTTATCAAATAAGAATAGAGGCATTACACTGTTCAAGTAAAGAAATTTTCAACTCGATATCTAAATTCATAGATACACCAAAGGAACTTGGGGCCTGGATCTTGATCATTCCAACCCCACCCCCACAATAACCTTTTCACTAGTTTTTCTGATCTGGGATAAACACACTTATTTTTTTCTTCTTCGTATATTTTGTAAATATACATTAAAGATCACCCAAATATGTTATTTTTCGTCTCTTTCACATGATTTTTAAAATGAATTTTATTTATTTGGGTGTAATTCTTAATGTTGAAATATGACTCCTCCAATGGAATGTGTAGAAAACATTTTGTACATTTAGGGTAAATTTTCAATGTTGAAATATGACCCCACGTGACTGAATATGGGCTGTACAGAAAATCTTTTGTACAATGGTTTTTTCTTTCTTCCAATGTTGAAATACCCGGTATGACCCCCTACTATATGACTGAGATATGAATTGCATAGAAACATTTTGTATATTTGGGATCATTTTTTATTGTTGAAATATGACCGAAAGGAGGAGACTCGATTATTTGTTTTTGAAAGGGCTATCAAAAGTATTAATTACTGCGTTTACACGAGAATTTTCAACTTAGAAATATGCTATTTTCGCATAATCCATCCATTCAACTTTGCACCAAAATTTTAGAAAGCTATGGGAAAATGTATCTTTGCTAGCCAAGTGTTTTCGATCCACGACGCTTCTCTACAACCCTTGGCTAGCGAAGTTGGGAAAAATACCATTTTATGATTTTTGCGCAATATGAGCTGTAGTATTTCTGAAAAAATAATTTCAAGACCCACTAGACTAGAAAAAATAAAACTTTCCTTATAATGAAAACTGAAAGTTTGTTTAAACCATTAGTCCCGTTGCCAAAGCGGAAGTCACAATTACGGTTTAAAGTTTTATGTAGGGAAATACTTTGAAGAAAAACAAGCATTCTGAATGCATTACAGGCAATACAAAGTTCCCTACCGGTAGGATAATTCAGTCAAAAGTAGGTCAAGCGTAACGAAGAGAAACTCAACTATAACTATCCAAGACAAAGCAATATACACTGTATCAAAGTTGAACTTGAATATCTTGAAGTCCGGAAAACCGATTCTTACAATTCATCAAGGGGCGTAATTAAGTCAAAAGTAGATCAAGCGTACCGAAACTCAAACTTGATCGGAAAAGCCATGCATAAAATGTCATTTGGATATCTTCATCCAAAGCGGAGAAAATTCTGAAAAACCTCAAGCGGAATGACAGACAGACGGACAGACAGACAGGCTGTCTGATAGACGTCTATGGTCCACTGGTGTCACACGAATGACAGAACAGTGTTTTGAATCTTTAATTATAGATACGGCGTCAGAACAGATGTGCCCCCCCCCCAAAAAAAAAAATGCAAGCATCTTTGTCGTTTGAAATTCATTTTTGACAAAAATATACATTAGGGTATCAGCTATTTGTAGTGGTTTGTTTACATCATGACCCTGGGTTCTTAACAGCTCTCAGAAATGGTTTAAAACTTAACATAGTAATACATTTAAAAAAAAAAAAAAAAAAATGCAAAAAGTAGGGACCTCACGGGTACAGTTCGTCAGATTGATATGCAGGTCATGTAGTTCTGCGCATGATAATCCCCGGGCAGGAAGGGGTCACAACTGAAATTTAACTTACTGCATTGAAAAAAAAATACAACTGTGCATGTGAGCTATGTGACCCATACACCTCGTGAGTATATTTGTTGTATTACACAACGCAAGGTCACACCAGTCGATATCCTGCCGGGTTAAAGTTTGAATCTTTAAAATATTGGATCCACCACATATACTGTTATCAACGTGTTCCTTGGACTTGCTCTACATACCTGTCCACACAATATCAACTCTTTCACGGATTTGGAGGAATAACACAGTAAGTAGGAGAATGCGTAAAGTTGCATTGCTCATTTTGACAGATAATGGACATAGGATATGCAGGAGTTGAATATTTTGTTGTGTGTAATTTCGTATAGCGGTAAAAAATAAAATCCAGAAAAGGGGCACTAGAAAGGGGTAATATCAATCCTAAAGTGTTGGTATGTGTGTTCAGACGAATGTGTTGATTTCGATAACTGAATTCCGTCTTAAAACTTTTTCTGTGGACTGCATGTAAAGTGGGAGTGGGCAGGGTTAAAAAATAGGGGGCGGGGAGGAGGAGGAGGAGGAGGAGGAGAAAGTAGCAGGGAGGGAAGAGGCAAATAGAAAAAAAAAGTAGGGGAGGGGTAGAAAAGGAGAGAGTAGAGAGAGAGAAAAAAAAGTGGGCGGTAGGAGGTAGAGGTTAATCCCATTGTCCCGTTTAGTAATATTTACATAATATTTTATTTGTCTGATCTTTAGAAGCTGAAGTCGAGGGCTTGCACTTATCATATGCGTATGGTCGGTGACACAACACTTGCGTTGTCAAGGCTAAAAACTCAACGACATGAAAACCGTGCATGACAAATACATGTGTAACACAACACGGTATCGATTAGTAGATGTTTCCGACCACGGAAATTTTTAAAAAAGACCTTGAAACATAACTGACGATGAAAAATAACTGTTTAGATAGTTTAGTATGCTGAATACCTGTATCTTGTATACGAGCAGCCTGCTGAGTGAACTCGGTTGACCTATTGCAATTATTCGACGTCCGTCTTCGTCCGTCATTCGTCGTGTGTTAACAATAGAACATTTTTAACTTCTTGATAACTACCATTCCGAGGAAAATAATATTCGAATTCGGTATAAAGTTTTTTATCTTTGAAGTAGCATAAATTGTAAATTTCAGGACCCCTGAACCTCCGAGGCTTAGGAGTGGGATAAAAACTGCCAAAAATTGACCAATTTTCAAAACTAAATGCACAATGATGTAATGCAGGAAAATCTCTACCAAAATTGTAAATTTCATGATCCCTGGGGTAGAGGTTTATGACTCCAGGGCATGGCTAAACTTGATATATACATGTATACTGTAAATATGTAAAATATTTAAATAATATCTCCATTAATGCTATTGAAAATGAATTACAACTAAATAGATATTGAGAAGCAATATGTAGTCTTTACCAAAATTGTATATTTTATTGCATATCTCAGGGGTTAGGGTTTTGGTTTCAGAATGGGACCAAAATTATGATAGTGATTAGTTTGAAAGACTTCTTTAAGTTTGCTGATATAGTATAAAAATTAAATGCATATTTTGAAAAAGCAGGAAAGGATGTACCAAATTGTAAATTTCGTGTCCCCAGGGTTTTGATTAGGACGGGTCCAAATTAGTCATATCGTATTAGTGTTATATTTTGTAAAGACTTTCATCAATATATAGGCACTTTCGGGCCATTTAAGATTTGAGAACACATTTTGTTTTACACTGTTGCTGAATACTAGAATTTAGCTTAGATATGCAGAAAAGGGTTTACTTTTTTTTCTTACTTTTTTTTTTAAAGATTTTATAACCTTATGGCGCTAGTAGTACTTTTAACTAATACTCAGGTGACCTAAAAGGCCTGTGGGCCTCTTTGTTTAGCGCTCAAGGCGGTAAAAATGAGGGTTCTATAATGAGTTTTCACCTGCCGCGACATAGGATGTCAGTTTTTAAGGTTATATCCGAAAGACCTGTGATTTTCACTTCTAAATGTCGAGAGTTTAGCGAAGAAGCAGTTGCAACCTATGTTTGACTCTGCCGTGGCACAAAAGGGACGAGAACTCATGAACTCCCGATTACGAAACGAACGCTCTACCATTGACAATATGGCTGTCTGATAATTTCAACCACTAGTGACTGGATGATGGAGAATTCCGATCTGGTCCGCTGTTTTTATACAAATTACTCTTGCCTTTGATTAGAATTATTGGTAATATAGAGAAGTTGGAAATGACACTCTTATACATTTATGTACATAACTGCACTTCAAAATTATTATAGTATTTGTATTAATGATTTCTTTAATTGCCGCATGAGATATTGGTGACTAATTTAATGTGTGGTAAATAGACATGAAAAAAAAAAAATAAATAGAATTCAAGAATTCTTTCATAAGATTTTTAATTCTTTGAAACTCAAATGGGTAAAATCATTTAATTCAGGTTTCAAGAGCCACCAGATTACAAATTTCATATGATATTTAAAACATTATCATGCTATTTTACAGATATTTTATTACTATTCTTTGCAGAAATGCCAAAAATTCTAGGAATAGAGTTCGCACCCCTCCACATACCCATGGAGCGGCGCCTACAGACGTTAGCGGTTCAGCAGTGGACGTTTTCGTTTTTGTTCCTCGGTTTTGGGTGTCTGCTTATTATGATTTACATGTTATTTACCTCACTGTACTGGATCCCTTTAATATATCTTGCCTACTTCGTTTACGACAGAAAGAAATCTGCCCAAGGCGGGCGCAGATGCCAGTGGATTCGAGAGTGGACATTGTGGAGATACTTTCAGCAATACTTTCCAATTAATTTGATAAAAACTGTAGATTTGGATCCTAATAAAAACTATATCATGGGATTTCATCCTCATGGAGTACTCAGCGTCAGTGCCTTCTGCCATTTTGCCACAGAAGGATCAAGATGGAGTAAGGTATTTCCGGGTATCACACCTTACTTATTAGTACTTCCGGGCCATTTCCTGTTCCCTGTATATAGAGATTATTTCATGGCTGGTGGTGAGTGTTAATATACATGTATTTCTATAGATGAATTGCAACAGAAGCAAACATTTGCAACACGTGATCGCACAATTCATGTTGTTGATTGGAGTGGATGAAATTTTTGATTTTTAGGAGCAGTTGATGCTACATCAGAGAGTATGAAATTCCTTCTGACAAGACATGGAACCGGAAACGCCCTTGGTCTTGTGGTGGGTGGGGCTTTGGAAGCATTGGAAGCATTTCCAGGAAAGTTTAATTTGAAACTCGCTAAGAAGAAAGGCTTCATCAAATTGGCACTTAGAACTGGGTAGAATGTGCATTATATAATTTTAAAAATCTTAAGAAAAGCAATATCATATTACTAATAGTCGTGGAGTCTGCTCTTACGACATGGATATATCCATGAATTTATAGAAGAAATGGAACTAACATAACGACTCAACAAAAACGAATGAAGACAATACAGGGAGCTCAGTCTGGGACCTATTTCTGACTTTGCTCTCTCTATTTTAGTTAGGGACCTATTTCTGTCTTTGCCCATTCTGTTTCAGTCAGGGGCCTATTTCTGACAGTTGCCTTTTCTGTTTCAGTCAGGGGCATATTTCTAACTTTACCCTTTCTGTAGAATAATTTATCAAAGGAACTGGGAAATAAAAAAAATACTTAGATGAATGAGTAAGTAAAACCCAAGACAAGGAATAAAAATGACTCTCTCAAAATATGATTTTCAGCCACGCAAAAAAGAACTCACGAAAATAAATATTTTACAGTATGTTCTCAGCATATTAAGCAATTACTTTTATTCATTTCATATAAAGGGCATGCCTAGTTCCAATGTTCTCTTTTGGGGAGCATGAATTGTTTGTGCAAGCGGAAAATCCAGAGGGATCCAGATTAAGAAACCTCCAGAACTGGTTAACCAAATACACTGGATTTTCTCCCCCTCTTTTCCACGGAAGAGGGATGCTGAATTATACCTTTGGTCTAGTCCCATACAGAGTTCCCGTTTACACAGTTGGTAAGACTTTAATGAATTATTACGTTCAGAAAATGAACTTACATTCGAGGACTTTTTCTTAATAATTTGTATCATTTTATTTTCCGATGAGTGCTAGTATATATGCTGTAAGGACCATATACACACTACACACAAATGTGTGAGGTTTTTTTGGACATTGAAAAAATTATATATATTTTTAATTATATCACATAAAGGTAAAGGTGTACATGTTGAGTTTAGCTTAACATTTTTCAGCATGGGGTACGGGGTACGTGTCATTTTGCCCTAGAAAAAAAAAATTTCCAAGACTACGAACTGATAAACAGAAAGAGATATTATTGATTTATAATGGCAAAGAATTTCAAATGAAGCATCTAGTAACTTTTCCTTAGTCTAATATAATGAGTAAACTAATTCAACACTAAATTGATTACAAAATGTGTAAAAACACTGTAATTTTCACTTTATTATACACCAAAGGATAGATAACTCCATTTGCATAAATGTAGCATGATAATTGAAATCTTCAGTGTGCAGTGTGTAGAGGACCCTTGATTATAAAATAGTGTAGCTTCCTTTTGGATTATGGGGCATAATTAAAACCGCAATTCTGATTTTAAACAGTTGGAGTTCCAATCGAGGTTGAAAAAGACGACAACCCATCTCAAGAGAAAATTGATGCGCTACACAAACAGTACCTGGAAGAATTAGAAAAACTATTTGAAACACATAAAACAAAATACGGCGTTTCTGAAGATAAACACCTGCATTTCATAGAGTAATTCTTCTGGTGACATTCATCACAGTTTTGCTTCAAAGTAATAATTATGTTCAAAACATGTTACATTTGTATGCTGTTATCGGACGCCATGACCATACACAGAGGTATCTTATCCTCGACTTGTTACAATCACACAGGTATAACTGAATTGACACTTTGAATCATATTTCTAGCTTATGATATCAAAATTTCATGGATTAGATCCATTTGAACATCCATTCTTCATTTATGGTCATGGATCTAGTTTTTGCTTCAAACTTGCATGTATATGCATACAGTTTGTTTCATATAATGTGAAGAGATTTGCTCAGTGACTAATTACTATATGTATATGATATTAAAGTGTTTTATTTCCTTTTAATAATATTCACTAGCTTTACATATGACTTTTAAGTTTAGCTTTCAGAAAAGCCCTTGATTTTCTATATACAGGTGTAAATCGATAAGCTTTTACTTTCTAAAGATATTGATGTGCAGCTGTCAGCAATTTTAATATTTTTCCTGGTCGAAATATGTCGTCGTTCCTTCGATTGTAACGAAACTCGCACATGATTTGTAACTATCTAAGACAAAGTCATAAATCAAATTTAAATTGAGTATCTTCATCTAATGTGGAGAAAAGTCCGGAAAACTGATCCTTGCAAGTCATCAGGGGGCATAATTCAGTCAAAGGTTGATCAAGCGAACGAAATTCAGACTTGATCTGCAACTATCCAAGACAAAGCCATGTATAAAATTTCAATTAAATATTTTCATCCAATGCGGAAAAAAGTCCGGAAAACCTCCAGCGAAATGACAGACAGACGAACAGACAGACCGAGGGTAAATTAATAGTCCTTTCCGTCAAGGCCAATAGAGGACTAAAAATATACAAGAATCCTAATTTAGTATAAAATCAAATGTGGTCAGGTCATGATTCCCATAACCATCGCGGGGCCGTAATTGGGTATAAAGTTTTATTGGAAAGTTCTTTAAATAACCATACAGGTACAATTTGTCGAATTACCGGTAATATGCAAACTTGTAAGTGTACAACGTTACTTGCTCAAAACATGATCCCTGGGTCAAGGACAGAGTCATAAGAGGTCTTCAAAACTTCAGGAATGAAATTGTAGGAAGATGATATATTTTCAATGTATGTAGTGGTTCAACGAGCCCAAGGAAATAGGGGAACCATAATGGGTTTAAAGTTGCATCTGCTCAGATGAGTGATGTGGACCGCGGGCCTCTTGTTTAAAACAACTGAGTACCGTGGTGATTAATTCTCAATAATATACAGCTACATTTTGTATATATCCACTGTATATTTACAGTGTACAAGCTGCATATCCTACTTACGTCATGAATTGTGGGAAACTCAACACATAGAAAACTGAAATTTTATTATTAACTTTTCACACAAATAGAGTTATAGTCCTGAGGAAGAACAATATAAAGAAACAAACATATAAAATAAAAACATTAACATTGTAACATTAGTATCCAACAATAACTGCACTCATTTTAAGTTTTACTATGATATATGTATCATAACATACAGACGTTACAAAACAGTGTATAAATATAGAAATGAGGTCTATGAAACGTCAGAGAGGTATGAAGTACCCTGTCATTGCCCTATGAAATGCCGCATGATAAACGTTGACCAATATACTCTACTGGCTTCAAATTTAAATGCATTCAACATTGTTCAGGTGACAGATATGTTAAGGGATATTGACTAAACCAATTCAAAGTTAATGGACTAAACTTTTTGTTGAAATAAAGCTTTATTCGGCTTACAAGGTAACGGCAAAGATATAAGCAATGAAATCTCCGGAGCTTATTTTCAAAAAGGGTCCTTATTCTGGTTTTTGCGCAGATGTATGGCGTTAGGGGGACCATTACAAGGTGGGTAGGTGGGTTGGTGGGGACTAAAGTACTCAGAGGAAACCCACGTGTCCGAGTAGGTGACCACCTTGCATGTATCCTCTCACACTGCATATATCAATCAAGGTTCGAACACGGGTCGCAGAGCTGAGAAGGAAATGCACTACTCGTGTAAATACAATGTATGTATGATAAAAACTATTGTTTAATTAATCGGTGTTTAAAATCTATTAAGAAAATGGAAATTATTAGGCGTTTTGTTTAAATTCCAAGCTCTACGAACTGTTACACATCAACGTTCAAAAATCAAGAGGGACGGAAATGATGAAGAAAACCTTCAAAATACATGTAAATTTAGTTACAAGTTAACTAAATTCATTTATTCAGATGATTGGTGGAATTCTAATGGAAATTCTCGTTTTCAAACTTGAACCTCTCCGGTGTAGATCACCATACTCGGTGAAAGTTGATATCTAGGAAAAAAAAATAATATCCTAAATTTAAAAAGACTTGAAATGGATTTTTATTGGTTTTTTTTTTTCTAATCGATTATATTTAAAACTCATGTAAGCGGACGACGTGAAACGTATAATATCAAAAGCTATACAATGACCTCACACCCTGTACAACTCTCAAGATATAAATAGCACAAAACAACACCTGCCAGAATTTTACGGGGGAAAATACCATAACAGAAATCTTTAAAAATTAAACCCTTGTTTCAATGAAGTTACAAATACAAGTCTGGCACTGAATCATGAATATTGGAACGGTTTAACAACATTTGTCACACTGTAAAAAAAGTTACCAGACTGAAAAAATTACAACAAATACAAAAAACATTACCAGTTAAAATTGTCGTTTCAAGTTGAAAGTATCACAGAACTTGATTTCATAGTTGGTGAATAACTACCAATATGCATCTTATTCTATAACTGGTGAATAACTACCAATATGCGATCTTATTCTATAACTGGTGAATAACTACCAATATGCGATCTTATTCTATAACTGGTGAATAACTACCAATATGCGATCTTATTCTATAACTGGTGAATAACTACCAATATGCGATCTTATTCTATAACTGGTGAATAACTACCAATATGCGATCTTATTCTATAACTGGTGAATAACTACCAATATGTGATCTTATTCTATACGAGGCAGCGCATGCAGTGGCAAGTTATCAAAAGTATCGATTTCAAAACTCCGAAAATGCCTGCACAAAGAACAATTGAAATATTTGTATTTATTCCAAGCTTCGTATATGTACTTTTGGGATATTTTTGGGATATTTTTAAAAGAATTAATAATTTGCTATTCAATTTCTCGTACTTTTTACGGATAAGAAAGATACTGAATCAATGCTTGCATCTACAATCCTTTAGAAAATTCATGAAAAATCAAGAGTCCCATTATATATAAGATTTCTATTTAATATGAATTATTTGAACTGTAGTTTGAACAATACCGGAACCACCTACGAAAGTAAGAATAAATATACCAACAGTTAATAAACTGAACTCGCATAAATGCTTCATGTTAAATATAGATATCATAAATGCATGTAGATAACACTCGTGTATAAACCGTAATTATTGAAAGCTTGATGAGGGAGAATACTCTCTAAATGCCCATCACAGTATAGTACATCCCCAGCAGCACGTGTCTGGATACTCCGGGGCATGGACTTTACTCTCCAATCCGTAAACAAAGAATTTCATATTCTTGTCTTTGTGCTGACAGTTGCACTGTGTCACTGGAACCATTCGAATTATGTGATGCTAGATATGAATAAAAAAAAAAAAGAAGGAATGTGAGCATTATGATTTTAATCGCGAAGTATTTTAGTACATAGCATAACTATAAAGCTGTTTATACTTGTTATAGAAATCAAATGAAAAACGAGGAGAAAAGATTCATCTGAATTGGATAAAGACTGCGCCGACTGATTTCTCAGCATCCATTTTACTTCAGTCTTTCCCCTTTATACATGTACGTGTTGAATAACAAAAGTTGTGTGTTAAAGGGTGGGCGGTGAATTCGACAAGTGAAAAAAAAAATGTAATACATGATCTTGTGTTTTTGCTGAGTTTCCTTGTTGTGTCTACATTCGCTGTTTGCGAGTTGTTCATTGAGGTAGTGAAAGCATCCAAGAAACCACGAGGTAGATTGATTGATTATATGTTGTTCAACGTCCCGCTCGAGCATCTTTCACTCACATGGAGACGTCACCATTGCCGATGAAGGGCTGCAAAATTTAGACCTATGCTCGGCGCATATGGCCTTTGAGCAGGGAGGGATCTTTAACGTGCCACACCTACTGGGACACGGCGCCTCGGTTTTTATGGTCTCATCCGAAGGACCGCCCTATTTAGTCGCCTCTTACGACAAGCAAGGGATACTGAAGATCTATTCTAACAACCCGGATCCCCACGGGATCCACGAGATAAATCTCTCTATGACGACATAACGACATCTTAACACCCCACCTCCCTTTTTAACTGGATAGGAGAGTCCAAAAGAAACAAACATTGACTAAAACATATCACTACGTGACCCATATCATTTCTCTTAGTAAACTAATCACATAAACTTTCGGTCGCGGTAGCTCAGTGGTTAGAGCGTTCGCTTCGTAACCGGAAGGTCGTGAGTTCGAGCCCCGCTCGTGCCATGGCCGTGTCAAACCTAAGACGAAAAATAGGTAGTGATTGCTCCTTCGCCAAACGCTCGGCATTTAGAAGTGAGAATCACGGGTCTTTCGGATATGACCTTAAAAACGGAGGTCCCGTGTCACGGTAGGCGTTGGCACGTTAAAGAACCCTCACTGCTACGGCCCTGAGCGCTAAGCATAGGTCTAAATTTGTGGTACTTCACCTACAGCTGGTGACGTCTCAATATGAGTGAAAATTCTCAACGGGACGTAAAACAAACAAACAATCAATCAAACCTCCCGGTTACGAAGCCAACGCTCTAACCACTGAGCTACCGCGACCGATCCGTGACACCATGACTTATGATCCACTTTTCAAAAACTTAAATACAATGCTTACAAATCTTGATTATCCTAAAGGGATAAATTGTTTACAGTGTATAGTTTTCGAACAATAAATGAGATGACGTTGATATTTAATACGTGTGCATGCAATCATTGTGACAAGACCTTTTCAAGGTGTCATCTTTTGTGACCTTCAAATTGCCAGTTGAACTACTGAACAAATGACATGTTTGACAATCTTGTGACCATTAGACTTTCACCCACTATCGAAAACCTTAACAAGTTTTAAAATTTGTAAAAAGAACTTTGATCGTTTAACGTCCCACTCGAGAATCTTTCACTCATATGGAGACGTCACCATTGCCGGTGAAGGGCTGCAAAATTTAGGCCTATGCTTATGGCCTTTATGTGAAATCTTTTCTCCAGAATAGTAAAGAGTCATCATGCATATTATGTTGTGTCATTGCTGAAGAATTCGCAAACCATTTTGCTTATATATGATCGGCTTAAAATAATAATATGTTCTATAATGATAAATAATAAAATGTTTGTATGTATTGATATACTAATCATACTGTTTTGATATATATCTCCATCACCGTGTACTGGTTATGAGATTTACCTGCATGTGAATTCGTCGATTGGGAAACTGATGGCTACCAACGAGTCGTGCGGAGGCATTGTTGATTTCCGCTACAGGAAACCTGGCTATTGGTATAATCTGATCATAACAATAGTGATTTTTAAAACATATAAAAGTGTTTTTTGCTTTGGCGATTGTCCAAATACACTTTGTACGTGTATTTGAATGCAAAGCTTATTTTCTTAGTTTTTTTGAGGTTTTTTTTCTTTCTCAAAATACCAACCCAAGTCATGGAAATGTATTTTATACGATCTTTGAAATGCATGTCAACAGTGATAACTTTCTAAAACTTCAAGTATTAGAATACATTTAAGTTCGCCAACCAGTGTACATACCCTGGGTTGTGTGTCTTCGAATCCTAATGTTCCTGCAGCCTGTGAAATCAACATATCTGGGAGCTCGGTCTTTTCTACGATGTGTTCTCCTATGTTATTTACCCTGAAATGAATTCGGATTATAAATTGCATGCCTATTGTACGACCATAAATAACGAGAAAGCATGAATAATTATATAAAGTATTTGACCTCCTTAAAAGGTAAAGATATGATAACTTTCTGACATTATAGTGCATTTTCATTTATAGTTTTATAATGATTGCCAGACAATCACCCTACAGTATCTCATACGTGTGGTGTATATCACCATCCATTTGATACTCGAAAGCTTTATTTTGTTGGGAATAAGACATAGCCTTGTGTGACATGGAAAGAAAAAAGAGAGAAATTCCAAAGATAAATGGAACATCTACGATAATGTGATATTTACTTAATCTAACTCGTTGAAATAATGTACATTTATACATATGCACGTATGCCATTTCAACGTGTAGGATAAGCCAGAATTAAACCACACTATACAGATCATCGTCCGTTATCCACGGGTGCTTCTCATAGATTCTCCCAGCCCTCACCGACGTTTGAGGGAGCGTGTGTGGATTCAAACCCGTGGTTTGTGACGATACATACAAATACCCTCTACATATTACTACAACATTTTAGCTACTGGACGCTTACCAGTTGATCGTGAGTTTTATGTACCACCGCAACCTGCAATGGCTTTTACAAACAGGGCATTTGACTCGACCGTCCCCTCCGCATCGCGTACAGCTAAAAACATAACATTACATTCCAAATTCTAGTTCATTTGTATTTATTTCTGTACAGATAAAGATAATGAACCCGAATTACATGTACAATGTACTTCCAAACTTAATCTTTGAAAAAAGTCACGATTAACAGAGTATAGCACAGGTCGAGATCATTACCTTCTTTTACCCCTTCCGTGACACATGGAACATGAAACTACGCGGTGCTCGCCTTTACGGTATATACGTTTCCGACCACTTCCGTGACAAGAACCGCATTTCACCTGTCGTAAAATTTACTGTCTCAATTCTCGGGTAGAGGTATCGGTTTTTATTTGATATAAACTAACAAAAGCGTAAAAATTAAATAATATCACTATGATCATACTATGCATTGCCAAATTGAAACAGGGAACTACATTCGTATGAAAATGATTTAATTATTTTCAGGCAAGCCTTACCCTTCCTCTGCCGTGACATTTACCGCATCTGACGTATCCCCTAGCATTACATTTATGACAATCCTGAAAAAAGATGGAAACACAAATGAAAACATAAACCCATCAAAAATAACAACAAACAAATCGCAGACACATTGTTATAACATATATATATATAGATATAAATATATAGATAGATAGATAGATAGTGACGTATTATATATATTTCACAGTGATATGTTTTACTATATACATGTGACAGTGTATTGTTAACTATATATATGTAATAGGAATGTATTATACTATATGCTAACCAACTCATATTCATGGATGCCTGATTTTCAATATTACGTAAATGTTTTCACTTTCATGTGATCCGAGATAAGACCATGAACATTAACTTGCAATAT
Organism: Ostrea denselamellosa; assembly: GCA_024699665.1. Taxonomy (NCBI): domain Eukaryota; kingdom Metazoa; phylum Mollusca; class Bivalvia; order Ostreida; family Ostreidae; genus Ostrea; species Ostrea denselamellosa. The sequence goes on from JAMZEH010000052.1 coordinate 6,570,328, forward strand.
TCGAAAAGTACAGCGTTCATGATTGTCATCTCTTATAGCCCAAACATTCGAAATAACAATGAAAATGACGTACGATTCAGCGCGGACGACCGTGAAAACATTGGACTGAAATGTGATATTTACAAGTATTTACTGATTGACCATTAATGCATATCTAAAAAATTACCTGTTACCTGTATTCTTTTTGGGTGTATTCAGTCTTTAAACGGTCGAAATCTTTCAGGAATATATATATATATATATATATATATATATATATATATATATATATATATAGAGAGAGAGAGAGAGAGAGAGAGAGAATGCTGCTAATGATGATTAATTCGAAAATGTAAGTTTTCTTGAACTGTAACGCTACAACTGACCTTTACATAGGCAGTGTGGGGAACTTCATGGTGCTGTGTTTCATTCTTGAAAAATTCTCTGAAAGTAGCTGCAATATCCCAGGGCCCTGGGGCAGGTCCAAATTCTGGTCCATCAACATGCTGACCTACATTAAAATTAAGGCCAGCATTGGTCTCATGTAGTGCAAGCTGGGTTTGGGTTGCAGTGATTACTAAATGAGTATCATTGGACAAAGTTCTATTTTTGTAATTTATCATCCCTTCAATTCTTCACAGAGATTTGTAAGGACACTTAAGGGACTTAAAGTTAATGAGATTTACCATGAAATGGATCATAATCCCACTTAGTGCTCCTTTCTTCTGTAAACGTTTCCAAGATATACTGAAAATATCGATATTAATCTATTATCTGTTAAATTAATCTATTATGATACCATATAACAATATTCTGAAAGGGTGACCATCACATGAAGTTTCGCAAAAGCAGATTATTTCGATCATAAGCACCAATGTTAAACACTAGTTTGAGAAACGAATTAAAGAGCTGTGACCGGTTGGATTAGAATGATGTCACGGGTATTTGTGGGTTCCTATAGTAAAATATGATCGACATTTATACAAGTACACAATATATATGAAATATTACACATGGTTTTTTTTTTAAAAACGATTGATCGTTGTGGATATCATGAATTGAATATATATCTGATTATATAGTTGCTTTCTCTAAAAGAATAGCACGCATCAAAGGAATTAATGATATTGTCAAATAATGAAAGATCTCTTCCATTATTTGAGTTTATGTTATGTGGCACTCTATAGCAGTTATATGTGTCATGTGTACTGGTGTCATAGAAACTTGTTTACATTCATTTCGTCGCGCAACAGTGCACTCACGTGATAAGAGGTAGATGATTGAAGCTCCTTGAAAGTTAGTTTTTCAGCAGTACCCTTTCCCCAGCAACACTGTTGTGCAGCATGTTCTAATAAAGCTTGTCTAGCAGTCTCTTCAGAGATAACAGGTGCACTGTGAACAAGTGAAAACAAATTCAGGAAATGTACTCTCTCTCTCTCTCTCTCTCTCTCTCTCTCTCTCTCTATATATATATATATCTTTCTGAATAAAGTTCCATTGCTAAAGATTATCGTACATGTAGTTCATACATCATCCGAAAGCAGGCGTTACAGACAGACAGATAGACAAATATCTAATATCCACTTTTTAGATTAAAAATATATGTAATTACACGAATTAGCATGCACATGCGTGAAATTAATGGATGGTATTCGTTTTCGGTGGTAGTTAGAATGTGACTATTTGTTTTGTTCTGTGCAGCTTCAACAGAGTAGCTGTACGATATGCCGGAGATTCTGAACAATTACGAACAGTGAAGTCGGTACGAGTATTGAAAATAAAAGCAGACTCTCTTCAGAAGGTAAAACGCCAAAGCCTTTGTCCAAGAACGTCGAGGATGTAGTGTAAAGTATTGTAGTTATACCCGCAACTCCTACTCATTTTTATGCATGACTTCTGACCCTGGTCTACTCCTACGTCATCCTGTCCACCCTGTTTGAGCTGCAGTTCTGATTACCCCATCCATCGAAGTACACGTATCATTTCGTTTGTTGTCTATTGTCCTCCATGTTTAGTTAGGTAAGACATCAGGCATTTCAAGTATAATTTCCCAGCTAAACAACAGTGGCGTCGCCGGTAAATAGTGTTTTTGTCCACACGGCGATACACATACTGTCGGTTGGGCTACATTTAGTTACATTGTAGAGTACTAGGAATAGTTTTGCATGAGGCCTTTTTTGTACACGTCAGGTGCATAATTTCAACAATTTGACTGCATGAAATTTATTATAATTTTCTTGGTACATTTTCGTCAAAGTGTGTTGACAGTTAGCACCTGAAACTATATCAGAACTCAATTGTTGTGTGTATATGAATGTCATTGCATGAGGTGCGTAATTCATATAATTTGACCGTAATGAGGCGAAAATCAAAATGAATTATACTAACAAAAATGAACTCCAAGCGATCTTGTTTATAAGTGTATATATGTGAACAATAATCTATTATGACAGCAACTGTTTCTTTTCACTTTATGCTAGCATTCCTTATGAACCCACAAATGCAAATGCAATTGATTCATTCTCATTGGGTAGTATTCCGAGCGCACCTTACTCCACATCTTGTGCGGCAGTTGCTCAACCTTCTAGTTTTCCAACTGCAGCGTCAGGTGTGTCACATCTTAAAGCCATAGAGTCAGATTCATCTGGGGGGTCATATATATATATATATATATATATATATATATATATATATATATATATATATTGGTCAACAGCATCAACAAATTCCGGTTTAACATATACAACAACCTGCACATCTGCAGTGAGATTCCGTTACACTGTGACAACGATTAGATAACACTGATTCTGACACGGATTACTCTGTTTACCTGATAAAGATACAGGGCTCATGGCGGGTGTGAACGGTCGACTGGGGATGCTTACTCCTCCTAGGCACCTGATTCCACCTCTGGCATGTCCAGGATCCGTGTTTTCCCATCTCTCTGATTTGTATTTTCTATACAAATTACGAGATTGAGTACTGTTCGTTATCTTAGCCTTTTCATACAGAACATCCTATGGACGCCTCGGATATTCAGGTTCGGGCAGTGGACTCATCGACAGAGGATGAATTTACAATGATCCGCGCAACAGCGTGCTGAAATTTTGGTGGTTTACAGCGATGAGATTGTCACTGTAAACGAGGGCTTTGACAGCCATTTCCACTTGTATCGGGCCGGCTCCCGCATATGGAAGATTTCATCAGGGGAAATCGGTGGAGGACCTCATATCTTATGGTTTGTCCTGTAGCCTGCTTCCAAACCTGGAAGTGACTGTTTCAGGTGAAGTGATGGTTTACAGTGAGCCTTCCACTCATCAAGATAGAGCATGTCAGTAAACCATGGAGAATAGCTGTAGGAGTACACCTCAAGCGTGCAGAGGAACTCTCGACAGAAAGTTTTCTTCACCTGAAGGATTTGCTGGATCTTCCTTATGTTGTAGCTTAAGTTGGGTTGCACCATACTGTCCCAGTTAAGCTATGTAGACGCCAGGAAGAAGCTCAAGTTTTACATCAAGTGATAAGTCTTGTCCGCAATGACCGAGTCATTGTTCTATATCTTCGTGGAACTTTATCTGACAGGATTGGTATGGATGTGCATGCTTGCTGTATGTATATCTTGTAGAAGTTGTGTAATCCAGACCAACCAAATACATCAATGTTTTACCGGTGGTTCAGAATTGGTCTAAGAGTGGATGGACGCTTTTTCATGTATATACATCGGGTTCACAGGTGCCATAGAGAACTTTAGTACAGATCAAATTGCTGGATTTAAGTATGTCCCAATAAAATCGCAGCTTGTTAGAGACAAATTCCCCATACATGAAACCCGTGACTGTGCGGTACTTGCTGAAGGAAACTGTGAAGAACTGTCGTTGACTGTATGCCTTGTAATATGCATATTTATGAATTCCTGCTGAGTTTAGGGATGGATATTGTAGTGGAATTTATCATTGTACTGACTCTCCTTATATTTCTTATATTTTCCCCAGCTGATTAAGGGTCGGATAAGTCCGCATAACAGTAGAAAGGCTACAAAAAGGTCAAAGCGCATTGCAATCGATGTTGGAGAACAAGCTCGACAATTTTCGCAACGATTTCCTGATCAAGCATTGACAATAAATTTAAATCTATGAAAAGTGACATTGACCTAGAGCTTGCTGTGCACACATAAGAAATGGAATCATTGACACAGTCCATGGATTCTTTGTTAGGCCGCAGTGAGAAACTTGAACACACTCACTCAGCTGATCAATTGTCGAGTTCAACTATGCTGAAAATCCCGTGGATCACCCGGATCTTACGGTTATAGCCACGAATGTAAAGTTTGACAAAAGTGAGTACATATAAGTACTTTAGGTTGCTCGCGATCTAATAAATAATCTTAACGAAAGTGTAAAGTACTGGCGCTACGCGACTTACATGTAATAGTCTATTATGTATAGTAAACATCCTGCGTAATGCCAGAATTTTGGACTGTTAAAAGTGGCATATAAGCCCGATGGGACAGTTGTTTAAATTCCTATCGTATGTGTATTTTCATGTTGTGATTGCATATAACACATGTCACTATAATAAACCATTTACTTACTGACATGAGTACTATCCATTATAAAACATGACATCATTTAATTTGCTGAAAATGACAAATGTACAGTATTGATTAGAGTATACATATGTACACTTTTTATGGAGTAGGTCACATATATATTCTGTACAAATATTGTCAAGCGCCTGTGAAGTAAATGTGGTATTTTGAAAAACATATTTTAAATAATTTAATAGTGTGCCTTCACTGAGTTTTCTAGCAGTAGCTTGCCAATTAAGAGAAGCGTCCCCATGAGAAATATTTTTGTGTCATTCCTGCATTAATAATTTACCTCATAAAATCCGGTTGTTTCTGGTCCTTGGGAGGTATGTAGTCCATCGGAGGAGGGGGTAGCAACGCTGTGAAAAGAAAAGTCCACTATAATTATTGTTTCATGCATATGTCTAAATAAAAGGATCTCTGTTTATTATGTTTTATTCAAAGATGATTCAGTTTATGTTGTTGCAAACTCCTGTACTACCGAATTTGTATGCTTCCATTTTTGTTTTTTAATACAAAAGAATTTTAAAATTTGCTTACACTGATCCAGTCGTACATTGTTATATCCGGGAACTGTAGCGAAATCAATATTAGGCTTGGCATCACTTCCTTCCGCAACGAGATCTTCGCAGACGACTTTAAAAAGAGAGAGAGAGAGAGAGAGAAATGGAAAATTGAATGAACTAGTAATAGACAATTGAACGAAATGTGTTTCGGAAGTTTACAATTGATCAAACAATATATTCCCATTTACCTGGTTCATTCTCATCTACTTGATCGTCGTCACCGTCTGGACTACAAAACACATTCTAATGGTTAAATATAAGAATGATAATGTTGAAAATACAATATTTTTTCTACTGAAGTGTGTTGTTTTAATTCAATTTCTTGAACACCTCTGCGCTTTTTTCTTGCTTGTTTTATTCATTTCTTTCTGTTTTTTCGTTTTGGTTTTGTTCAACCTATGAAATGTATGGTGGCTGATTTGTGCCATTTTACAATTTATCGTCTTTTGATATTTCGAGGCAAAAAGACGACGAAACGATAATTAGTGATTTTTCAACCCAAAGAACGAAAAGACGTCAAAACGAAAAGCCGAATAGACGACAAATACAGGCGTAAAGACAACAAAGAAAATCTTCAAATCAGTAACTTATTTTGCCTTCTTTTCGCTTGGCGTTTTGTCGTCTTGTCGTCTTTTTGAGGCAGAAAGACCACAAAACGATAATTAGCGACTTTTTGCCTCGAAATAACGACAAAACGAAAAGACGACAAAATACAGGTGAAAAAGCGACAAAGAAAAATCTCAAATCAGCGACCTATTTTGTCGTTTTTCCGCTTGGCGTTTTGTCGTCTTGTCGTATTTTCGAGGCGAAAAGACGACAAAATGATAATTAGCGACTTACTTGAAATCTTAAATATAGCAGAATTGTCATTGTTCTTTGCATATCCGCCATATTAAAGGCATTTTCTATTATTATGTACCAGGGATTGTCGAAATTTTAAATCCTCCCTTTAAAACGCCAAGCGAAAAGAGGACAAAATAGGTCGCTAATTTGCGGGTGTTATTTGTCGTCTTTTCGCCTGTATTTTGTCTCCTTTCAATTTTTCGTTTTGTCGTCTTTTTGTTATTTCGTGTCGAAAAATCGCTAATTGTCGTTTTGTTGTAGTTTCATTTTTGTCGTATTTTCGCCTCGAAATGACAAAAAGAGGACAAATTGTAAAACGGCACAAACCAGCCACCATAGAAATGGGTTTTAATTTGTTTGGTTTCCATGTTCACTGCTGCAGAGATATGCAGAAATACATATCTTAAACACTAGGCGCAGCGAGCTGCAATGATATCGCACTCAAAAGTTAAAAACTGGGTATCGTCTTCGTTTGAAAAACAACTATTCGCCATTTTGATATTATACTAGAATTATGTTCAAATAAACTAAATCAAATATATTTACTGTCATATTTTAAGATGGAAAGGAAAAAAATTTCTCAGATTTTTAACGTTCATTTCCAAGAATAAAGGTTCTAATTAAGTAAATATGTCAAATTTCTGTACACTATGTCTTACCAAACAGAAGGCATGTTCCTGAATTACAGGTGAAATTTAAATGAAAGATACATATGTGATCAGTAAATGATAAATAATAAAAAAAAAATCAATAAACCGTCCAGCTGATTCGATTGGTAAATTCCAATTTGTTGTACTTAAATACCATGCAATTCATGAATATGATTGGTACCTGAAAGGCGTGTTTATTTCAGACGGCGTGTTTCACCCGAGGCTCGTATTTAGCATCAAGGTTCTTTATGACCATTTCAGTTCTATTCTTTATTACTTTAAACCATCTGGCTTATCAGCGTTAATTACGTTCCATCAACATACATACATGGTCAGTGAAATAAGCACTGATAACACCTCTTACAAATATGACATGCCAGTACATCATCAGTATTTTAAAGTATTGTACAAAATTTACCAAGTTCACATTCAACTCTTACTCTGTATTAAACAAATACGCTAGATTGAATTTGCTTGGTTTAAGATAATAAAACCACTTAATATATAATGTTCTGACATTTCTATAAAAAGGACATTTTTAAAATGATGACAATTTCATATTTATTCTCAACATCACGGAAAGATCAGTATATACAAGGCCTCTAAGATCTTTTAATAGTGTTACTATGTCGACACTTCAACACCTAACAAATGGTGAGATTCCAAACTTTGTTATCTTGTACTTATCGTCTATTGCTTTTATTAAGTACATTTGTAAACTAAATTTATTCATAGTATATTGATAATTACAAAATACATCTTTCAACCAGTAAGTTTCCTGTGATCCTGAACCCCCCCCCCCCTTTTTTTGGGGGGGGGGGGGGGTAAAGATCAATAATCATTGATTTGTCCAGGCGATTAGGCCAAAAAGAAATGGAAATAATCGTCATTTTGATCAGAAAACTGAATCTCTCCTCTTCCAGAGTTTGAATTATGCACTCATAGCACCAAAAGCATGTACAGTCATTTTCCTCTAATATTACTTTAATTGTCATGTAATAATGAGGTGACCGTTAATACCCACGGGCCTTTTTTCTATGTGCATGTACACTGAAGGACACCTAATTTATGTATACTAACATGTATGTGCACCGATGTTGATTTCTAAAATTTCATTTTATAATTTTTTTTGTCTGCATAAGCATGATCAAAAGAGCTGACTGGATGAAGAAAACATATTAGTTATCTATATTAAACAGTACCACTTTGAATTCAGAATTTCGTCAGAGTAAGAATGTGATTAATAATACAAAAGTAAAGGAAAATAACACCGAAATATTCGCATTTCAATTACCCCATACTGGATAAACCTCTATAACAATAAAACGGAAGAAAGACAAAAGAAAATCAATATAATGATTAACTACATGGGTTGAGTTTTGAAATAGATTCTCCGTTCTTAAAAATACCATGCAGAATCCATGTATTATTAAAACTTGTAATTAACAATCCTGCCTATTTCAAAATTCAATTCATTTTTTCCCATGAAATTTACATTGTGTACAAGACGGTGATGTAATAACGCAGATATCAAAAACAAATACTCACGCTACACTTGCCATGGCCACGGAAAGTTTGGACTTGTTCGAAGTTGTTTAAATGGCCACTTCACCATGAAGGCTCCGACTATACTAATTAAAGAAATCTATGTTCATACAATGGTACATACATTTTAAACTCTAGTGCGATGTAAATGGTACGGAACAACATTATTGATAACACACACACACACACACACACACAGATACATACAGTGGAGGTTGATAGAAGTTCTTGGAAGATAAAATCCGAGTCTGCAGGGCGAGGGTTTTTTATTTTCCAACATTATCTCGTGACCGGTTACTCTTCAACAATGCCGACAAGATACAAGTAATTATCTGTATGGGACGTACAATCTTTGTTGCACATGATGTCATCATGACGTTCAGGTATAAAATCTCAAAAAAAAATAATAAATAAATAAATAAATAATAAAAAAAATAAATAAAAAAACCTATTGAACACCGTCGGACTGTGATAGAATTATGTATAGAATATGTAAACCCAATGTTTTTCGACGAAACATAGCAAATTCAAAAATTGTCTACACGATTAGACAAATAAAGTGGAATATTTGAATTAACGCTATGGGTCTTTCGTAGAATGAAATGGAATTTAAAAACCTTTCAAGAGATTAACATTTCGAAATAAAAAAAAAATGTGTAACACGAAACTTTAAAGGTATTAAACAAATAAAAGGAATTTACCAATAACCATTTCTACAAACACTGGTTTCATATAAATAGTAAAAATTTTACCACGAAGATATTTATAGCATGCAACTGAGATGTTACAGCACTAACTTAAAATCATGTGCACGTACGAAGTTCTCGTATATGCTCTACATGACATGTCTTCGCCTACCCATCCCACGATATCAGATTTAAAAAAATAATTCATGAAGGTATGCCTTATACATTTATTTATTTTACATACTGGGGAAAAAAATATCCGTTTAATATCGGATAACCCGTGGGTTGCGACCAAACAATTTCACTCGTACGTGGTGAATCACAAAACAATGGGATATTATGAGCAATTCGCATATAAATGTTATCAAAATTTAGAATATTGATCAATTTGGGGGAAAATCCACATTCTGTACTATAACAAACTTTAATTGTTTACTCAGATGAGTTTCAAATGAGAATTAGTAACATGAAATTGACTGTGTTTGATTTCTTAGTGATATTGATTATTAGTGTGAAGGAAACATTCCGCGAATTAACCAAAATAGCGATAAAAATACAATATTTCTTCCCATAGAAACTACGGATTCAAAATTAATTTATGATATATACGAACCATAATTTCAAAATTTAAGCAAATTCATTATGGGTCCACAAATCTAAAGAAAAACACTCTAAAGATAAATGGAATAGTTTTGCAATTTCAGATTCCTAACACATAATTATTATTTAAGCAATGAATCTTTGTCTTCGATAACCTAGCGGAAAAGCAAACCGGAAGCAGTTTTGCTTTTACCGTAATACTCGTTCGAATATGTTGGTGATTGAAATTATTTTCTTCCTCTCTTTTGAAGTATTGATATGCATGTACAAGATGGCGATAACAGTTATCAATCTCATAATATCTATAAACAATATAAAATCGAGAACAGGATGGGATCAGATGCCTAGAAGGAATAAGCATCCCTGTTGATCGTGGCTTTCGCTGTGCGGTATCTGTCTTGATCAGAATAAACCCTATTCAAAATCAGTACGAACAGAACGGCCTAACTTGTATAAAACAAGTTAATCTACCAGCATTATCACATTGTAGTATGTACGATTCGTAATTCATTTATTGGGAATGAATGATTCCCAGTTCATCCCTTGGGAAAAGAATGCTTTCTAATCCATTTATTTAGAATTGAATGCTTCCTAGTCCATTTATTGGAAATACAATGCTTCCAAGTCCATTTTTGGGAATGTAATGCTTTCAAGTCCATTGATTGAGGATATAATGATTCCTAGTCCATTTATATATTTATATAAGTGTCGGATCCACACAGTCGCTACAAGGTCAAATACAAAAATTACATAGATCACCAGTATGACCTACGACACGTACATTTCGATAAATCCTAGGGACGACCCGTCCCTTACTCTGGACAATCGAAAAGGCCCTACTAATAAAAATATGAATGAAGGGTCGGGAAAACACGGACCCCTGGACGTACCAGAGGTAGGATCAGGTGCCCAGGAAGTGAGCATCCCCTGTTGACCGGTCACAGCCGTCGTGGGCCGATATTAGTGGGCCTTTCTGTCATGAAACACTTATGTATATGACATGGTCATGAACTGACATGAACTGATCATGCACATCGCCACTTCGTATTGTTATATGTATATATTTCAAAGGTCCTGTCCTCTGCCATGCTTTTTGTAAAAGCCATGCATGCATAATTTTAGGACGCCATTTCTATGGTATTTTCAGCAATGGTATTTTGCGCTGTCTTGGGATTTGGATTTTTGTTCCAGGAGAATCAGCCGCTTTGGTACATGACAATGATACGTACAAATTCTGACTTCAGAAAAAGTCTAAATTTCATACAGAGACAGGAATAATGTTCAGTCCTAGGCTTTCATAATTAAGTTTGTAATTAACTCATCTTCATTTGACGCTGGGGAGGGGGGATATGTCGTATAATATTATATTAAGATTACCGTATATCAGATGTGCAATTTTTTAACCCGTTATGTCATTCAGCTATGCTTATAATGTGAATGCTATTTGAAAATCACAAGGAAACATGAAAAATTGAAAAAGAGTTTAGCTTGAATAATTATTGTGGATCGAACCCCCAAAACAAAATTTTATCAAATGCAGCTTTATCAGTAGACCCATTGTGCACATCTATATAATTCATTCGCCACAAAATGCAAGATTTAAGAGAACAGTAGAATAAATCTCTGAAGAGATATATTACATAGTTAAAACAAAAGCATGTTGAAGTCAGACGTGCTCAAAGTACGAGAATTGAAACAATACTATTACAGGAAATATCTGCCAAATCGTTGAAACATCAAATCGAAAATATTGAAGATATTGAATGTACTCGCAATATTGAATAGCATGAAAATAAATTATACTGTCTCAGATTGGAGACCAAGAAAAGTACATTTTCATAACAGGTTTAATAACAAATCATTTGATTATTTTCACAGAATTCCTAAACAAAACTTTAACGATATGTTTACAAACAATATAGATCTTCATAATGCTATGCTAACAATTATATATTTTTATGTGCTATATGATACTAATTCTTTGAGAATCAATAACTATAGTTAAAACTTTCTTTGGAAATTATTGCGCTACTTACATACAAGTGTACGGCACGCATGAAGGTTTTGAGATTCACATGCAAAGCATGTCAAGAAAACAAACGGTTTAAAGGACTATTACCCGTCATTTTGACATCGGAAATTTTTCTTGTAAAATTGTGATTTACTATTTCAATGACAGAAAAAAATACGGCTTATCAACTTTTGTTATTAATATTTGTGTTAAAAAACTATTCAGAGGCTCCGAATTAAGCAAAATTGCATTATTGTCTTCCCGTACAAAAACAGATTTCTGTATAATGCTACACATTCAATAGAACTGAAATCTTTATTTTGATAAAATCTTAAAGTTTTAATTCTATTAATGATTATGCTTAAAGTTACATACAAAAACCATCATAATAGCACATTTTAATAACAAATAAAATTTTCATTTTCAAAGCTTATATTGCTTTAACCCTGTCTTTAATTGTGTCAACATACTCCATAAATCGCGTTAAAAATGAAATGAAGTTATTTTTATTTTTCAGTGTTTTACATTGTATTTTCATTTCTGTCGGAAAAATCCCAACCGTGCAAATAGTCGTCCTATATTTATCAAGATTCATACGCAAATGGTTCACTTTCATGAGGAAATGGCTATCATTTCAATTGGTAGACATATCGAAAGTGAAAACATTGGAAATGTAAACATGTAAACATGATATAAAGACAGTTAAATGTGTAGTATACTTTTTCAGAGCGCCAAATTAATATAAAGTCAATTGAAAATATCTTTAATTATTTGAAGATATCATGATTGATGAAAGCAAAGATTTGATGCGTGCATTAATTCAATTGATGAAAGCAATCATCAATTCAATCGATACCCGCAATACTGTGGTGGAATTATTGCTCGTAAAATATATTGTTTGTTTGCTATTTTCTTCCACACTTAACAATTTTTCAGTTATCTGGTGACGTCCGGTTTTTATTGGTGGAGGAGAGAACCCAGATACAATGTATCCGGGAAGAGACCACCGACCTTCCGAAAGCAAACCGGCAAACTTTCTCACATATATCGGAACGAGCGAGAATCGAACCCGTGCCGACTAGAGGTGAGAGGCCTTATGATTTTGAGCGCGATGCTCTAACCACTCGGCCACGGAGGACCCCTCGTAAAATATAATTTGGAGCTCGGTATAAATATTAATGATTTGATGATCTCTTTAATGTTTAAAACGCTTTTATAAAAGGAATTAATGCGCATGTCAATTCTTTTCAAGAGAACAACAATTCAATTAAAGAGATCATTTAATTTAATTGTGGATATGCTGAATTGAAGGTAGATGCGCTCTCTAAAAGAATAATTGCTCGCATCAATTGAATTATTATTCTCTTCAATTGAATTGTGGCGCGTATCAATTCTATTGTTGATATCATTAATTTATTTTAAGAGAGCAATTATTCAGTTATAGTGTTTAACAATTCAACAGAATAATTAATGCTATCAACAATTCAATTATTGTGAGCAATAATTCAGAATTAAAAATATTAATTATTTGAAGAGATCTTTAATTGAATTGCTGCGAGCATCAAACGAATTAACGATATCTTCTAATAATTAAAGATATTTTCAATTATTGCAATTTATGTTAATTTGGCACTCCATATAAGTCAGACTCCACACCACTAACTATCATAAATTTATGCGTTACGTTGTCGTAAAACATACGTCAAAATTCTATGACGTCACTATAAGTATCGGTACCAGAGGCTGTAGCCAAGCGCTTGACGATGATATCTTCACTAGCCAAGGGTGACGATCCACGATGTGAAAGAGAAACACTTGATATCTTCATCCTTAGCTAGCGAAGATGGACGAAGGTATATTAACTATTTTGTTTTTATTATTACAAAGGTCTGCTGCGGCCGGATATTAAACCAATGACTGTCATAGACTGGAGTCTTAAAGAATAAAAGTAGTAGAGAAAAAAGTTATTCTCCTAATACAACTTTTTAGTATTTTACCTAACATTTACTTCTTGGTTTGGTTTTCCGTTCTTCTTCCTCAAATATACGTCACGTTTTCGTTGAACGTTATATTTCTATGATGTCACAATTGCTTTCACAATCGGCAATTCTCGGATGATTCCGTTACAATTAGGCTTCACTACACAGTGTGGGAGGTACGAACCACGCGAGAAGTTCCGAATGTATCTTTCATGAATCATCATGTGCTTCAATGCGTCCACACAATCGTATCGTAACTATTCGGCTATTTCCGTATCCGCAAAAATGGACGAGTGTGATCCTATTGATAGCCCACCTCCACACATACACACACATTACGCATTAATGGTGGAAACACTGACTATGAGGACGTATGCATATATTGTGAAGTGTGTTGTTTGTAGCAATCTAGAGATTGATTTGAACATATTTTATTGTCAAGATGTTAATAACAAAAGGATCAGGTACAAGTTCTTAAAACTTAGAACACCTTCTCCTATGTAACAATTAATGACAAACATAAAGTTTTATAACTAATTACATGCAATGGTATCAAAGGTCATTTCAATATAAAGCAACAATGAAAGTTCTTACAGTAGATATACTTATTCAAAAGTTACCATATTGTTTATATGAAATGTAAAACAGATTTGACATCAAAATCTACCAGATCGTTTTATAAACAATTGTACATTAAAAAATAGTTTTTCATTGTCATCAATACTAATAGAGTTGTCTCCCCATAGTAACACATGTGTATCCACAATATGCAAATTATCCATTTTAAAAACAGCATTGAATAAATCGTTTCTTGCAGCAGAATATTTAGTACAAGAAAAAAAGAAGTGGTAGGCGTCCTCTGTTTTTCCACATGAACATAGAGGACTATCTATAATATTACATCTGAATAAATCATTATTCAATGCACATTTATGCCTTAACCTTGTATGGATTATATTCCAATAGCGTTCTCCATGCGAAAAATAAGAGGGTCGAGGTTTTATTGGTACATGTAGACTTTGTTTAAAAGAATTTATAGAACTTGATTGTCTTATTTCCATCGGTACTGAATTCCATTCGTCTATCGCTAAAGGTACAAAGGATGACTTATAAATATTTAATCTACACTTGGGAATACTATAATTTTGCGATTGTCTTGTGACATAATTTGATTCGTGTGACCGTATGCTTGGTAAAATATTTTGAAGATAATCTGGTACCATATTATGATAAATTTTATACATAATTGTTTTTAATTTGACCCTTCTTCTGACAATAAGTGGTTCCCACCCAGTTTCGAAATAGAGTGAGTCACGTGATGCCAACGAAGTAAGACCTGTGACTATCCTTGCAGCTGCTAGCTGTAATTTTTATAGCTTTTCAGAGTCTTGATTTGAACACCCACCCCATACTTCAGATGCATATTCCAGAGATGGCCTTATAAAAGTAGTGTATAAAAGGGATAAAGTCTTAGCGCTGACCTTAAATTTTAATTTTTTAAGCAACCCCAGTTTCTTATTCGCACTGGCTAATAGCGAATCAATGTATGTTGACCAGCTGAAATCATGTGAAAAAATAATTCCTAAATGTTTTTGTGTTGACACAAAATCTAAACTACAGTTTTGAAATTCTAAAGAAGGTAAATCTACATTTTTTTTAGTACTAAAAAAGACAGCTTTTGTTTTTGATGGATTAAACTTCAATAACCATTGCTTGGACCACTCATTAAGTTTTTCTAAGTCATTATTCAACTGTAGTTGGATAGTTTGGGTATTTGATGAACAGTGCTGTAAAGAATTATCATCGGCATATAGCCTACATAAACCTGACATGTTTTCTGCTACATCATTGACATATATCAGAAATAATAGGGGACCTAATACCGAACCTTGAGGAACACCAGCTTGTACAAATTTTGAACCTGATACTGTGTTTCGAAGTAAAACTCGTTGACTTCTATAATTCAAATAACTTTCAAACCATTGTAATAGATGTCCGTTAACACCATATAACTCTAACTTAAAAAGAAGTCCCTTGTGCCAGACTCTATCGAATGCTTTTGACAGATCACAAAAAAACCATGCAACAATGTTTTCCCTCATCTATGGCTTTGACTATACTATCATATGTTTCAATGAGCTGATACACAGTTGAATGTCCAGGTAAAAAACCTGCCTGATACTTGTAAAAAAGACTATTTGTATGAAAATAATTGTACACATACTTGAAAATAACACGTTCCATAATTTTACCTACACAACTTAATAGTGACACAGGCCTATAATCTAGAGATCAAGAGGTGAAGTGGAAGTTAAAGTTTTTCTTTTATATACAGTTTAATTTTGCGCACTGTTATTCTTGGCAGACTATTTTGCAATTTGTATGGGGTTGTTGTCGATGTCTACGAGGAAATGTAGACAACACGATTACTTACGGACCAAATTTGAAATATATCAAACAGCTGATGCATGTAAATATCTAAATACTAAAATTTATTAACTTTCAAAATCCAAAACTTTTCATCTGCGACTTCACAAAACAATCATTTGTAAAGCAAATGTTGTAGTTCCCGTATCTTACAAATCCTAAAATTTATACATGTATCTGAAGTAGCGTCCGATATAATATTGAACTGCTGTATAAATACAGCCCACTGAGCATCTATGGAGCGCCAAATTAACATAAGCTCAAACAACGGAAGATATTTTTAACTATTTAAAGATTTCAATTTAATTATTGCGCGCAATAATCGAATTAAAGTTCGCATCAAATCAATTATTACTGTCATCAACTGTCATCAACTGAATTGCTGCGCGCTACAATTTAATTATTGCTCTCATCAATTCAATTTATGAGAATATCAATATGGTGGAAATATTGCTCGCATTAGTTAATCTAGTAATAGACACTCCCCGGAAAGTCCTTTCGGAACTTCAACCATTTCAGACCTATTTGTACACATACCATTTCGTAAAACAACATTATTTCATTTTATTTTAGTCTTGGGACATTTATATTGCGTATTTTCTCTCTTTCTGATTTGAATATTTGATGACAGATCTCTACATATCTACCTTCATTGATAAATAACACTTTAAACAAGAAGACGACTTCTTTTGTACTAAATGAATTGTGTATAAATTAACAGAACATTTTTACGGGGATTTAGTCCGCGTCTAGTTACTCCGGCTGAAAACACTAGGCCCTACATATGAATGAACACTGTATTATGACTGTGTCTACGACATTAGATCTAATTTATTGCCTTAGTTTTTATCAGTAGCAGTCATCCACAGATTAATCATTACCACCGATGTTCACAGGCGATTGTTTCTTAGACTTTGTAAGCTATGCTGTTGAATGATAAATGTTATTAAGTAGCATAGTTTAACAGTCTCCTCTGTCGACGTTGTATGTCACACTATTGGGTTTCAATGTAGATCAACCCCAAATGTTTAATTCACTACTTCTCCAACCCCATGCTTTGACACAATCAGTACATCTCTAGGATCTTCTATGTTTACCTTTTAAATCGATGCATATCTGATTCTAGGTCAGATGGATACAGACATGCAGATATAAAAGTTACAAAGTTGTCTCTTTTAAGAAGTTTTTGTTATATATACACGGGTTGTCCCAAAAATCTTGGACATTCTCATTCTACATAAAAGTTAATGAACGGGATAATTGGTAAATGACGTAGTAGTTACACGATATTAAATAAAGTATTCCAGCTGTATAATTCAATGATGCTTTCTGAGGGCACATAGCGGTGCATGTTTCGATGTTCAAAGTGTGAATCATGGATGAAACGTTCATTGACAATGACTGAAGTTCAAAATTATCAATAAATATTTAAACTTAAATTCAACGGTTACAGTATGCGTGTAAAATAATGGTTTAGTAATGCTTGAAATTGCAACATCACTGCTTTAATGGTCCGCATGTGTATCTTATATGGGTTCCCTATCGAACAAAAATGTGACAATGCAGATCATGCAGTCTCTCATTTGGAAATAAACTCTGCTCTTAAAAATTACTTAGCGTCACTAAAATATACATGTACCTGTAAGGGTTTCCGACAATAAATCATTTTCATGTGCTTATCTGTCATAGTATTCAATATCAATTTTTCAGCACGATACAAATTCGAAGGAACAACATAGCAACGTGATGTTGATCTTTAGAACTCATGGCCGGTATCGCCAAGAAAAGCAAGGTCAAGGACGTGGATTTATGTGATTGCGTGATGTTGTGTGATGTTATACACATTGTAGAATCGAGACTTCAAAATTTGTATTCATAATTTTTATCCAATCAATAAATTTATTTCTAAAACCAAAATAATTCAGTACTTTGTAAATAAAATTCCATGATATCGAGTCAAAAGCTTTTTCAAAATCAGTAAGAACTAAGAGACTGGAATATTTTTTGCTTTGGTATATGACATAAGATCATAAATGAATCTTATATTTTCACCTATATATCTACCTTTGATAAAACCAGATTGTGTATCTGAAATGAGGGCGTCTAGAGTTGACTTTATCCTGTAGCGTAGGCACCCAGATATAAGCTTATATAAGACATTTAGTAAAGTTATTGGACACCAATTCTTTAAATATTGTCTTGGTTTGTCACCCTTTGGTATACAAGAGATAATACCAAATCTTTGTGAAATTGGTAATTTTTTCTTATGAAAAATACAATTTATTGCTTTTAGAATGTAAAATTTCAAGTCTTTCCAAAAAAAAAAAAATGAAAAAATTCAGCAGTGAAACCATCACTACCTGGTGATTTATTATTTTTCATATTTTTCAAAACATTCAAAATTTCACTTTCGAGAATTTCACTTTCGAGATACTCAGATATGTTTTTCATTAAGTCTTTTACTTTCAGATGAATCAATGATATCACTGAGATTCAAATTAATAAGTTCAAAGTCTCTATTTGCATATAAATTTTCATAAAGTGTTTTAACTTTGTCTAATATTTCGAAATGATCACAAACAATTTTATTTTCATTGATATCAACCCTTTTTACTACTTTGTTTATGTAGTTACGAGATTCTAAATTGCAAAAATATTTTGTAGGCTTTTCACCTTCTTGAACCCATCTAGCACGTGATCTTATTAAATGACCCTGCATTTTTTCTCTTCTTAAATGCTCGAGAGCTAATTTGTTTTTCTTCAAAAGAATATGTATTGCATTTATTTTGAGATTCCATGTTTTCTATTTCTTCTATTAGCGATTTTTCAAGTTCATCTCCTTTCTTTTCTTATATGAAGAGAAAGAAATGGTGATTCCCCGTATTTCCATTAGCATAACTTCTAAAAACAAACTGTCATCAATAGAATAAATACAGTTTTAGTCATCTTCATTATATGAAGTGTTTTGTAAATATTTCAATTTTAATTTTTGAATTGTTTCTTTAACTTTTTCAACATATGTCGTATCATGTAATAAACAGTAGTTAAATTTCCATATGTCCCAGCCTCTTTTAAAGGAGTTGAATTTTAAACTTAAAACTACAATAGAATGGTCTGACCTATATCCAGGTTTAATTGTGAAATTTTCTACTAAGTTGATAAGCTTTCAGATATAAGAATATAGTCAAGACGACCTTGTCTACATGGATTTTTCCTCCACGTGTATATTTTCTTGTTTGGATTTAGAATCCTGTTGTAATCAACAATATGTAAATCTTCCATAATTTCTATGAATTTGTCTCTAGCTTTTTGGTTGTTAACATTAATATAATTATAAGTATCAATAGAAGGGTTTAGAGTAAGATTTAAATCACCACATAATATGAAATATTCATTATCAAATTCCAAAATTGTTTCCCGGATTTTTTCATAGAAGTCAGGACAATCAACATTTGGACCATAAACATTAATAAGAGTTAATCTATTATCCTTTATTGTAATATCCAGAGCAAGTAGATTTCCCCCACAGTCTCTTTTTTTCTTTGTGAATTGTAAATTCCAAATTATTAATAAAAAGGACACCAACACCCTGTGAATTGGATTTGTAAGAACTAAAAATACATTTGTACCCCCATTGAGTTTCTACATTTGTTTCTCTCTCATGTGTAAAATGTGTATCTTGCAAACACAGGATAGAAAATCCCTTTTACTTGTAGTAATTCAGGACAGTTTCTGTGGTGTTGCTTGTCCTTGACAGTTCACCGTAACAATTTTTATGGAATCATTCATTTATAAAGATTTTAAAAATATTAAGCAACCTGCAAACAAAAATTCCTATATAATCACTGCCATATTCTACCACACTCTCGCATACACTCGTATATATAAATAATAACAAAAGAAGCACATGGCTTTGCAACAAAACTAGAAAAGATGCATGTACAAAAAGAGAAAAGGTCATGGCAGAAAAAAACAACCAACCAACCAACCAAAAAAAAAAACAAAAAAAAAAAAATAAAATAATAATAATAACCCAGTGCAAAAAGATTAGACCAAAAGAGCTAAATGAAATGGTTTCTTCCTGAGTCCCAGCCACAGATTGAATTTTATCGTCAAGGCCATCTTTCTCCCACAAATCCGCCTTAATGTCTCCAACTTCTTGTGATAATTTTGCGAGAGTTTTCTAGGGTTCCGTTACCGTTAATTGTTCAATGTCAGGGGCAAAGGCCGCCGTAGTTTGAAAAGGAATTAAATGTCCAAATCAACCAGAGGGGGAACGGCTGTCGGGTGCCCGTGACTGTGTTGGTGATTCGTTCTCATGGGCGCGGATCACTTTGTTTCCCCTGCGTGTTCGACCATTGTACAACAAAGGAAATATTCCAATTTTCAAAATGAAAGCAAACTTTCCTTTGTTTTTAAAACTATCCTTCACTGTATCAAAAATAAAGAAAGATCGGCAGTCTTCGGGACCGGAGAAATGATTGATAAGCTCGGAATTTGGTCTAAATATCTCCCTCTAAAAATACACGACCGCCATGTCCAATAACCACGTGACATCTCTATTTTTGACATTTTGCTGTTTTTAACACCCCGACCTTTCTTGGGCGGAAAATTTTCTGTATCCGCTAATGAATTGTACAAATCTGGAAACAAGATACCTTTGCTTACAAGCTGGGATTTCGATTTTCATTTCAAAAGCTCAATACAACTTCACAGATGATGTCCATTTTAAGATATGAACAACTTCTTTTGTTGGTCGGCGCGGTCTCGAATCTTGCTCCCGCCGATATATGTGAGAAGTTTGCCAGTTTACTTTCGGAAGGTCGGTGGTCACTTCCCGGGTACATTGTATCTGGGTTCCCTCCTCCACCAATAAAAACTGGACGCCACCAGATAACTGAAAAATTGTCGACTGTGGCGGAAAACAACAAACAATCAATTAATCTTTTGTGGAGCGTTGCTTAAACCCCATTACATCAATTTTTTTTTAATTTTGAACACTAAAAACTGGGTTTTTTTTTCACAAACCATACAAAACATATTAATTCTCTTGTTTATGAAACATTGCTGATTCCTATAAACAAGCAAGCTGACTATTCTACCCATTTCTACAGTCACGTGCTACCCTCGCTGTTAGGTCCGTTGTAATCGGAACATCGCTCGGTCTTTTCTCTACTTGATGGAAAAGGCCGAGCGATGCATGAGCATTTCGTAAGGCAAATGCCCTGGGAGCATCCCAAACCCGAACCCTATTTCATAATTGTTGAAATATATTTTAAAACAATATAAGTGACGAACCAGGTATTTGTAGAAAAAGCCGTTTATTTTAACCCCCATTTTGCCCTCAGGTTAACGTTTGAAAATTCCCAAACCTTATTAACATCTACAGGATACCACGTAATATATTCCAAAACGATTGATTGGTTACTGCTTAAAATAAAAGAGGAGTTTGAGAAGAAGAAAGTGTGACAGACGCTGATAAAACAGCGGCAACACTTATCAAGAATGATATACGAAACATGCCTGTAGATAAAACATTCTATCCAAGCGTTCAGGATATTCTGTCAAAAGAGGGTCATTTATCAGACATTTTATCATCATTTCTGAAAACCATAAATTCTGAGAATGTCCCTTCTACTAAAGTTACTTCAATTGGACAAGCTATTATACAAGCCACAAGACCAAGACTAGTGATAGAACCTCCTCAAATTGGACTTGAGGTACAACTGCATCATATGTTTGGATCCAGGTTTCTAATAGACACACTAAACACCATGGGGTTTTGTTCATCATACTCTGAAGTCAAGAAATTCGAAGACGAATCACATTGTCTACAATTCTTAGCAGATAATGTAGACTATAACATCAATACCATTGATGGAAGTAACACCTTTCATGGTATGGGGATTAGATCTTGTTTGTCTCCAGGGTTAATGAAAAACCCTCAACGCATACAACGCTTGGATGTTACTAGTGATGACTTAATCGCATCTGGCCACATCAACCTATTTTACTTCAATGCGGAAAAACACAAGGAGTTTACGCAACTTAAATTCCAAGAGCTGAGCTCTTAAAAGCAAGAACTTTTCTTGGAAGATCGACATCTTGAGAAATGTTGTATGGCCTTTAAGATCACCTATGCCTGCTTGGTCTGGGATGATGCAAATGGTTGTAGAAGGCGATAATCAAGGGGTTTCGGATATAACGCTTTTGTCCATGATTGATCTGAACCCAAGTGATTTGAATTGCATCTTTGATGTTTGTTTCTAAAGAAGCTTCACGACATAATCGAACTACAATCATAACGTTTGATCAACCATTGTACTGGAAAGCAGTTATGATGATAAGCAGTGAGGAATGTAGCAACATAGTTGTGCGTCTGGGAGCTTTTCACACAGAGATGAGTTTTCTTGGCAGCATCGAAAGAATTGTCACACTCTAGGCTTAGAGAAATGCTAGAACTCATGTATGCACCAAACGCTGTTATTCATATGTTAAGTTTCTCGTACAGTTTGAGCAATGCTGCTTTTAGACACTGCACTACAATGCATGCTGAACGAACATATATTTGGTTTGAATCAGTGTGATGAAGTTGAAAGTGATTTTAAGGAAGCAAATCCCATTTTAAACAAAGTAGATGAGTTCAACATGCTCTTGATGATACTGTTTTCTCTGCATTGGAGAAGCGCATTCAAGATGAAACGAATAAAATCAAACATTCTCGAACATCAAAATTATGGCTATTATTTATTGAAATGGTTGCCATTTTGAAACGCTTTTTGATTGCAGAAAGGACAGGGGATTGGCAGCTTCATCTATCGACATTGCAGGAAATGTTGCCATATTTTGCAGCTGCAGATCACAAACTGTATGCTAAATCTGTTTATTTGTATCTATCTCAAATGCAGGACCTAGACATAATCCACCCAGAGGTATATAATCATTTCATGAAGGGAAACCATGTTTTACGTAGAACCTATCGGTATTGGTCAGGTTTTCTACTGACGTAATTATAGAGCAGGTATTGATAAGAAGCGTACGGGCGGATTAATACGTGGAAGATAAATGGGGGAAGCTTTTGTCTATGCCAATATTAGCAGAATACAATCAAAAGATGCAACCATTTACTGACACAGGATACCAAACAAGTGACCAGCATGTTGATATGTCCAGATCAAGAATGGAAAAAGACAACAAAGATATCATTGTATTGCGCGACTTCTTGAAAGATAGGGACGCTTTTGTCTTACATGACAAGACTTTGCGTAATATTGAAACTGGAATGATTGCAGACAATGACGCAAATGCAGATGCTGCAAAGAGTATAGGCAATAAATTATAGTCTATAGCTGGACAATTGGCCTCAGAAATTTCATTCAAAAAGAAAGATCAAGTGGTAACTCTTGATATAATACGAACATCGAACACTAATGTCACACAGTTCTCACAGATTGATCCTCAGCTCATGTTTCAGAGGTTGACAGCTGTTGGATCAGAAACACTCAACACAACAACTGAGTTGTTTCAATACGAACTTTCAAGCTTTCCGTCATCAATATCTGAATCAAATGGTCTTTTAAAGCAGGCAGTAAAAGCTACGCTTGGTGAAGCTATATGGAGCACAGGTGACTGTCATGCTGAAGAACTTCCCACAACAAATGTGGTGAATGTTATCGATGGAGGATCTTTACTGCATCGAATACCATGGTCCAAAGGCCAGACGTTTTCTCAGATTTGCTCAAAATATGTTGATCATGTCAAAAGGCGTTTTTAAAAATCCATCATTGTTATAGATGGTTACAATAGTACGTCATCTAAAGATGTGTCTCACATAAGACGCAGCAAAGGAATTCAAACAAATACTGTAACATTTACTGAGAACATGCCACTGAGAATAAAGAAGGAAACATTGCGTTTGAATGAATTGAATAAGCAACGGTTTGTTGACCTCCTTGAACGAAAACTAGAGGAAAGCAATGTTGAAGCCATACAAAGTGAAGGTGATGCAGATTTGTTGATATGTCAGACAGCTGTTGATAAGGCAACGATTACACTGTTGGTGTATATGGAGAAGACACAGATTTGCTGTTTCTGCTGTGCCATTATGCAAAAGATGATAAACATAACATTTTTTCACCTCTGATAAACAAATGTCAATGAAAGCCCACAGAGTTTGGGATATATCTAAAGCACAGTCAGTTCTTGGAATTGATGGTTGTCGTCAACTCCTTTTTATTCATGCTTTAACAGAGTGTGACACAACTAGTCGTTTGCATGGCAATGGAAAACCTGCTGCATTGAAAAAAGATAATGAATGATGGTTATCTAAAATCGCAAGGAGTTGTATTTCTGCAAGATTGATTGATTGATTGATTGGGGTTTACTCCGTGTTGGCAATATTTCAGCCATTTTACGGCGATTAAACAACTGAAATATGGTTGGTTATGAAAGCTGAAGTTTCCCTGACGGCCCTCAGTGAGCCTACTCTTTTTTGGAAATCAAGGAAACGATCTTTTACGTGTCAAGGGAGTTGGAATCCTTGACACGGGGCACCTTTTAACGTCCCATCCGACGGACTTTCTGCAAGAAAATGTTAGCAAAGAAAATATAATCAAGGCGGGAGAGGAAGCATTAGTCGGCTTGTATGAGACGGTATAGAAATTCTCATGTGGAGAAAGTTTACGACCAAAACGATGTTAGTTAAGAGACAATTTATCAAAATTTAAGCCAAACGTCAAGAAAATTGCTACAAAGCCAATTACCAGTGAAAACAAAGGTGTTTATATGTATAAATGCCATATTAAAAATATACATTTCTATAATTTGCGGAAAATTGGGGGGGGGGGGGGTAAAATGCTGGGTTTTCATTGAAAAATGGCGGAAATCTGGAAACAATATAATAACTAAAATAAATCAATGAGCATCAATTTAAAATTCCAACTTACCTCACAGATTGACGTTGCTGTTACTGGAAATCATTTCCAAAATGAATATACATAGAACCATGACTGCAGGATACCATGAACTTAACCTAACTCCGGTAGATGCACAAATTATTAAAGAGCAGAATCTCAATCAGAACAGCGATGTTAAAATAAACAATATCTTGATTTGATATAGCGTATATGCACGTGTTGTCGATTGCTGGTACTTCTACTGGCCGTGTTTCTGTGATTTCTCGTCTGGTTATAGAAGAGTATCAGGTCGGAGATAATGAGAAATGATATAGACACTTTTTTATGTCCCCACCATGAAATGGCTGAGTCATAGTGTGTGTTACCCCTTAATGCCCGTCATATAATTAGTTTTCTGCACTTTTTTTCCTGGGGTAATAGATGATGAACTACCATGTGGTATATATTCTTATACTGTTAACCTACAGATCAAGTCGACTTTCATGTTAATTGATCAATTCAGTGGCGGATCTTGAATTTGAGGGCTTCAGTGGCGGATCTTGAATTTGAGGGCTTCAGGGTTTTGAGACTATTTAAGGTTACTTTTATTGGTTATTGTAGCTATACTTTATACATAATAAAATCAATAAATAACAGCAAATAATTGATTTGTTTATTTTTGTGCACTTGTTTATATGTGTAATCTTAAATCTTATATTTTTGCTCTTATCTACACCATGTAATTCTTTTTATTATCATTAGAAAAAATATATTATCATTTATCAACATATGCAACTTACATCTTAAAAATTAATAAAAATTAACCTATTTCAAGTGTGACTATAATTAATTTATCTAAGGGACCAAGCAATATTTATTGCCGTGGTGGGACCGGTGCAAAATATGATGGGACAGATACTTCTTTAATGACAACACGACATGGGACAATGATTTTGTTTTGGTGGATGGATGGGATGAGACATTTGGTTTTTTACTGACAAAAATGCGAAGAATTTTTTCAAAGATTTATTAAATAAACTTTTATCAACAATAAAACACATTTTGATGATCATAATTGATCTTAATCTTTATATACGCATAATGGGGTGAATCATGATCCATAGTCCAAATTTTGACTGAATCAGAAGCACCGTGCATTGACTTGTTTTGTTTTTTTTGTTTTGTTTTTTTTATCGGCTGTAATGCAGGAAACCGTCAAACAGAAAATCCCCAGTATTAACGCATTCCATGATAAACATTAATTTAAAATAGATTTCTCGAATAATATTAACTATGACACAAGAGGCACTAACTACAACTGAATTATACGTCAATTAAACTACGACTGATATCGACTATGAAATGTTGTATTCTCCACAAATGTAAACAAATACATTTTTTCAATGAAAAATTATTATTTTATATTATATTATATTATATTTTTCCTTTTACTAGTAAATTATCAATAATAGTTTTTGGTGAAACTTGCTCGGACAACTTAGCTATTTCGAGTACGTTGCTAGTGTCAATCTTTGTCTTTTATTCGACAGTCTTTTTTTCAGTGTTTTCTTTTGTTTTCTAGTCTTTTTTCTTTCTGTAGAGGTACATATGCGTTAGCTTCTGTCGGAACTTAGAGTATCATGGATAAAAATTTAAGGGAAAACAATCTTAAAATACTTACATTAAACTGCCAGGGACTAGGTGACATGAATAAAAGAAGAGATGTTTTCAAAATTCTCAGATCAAAAAATTATAATATTTACTTTTTGCAAGACATACACTTTACTACTGAAAAGGAGAACATGATCAAAATACTATGGGGATACAAAGTATTCTTCAGCTCTTACAAATCAAACGCAAGAGAAGTAGCATCACTTGTAAATAATAACTTTGACTGTGAAATCATTAGTGAACTTAAGGATGATAGCGGAAACCATTTAATGTTAGGTGTTATTATTGAGGATATACCATTTTTGTTGATTCGTAAATGTACATGGCCCTAACTCTGACACACCATGTTTTTACTCAGATTTACTTGATAAGATTGTAAAAGTGTATTCTACTCAGCATATAGTTATGGGCGGGGATTTTATTCTTATTTTAGATAAGGAACTAGATTCAATGAATTATAAGAATCACAACAATCCAAAGGCCGGTGCTGAAGTTTTGAAATTAATAGAAGTATTAAATCTCAATGATATATTCCGTGCCTACGATCCTGACTTAAAAAGATGTACACGGAGAAAGAAAAATCCCGTTAAACAAGCTAGACTTGATTTCTGCCTGATATCGGAATCGCTGCAACTCATGGTATCAAGCATTAGATATGAAAACAGTTATCGATAGATCATTCACCAGTTGTTTTACATTGCAAATTAAATGAATTCAAAAAAGGTAAAGGATTCTGGAAGTTTAACAACGCATTATTGGGGGACAGATATTATGTGGAAATGAATAAGAAAATGATTTTAAATGTTAAAAAACAATATTCATGTCTTGTTTATAATTTAGAAAATATACACCTTATAGAAAATGAAGACCTAAATTTCACTATAAATGATCAACTATTGTTAGATACATTACTTAAGGAAATTCGGGACAAAACAATTTCCTATGCATCGTACATAAAAAAGAAATTTAATGAGAGAGAATCTCTTCTTGAAAAGGAAATCAAAGAAATAGAACAGATCAATTATCAAACCTCTAGTGAAGAACTCTCAGAAAAGCATGAAGAAATAGAAACAATACGGAAACATATATTCAAAGGTCAATGTTTAAGATCAAGAATAAAATGGATAGATAAAGGAGAGAAAGCTTCAAAATATTTCTAAATATGGAGTCTAGAAACTATACAAGTAAGCAAATCCCAAGAGTCGAAAAAGATGATGGCTCAATCATTACATCTCAACATAAAATTTTAAATAAATCAAAACTCTTTTTATGAAAACTTATATAAAGTGAGAAATACTGTAGAATCAAAAATATGTATGAAAACAGATTAAACTTGTATGATTTCCCAAAACTTAGTGAAGAAGAATCTATAAGCTTAGAGGGTCCAGTAACCAACTCAAAGGTTCTTTCTTCTTTTTTTTTTTTTTTTAAAAAAAACGAATGAAAAATGACAAAAGTCCAGGCCCAAATGGTTTTTCTTGTGAGTTCTTAAATTTGTTTGGAAAGATATTGGAACATTTCTAACAAGAGCAATTAATAAATCTTATGAAGATCAACACTTTTTAGAACCAAACAAACTGAGTGTAATAACAAGCATACCAAAGGCAGATAAGGCAAAACAATACTTTAAAAATTGGCGCCCGGTTAGTTTATTAAATGTTGTATACAAAATAGCATCAGGTTGTATAGCTGAACGAATTAAAAAATTCCTAGACAAAATTATCAACAATGATCAGAATGGATTTGTGAAAGGCAGATTTGTAGGAGAAAATATTCGACTCATATATGATCTGCTACAGTACACAGAAACAGAAAAAAACATACCAGGTTTATTAATGCTTATTGATTTTGAAAAAGCATTTGATACAATATCATGGGATTTTTTAAATCAAACACTAAATATATTCAACTTTGGATCTTCATCCCTCATATGCTAAATGAACACATATGGTTTAATCCAAAAGTATAAATAGACAATACATCTGTCTTCTTGAAACATTATTACAATGCAGGATTTGTTTTCATTTCAGATCTTTTTGATAGTGATGGTAATTTCCTAAGTCTACATGATGTACTTAAGCTAAATATAAAAACTAACTTTGTTGAATGCTGGACTTAAAAGAGCAATATTGTTTGAGCTTTCTAATCACTTAGGAAAAATTGTAATAGAACCAATCCTTCCAAAGTCTCTCATGCCCTTCTATAAAAACAATAACGGGTATAAAGATAGGTATACTATTCTTTTGCACAAAAAAGAGAGACAATTACTTCTGTAAAAAATGGAGTGAAAACGGATACACTTTTACTGAAACTAATGGAATAAGATTTTTGAGCTTCCTTTCAAAGTTACACAAGAGTCAAAATTTCATTGGCTTCAATTTCAAATACTTCACAGAATATTTCCTACCAACGGATATTTATATAAAAGAAAATTAAGGACTCTTCAATGTGTGATTTTTGCGGTATTGATATTGAAACTTTGGAACATCTGTTTTTTGACTGTAGACAAATAAGGGAGCTATGGTGTGATGTTGAAGAATGGATTTTGGACCAGTTTCATATTACTGTAAATTTTGACAAGCTCACTGTGCTATTTGGTAAATAATATAATAGACATATATATAAATTTTAAAATTTGATTTTGCTTGTAGTAAAACATTAGATTGTTTCTTGTAAATATCAAAACAACCCACAAGTACATATAACAGCGATTAGAAAAATAGATATAGACAGAATTGTGGCTGAGAAGTACTTGCTTTTAAGAAACTGTAGATATGATGAATATGAAAGTCACTGGCAGAGGATATGTGAAAACTTATGATTAGTTACACATTTAAGACAATATGTACATTTCATTGTGTGGTTTTTCATCAAATAAGTTTACATTTTTTTGTGTGTATTTTTTTTCTTCCCTCTTTTAGATTCATCTAAATGTATTGTTAAAAAATATGTTACTAAGACAGTAATGCATTTGTACCGCACTTCTCCTCTCCCCCTCTCTCTTTCTCCCCCCCCCCCCTCTCTCTCTCCCTCTCTTCAAAAAATCCCTTTACATCATACATATACATACATAAAAGAATAAGATAAATTTGGAACTCCTAGTGTTATGGACTTGTATTCAAAATTGAATGTGTTGTGTCAACTACTCTGGTGATATGTAACTTATTTCTCATATGCGTATGCAACAATGTTATGTGTATGAAGTGAAAGTTTCTTAAATAAAAAAATTATATAAAAAACTATATTTTCTTTATATTGCAACATAAAAATTAAATTTCATTAATGTAAAATATAAACCAATATACTATACACGTATGTTGTAACACAGTAAATGTATTGGTGGATCTACGAGGGGGGGGGGGGGGATGTAAAATAGCTTGTGAACACTTCTCCTGTATGGCTTATTGAATATACTTGACATTTGTACAATACTTCATTGCCATTTGTAGATATGCATATTGTCGGAATGAGAGAATCCAATTATATTCCTAAAGGTTAAAGTAGATCTAAGAGGGGCGAAGGATGTTAAAATAGGTTGTGAACACGTCCTCTTTATGTGATAGACTTTAAACTTAGTACAATACTTCAATGCCATTTATAGCAGATTTGCATATTGTTGGAACAGGATGATCCTTCATGTTATAGTGGATCTAAGAAGGGCGGAGGGTGTAAAATAGCTTGTGCACACCTCTCCTCCCATATGGTTTATCAGAGTTCATAATGTCTATGTTCCTGCTCATGCCTTCTCCTCCCTAAATGCAGTACATAAGGGGGGGGGGGAGGTTTAATTTGGAGCACTTTCAATTTGGGGATCTTGGAAGACATTTTTTTGTTTTTTTGTTGTTTTTTTTTTTTGTTTTAGTTTTTGTTTTTGTTTTTGTTTTTGTTCCTCACAAAAACAATATCTAGTTTTGAATTAAACTTATATAGCATGACCATTAACAATTGGCGTGACTAGCCAGACAAGGGATGCTTACTCCTCCTTGGCATCCGTTCTACCTCAGCTTACTGTCTAGGGTTCTATCAATGTTCCCATGGGTACTCCATGTGAATGTCATTCTCTGTCAGGATCTCTTATTCATTGACATTCACAAATGTAATTTTAAACATGCAATAAAAATATTAACTTTTATGTTTGCATATATATATATGATACTAACGTTTTCTTAAAGATATTTGTATGGGACACATACTTACTTTTTTTTTTTTTTAACTGAATTTTCAAACACACCAGTCCCACCCCGGTTATAGATTATTACATGGTCCTTAAGAAGTGTATTCATAAAGAAATTTGCTCGTTTTTGAGTTAATATTGTATCTTATTGCGATTATTTTGTGCATTTATTCATAAAGAGATCTGATCGTTTTTGAGTTAATATATCTTATTACGATTATTTTGTACGTACTACATGTAAATTATATCATGTTTTGTATATGTATGTACAAGAACCCTGTGCCTAATCCATTTGTTACAACATCTATGCAATGAAATATGTTCAAATCTAGAAGTGTATCTGCAATATTGGTCATAAACAACGACCCGTCCAAACGCTCTCGCTCTCTCTCTCTCTCTCCTTGAAGCTTAGGGGGCAATGCAGTTTTTTCTCCCCTTGAAATATCATTGAAAGGGGGGGGGGGGAACAAACAAACAAAACACCATGCAATACTATAAGGATTTAAATTTTTTTTTTTTTACTAGTATCATCCACATGTATGTTATATGTCTATGCTTATATTAAGTCTAACCATCCACTTCCTTTTGAAAATGTGTCTGTACCGTACATAATGTTCAATACCCTAATTTAATGAAACTTGGAGTTGTCTCTCTTTGAGAGACAAATCATTAAAATTTAGTTCCAACAGAAGAAAAATAAATTGAAACATACAAACACTTCTTTTTAAATCGTCACGATAAGCAGTTAACGATATAATATATTTATAAATGCATAAGCAGAAGAGTGTAGGTAAAAGTGTTTTCACCTTTTGCGTAGTAATACACGATGTGTCATACAAGAACTACTTTATCAAAATGGAAGACTGTGATAAGTTGTTCCGAAATAAGTTCAAATTGTTCACTCTTTATGATTCTTAACGCTCCTATTATGCACGTAAAGGCATTTTGATTATATACTGTTGGTAAAAACTGTTCAAGGTTTATTTATCCGCGAAAAAGTGTAGCAGATATCCGAAAGCATTGTCTTTTTGTTATTGTTTTGCATCATAGACGGAAGTGGACCCCGAATTCCAAATTCCTATCAATTTAAGAATCAACGAAAATCTGGAGAATGGTGACTGGGATGAAATGTGATCTTGTGAATCAATGGAGCTGATATATGTTGCAGGTAATGAGTACGGTTGCTCACATTTAATCTACTTGCATGTCACCCGAAATTCCTCCAATATGCATAATTGAATTCTGTAGTTTTTAAAGTTGCTTTTGGCCGAAACCAATATTCTTCCTCCGGTGTTATTATATTTTAGTTGTTGCACACATTAGGGACAAGTATATCAGATGTTTTCATTGTAGAATCGTTTTAGGTAGTACAGTACATGTAGAACACGCTTATGATGGCCTCATTTTTTGTTTTATGGATTCATTCACACTTGATACATGTATGTATATTACAGCATTGTAAATTGACGTGTTTCATATTCAGGATTTGTGAATTAACTTTTTCAAGGTATTTTGGTGGAAATGTGGACAATTATAAGCCCACCTTATTTATTTTTAGGTGATATGATATACGATGCTCTACCTCTCTTTCACAATATTTGAAACAAATTTTCTTCAATACTCAGAGATTAGGGAAAATTAATTAGCTTATAAAGAACAGAGGCATGTTTGTATGTTTACTGTTTAGAATATTTGGCATTTTTTCGTAATTTTTTAATTTATTGGAATGATAGATTGCTGTTAAGTTTATTTCATTCCTGTT
Source organism: Ostrea denselamellosa (assembly GCA_024699665.1). Lineage (NCBI taxonomy): Eukaryota > Metazoa > Mollusca > Bivalvia > Ostreida > Ostreidae > Ostrea > Ostrea denselamellosa. Next base: position 6,602,703 of record JAMZEH010000052.1, read on the forward strand.
ATAAATTTGATTCAAACTTAACACATTTTATAATTAGTTGATCATAAGAAATATATTAATAGCAAGGAAAATGGCAATTTGTGATTATTTGCAGACTTGCTGATTTGGGTCATGTGTTGTCTTTAGACTTTTGTTATATATTTATTTTTAATTATTGAGATGGGACAGTATATACTTGATTTAAATCAAAGTAGGCATTTTTCTCAAATTACTGCAGGATGTGAGATAATGTGAGACTTGGGGATGATGCTAATATATAAAACGTACTTAATATAGTTTTGAGCTCTTTGCAGAAACCTGTGTATGTACCAAAAATTGGGTTATTATAGCAATTTATTGACATATTAATTAGGGTATTCATATGAATATATTTTCAAATTACCTTGTTTTAAATAGTGAAGTAAGGACATGAATTTATTATATATATATATATATATATATATATATATATATATATATATTTAAGTATTCATGGTAATCATGAATTAATGTAATTAGTACAGTAATTAGCAAACGATATGTTTATACATCATTTAACCAATTCTCATACATGTGTAATTTCTTTATACTATATGTTGTAACATTTACCTTAAAGTGTGTTTTACAGTAATTTCAGTTGGAGACACAAGTTTTTTCCCTACTCATTTTAAGAGATGTTAAATAAATATGGGCAGTTTATTTAATAAAAAATGCATGAACTGTCCAAACTTAGTTTATATTGTATAAAATGAGCAGAGTTGACTTTCATTTTCTATGATTTGATTTCTACATTGCATATAATGTAATTTAGCAAATAATTATAATAAAAATTTAAATATCATATGATAGTGCAGTACTGCCAAAGCACCAAAATGGAGATGGAAGGATAGAGCTCAACAAACTAATACCTGTACCTCATTTCTAGGGCATCATTAGGTGCATTTTAATGTCAACTCAGTTTACACAATGTGAAAAATGTGGATAAAATTAAATGAAGCTATCAAATTGTATTTTTCAAGTCAAATTTAATTATTCTGAAATCTATTGTAAATTATTGAAAGGTTTTCAAACTGAATCGTTTCTTTTACATTCAACATGAAGAATTTCTGTTGCGTTGCTTTGTAAATTATAGCAGATATTTACCAACCTTCGTATTTGCTAGCCAAGGGTTTTCGGTCCACATCGCTCCATTTCTAGGGAATGGATTGGACCGAAACCCTTGGCTAGTGAAGATGACCAACCTTTGACACACTCCTTATCGATAAGGCTTTATAAAAATTGTCTTGAAAACTTGTGATTTTATTTATCAATAATTTGATTTACAATCAAATTAATTCATTAATCTATCACATGTCAAACATTGATTGAATTTTCTATGAAGTCATTAAAAAATTGAATTTTATTTGTAGACTTTTAAGAAATGTGAAGAAAATCTCTCTTTTTTTTTCTTTCTCTCTTTCTCAATGCCAGTCTATAAGACATCAATAGGCAAAATAGGAATTAACTTTCTTTAGGACATTATATCATTAGTGGTACAACAACTTACCAAGTACATTAAAACTGTAAATGGATAAGAAATTAAATATATTTATTTACTGGTGATTATGTACTTGAATACCATCAAAATATTATATCCTTGTCAGTTTAGTGTAATTTTTATAGTTTAGTCATGGTTTTGTTTTTGTTTTTTGTTGTTTTGGTTTTTTTTTTTTTTTAGCATTTATACAATTATTAGTAAGGAAATGCTTTCTGGCAGAGATCATGTGCACTTATGCTCAATGATGTCTAAGATTGTCTTAATATTCTGATGCATGATCAGATTGGATGTTTCATGTCATATTTATCTTCATATCCTTCTGATATACAGAGGAACACAACACATCAATGTTTATCATTCAGTGAATGATTTTTACTTCATCATTCATAGTCTACAGAAAAAATAAAAAACTCGAGTATTTTTATCAATGAAAATACGGTGTTCAGTACATATGTGCATGCACATTTTTAAATTTTTTTTTTTTATTTTGCTGTCTGTGTAAACCGGATGTGACGGCAACTTGTATTCTACAAGATGTGTTCAGTCAGAGATTAGGAGGTGTTTCATTGATGTACATTACGATTCCCTCACATTTTCCAAGTTTTTATTGAGAAAGATTACATGACCCCATTAAAGACTAGCATGAACCCCCCAGCATCAGCCAGTAGGGCTGTTAACAAGTGTTCTTCAATCTTTTTTCTCAGTGTATCTAAAGCTTCATTCTAATTTTTGTTCTGTTGAACTTATCAGCAATCTCTTTTTAGAGAGATTGAGTTTCAGCATGTTTTTCAGAAGCTTATCTGAAAAGCACTAAGTCCTGTTAATTCGTAGTAAGAATACACTGCTGGGATTGCAATTTCAATGGCTTTGGAAAAAATCTTTTATGTTCAGATTTCAACTTCAGAATGAAATTAAAATACTTTTCTTAATTTCTGTTTCATTTGTATCTCATTGGCAGTTGATATTCTTGACAAAAGTAGTCATATTGGTAGTGTTTCATACATGTGCATGTATATAAATGAAGATAATGTACAGTATATGCTAAAATGTATGTACAAATTAATGCATGTATATAGACTGAACCCAATGTATAAATGTATTTTCCAGTATATATATGTGTGTGTATTATAAACGTTTGAATCAATTCTGTGCAATTTTACAAGTGCTGCACAATAATTTATAATAGCACATAATTTATGATGTGAATGAAATAAGATATGACCTAGTTATGTTCCTCTAGAGAGCTCTAGTACTTGGTAAGATGTGAAAAACTTTGTTAAAATGTGGGATGGGACTATAACTAACTCTGTGTATATAATTACGATAAGTTTTTCATGTACACAGTTTAATCACATCAGTATGGTTGGTGCACAAACCAAGTAAGTAATCAGTATTCAGAGAGTTATGAAACATAAATGCTTATTATTTCATGTTAATTTTATTGCTCATTTGTACTCCAGCATGTCCATTGTATGGGAATATTGCATGTACATTGGATTTCTGTCAGTTTTTTTTTAGTAGAACATTTATTTTGATTGTATTTCACATGTTTCTGTAAACAGAAGCCACTTTTCAATTCTCCCTCACTGACTGTAGATTTATTTTGTCCCTCTGAGGCTTCAAAAGCTCTTCTTAGTTCTCCTCTGACACGGTAGAGCTCATATCTTGAAACTTATGCATTGTGCACTGGCAGGTATTTGCTGTTTTTGTAAATCAAAACACTATTTTCATAACATGAGCAACTGTGTAAAGTGGATGCAAGGTTTCTTTAAAATACATAATTTGTGGAATAACCGACATGACAATAAGTTTCTTTAACAATCATTATTTTCATACATGTAAAATACTTGCAGCAGAGGAAGAAAATCATAAAAAAGTAGTAAGAAAAATACTTTACAGTTGACAAATGTGAACTTGAATCTTATACATATTGCAGCTTTCTGTGGAGTATATTGTACTTACAGATATTATGTGTGTATGTATATGTGAAAATACATGTGATGAAGAAAATATTTCTCTTTTTCAGAGTGACTAGATCAAGGCTTCCTTGTGGTCACAATGGGGGATGAACAGGTTGTAGTAGTAGCAAAATATGACTACAAAGCAGAGAATGCACAGGAATTGGACATCAAGAAGCATGAAAAGTTAGTTTTATTGGATGACACGAGAGACTGGTGGAAAGTGCAAAACGCCAGAAATAAATCGGGTTATGTACCATCCAATTATGTCAAGAGGTCTAATTCTAAGGCATCCAAGCTCTTCAGTCGAGTGAAGAAAAACCTAGCCAGAAGGAACAAGAGCGATACAAAAATTACAGGGACAAGTCCTGTTGTGAGTCGAAATGGGGACACTGGAAGTGATGAAAACAGCATTAGTAGTGACATTCAGGCTGTGGATCCCCAACCAGCAATAGTGAAATATAATTACTCGCCAAAAAGACCAGATGAGATAGAATTATTCAAAGGAGAACGTGTGACAGTGTTGGAGAAATCCATTGATGGATGGTGGAAAGGTAGAAAGTCGGATAATATCACATCTGGGTGGTTTCCTTCCAATTATGTGGATTTGGAACCGTCGGACCAGAATGACTGTACAATGTACTCCACAGCTGCCTCCCTGGAAGATGACTCGGTGGTAGATTACTCCACAAACCACCATCAAAATGTTGTTGCTTTGTACGCTTTTCATACAGAAAATCCAGAAGAACTCGGTTTTGAAAAGGGTGAGCGGTTAGTGATTCTCAATAAACCTTCGGATGATCCAGAGTGGTGGAAGGCTGTGAACAGTCAGGGAGAGATGGGGTTAATCCCCAGAAATTATGTACAGATAATTGAAGTGGATGAAAAACTGGATGTGGAGTGCGAAACAAATGCTAGCTCCTGTACACCACAGTCCCAGTCCACCAGCAGTCTTTCTAATGCCTCAAATCTCAGTGTGGTGGGGGTCACCAGTAGAAAACAGTTCAGGGTGTCAGGACCTCTAGCAGAGAAAGAGTGGTACTATGGTAAAATTTCACGACAAGAATGTGAGGACCTTTTACGAAAGTATGCTGCTGATGGGGATTTCATTATACGGGATAGCGAGTCAGCGGTAAGTATTGAATACAAACAACTCTCATTTGTATAATAATTAGGTATCTAATAAGTATTGCAATGTACATGTATAATTTAGTTATTAATAGTCCTGTATAATGCTGCAAGCACTTAATCATTTACAGAATATATTTCTGCCAAGCAATGACTTCTACATGCATGTATACATGAAATTCCTAGCATATCTGTATTGGTTGTTTATTTCCTGGCTGTTTACTAGTGAAAGTAATATTACTGATATATATGAGAATTTAATATGTAGAGTGAAATTAAACTTACAGTGTAGTTAAATAAAAGCTTGCTTTATTTAGAGTATCATAAACACATTTTATATGGTGGAAAGATTAGAATATTGTACACTATAATAGTTATAAAGTTATGACATGTACAGATATCAATTTTCAAAACTGAATTTTTCTTACAGGGTGGAAATTATACAGTAGTGCTGAAGGCAACTGAGAGAAACAAACATTTTCGTGTACAGGTGAATGAAGAAGGATTGTATCAGATCGGGCAACAGAAGTTTGCTAACCTTGATGACCTAATTGAACATTACAAGAAACACCCCATATTTAAGCATGAGAGTGAGAAACTGTATTTAGTCAAAGCGTTTAACCTGCCAGCTGAGTTTTGATAATGTGTACATGATACATGTTTCTCACTGTAATTGATATGAGATTATATATGCCTGTTTTACACAAGTATTTATTTCTGTAAGTTATTCTGCCCATCTTCAAACATTTTCAGAAATATACAGAATAATTTTCTGAGTCATTGTACATGTAGTCATGTTGATAAGATTTTTTTTTAAATGAAGAAGTGTTTTGAAAACACAGTTTTTTTGCCCTTTGTGGGATTGAAGCCAGGTTGTAAAAATAGACATATAAATTTGAATACAATTTTTTAGGCAGTTTAAAGCTGTAGACATGTTACATATTATCTGTTACTAGGTTACATGTTGGGTAAACTACGAATTGACTGGTTGTCCTGTAATATCAAAATTCAAGAAATTTTATAGGAACAAGTACTGTAGTAAATTGACCATATTAGTATGTATACAGTATACATGCTTAGATTTTAATATTTTTATACTTTAAATAGGGTGAAGCATGTTCATATGATTATGAAGCATTTCAGTTCTGTTTCATTGACAAAAACGCAAATGCCAGGGTTTGTGAGGTCATTATTGTTAATGACGATTTGCTTTCTAGTGGCTTTTAACAATATTATGTTGGGTTGCTTTTGAAAGATGGGACTTTCAAGAAAATAGATAGTTAAAGAAAAAAAAATTAAAGAAAAAAATTGAACTTTTTAAAGAATTTATCATACAGAACCAGTGATTTTTCCATTACACATTACATGGGGTATTATGTATCTTAATTATATAAATGAAGTACAGAACATTTGTATGCTAACTGTACACCTCTGAGGAGCTGATAGAGTGTCATTTCTGTATCATTTCCATTTACTTCCATAGATTTTTTCAACACAATTTGTTATTTTTTTAAAAAAATGTGGTTTAAATTATTTTAGATATTGTAACATGTATATTATTCGCAGTGAAGATTGTCTCCCTTTATTGAAGGGGGTTATCGGTGTATGGTTTATCAGTAACACATATACATGATATAACATTAATTAAACAAGTGTTTTATGAAATGTGTATCAAATGTAATTTATTAATTCAGTGAATGACGAACAATTGCAATGTGCATTATAACATAAAGATTAATATCACTCCCAAGTTGTAAATGGTCTTATTCAGGGTTCCAATAGTCCCCCTCTCCTCCATTTCATATATGTAATAACTCTAGTCAGTATAGACTTCAAGATGATTTTAAACTTTTATCATGTACATAATTTTCACCCCTCCACCATATTATCTAATGTATGTGTAATTCTTTCATCCTAATTATGGAATGTAGTGCTGTTGTGAGTTTGAAAGAAAATCGTTTTCTTGCTCAAATTGTTAGAAGGAAGAGGTTTCATTGCTGTTTATAATAATGCTATAAATGTTGAGGAGAACTTCCTTTATTTTATTTTAAGTTCTTTGCATTAGAAAATGAAAACCTAGGAATGAAAGTTTTGAAATGGTACACTGTGTATAGTGGATGGCTGTTAGAGAGGGAGGGATTCACTTTCCTTTACATTTGCCACATTTCCGTAAAGTGCAACATGAAACAAGGTTCAGAATGAGAGTTTCTGTTAGTTGCATCATGACTTTTATAAACAATTTACTATATATAGTATATGCCATTTTCAGAAATTAAATGCACTGGGAAAAGGAACAATTTTAATTCTGTGGGAACTGGGAAATATAAGCATAGTTACAAGAATCACACGACTGTTGTGATATATATATATATATATATATATATATATATATATACTGTGACTCATTGACCTGGGCTCCTTCCTATCAGCATGGTCACTTGATATAGTTTCTTAAAATTTTGATACATCTGCAATGAATGTACGTTTTGAATTGTCTTATTTAAATTAGTGGCTTTACTATCATTGCAATGTATTCAAGTACATTCACACTTCAATGTGTACTTCTTTTCAACTTCAACATCAGTCATTTTCATATATGAATATAAGACAGATTTTAAATGTTGATAAAAAAGTTTCCTGGTTTATTAGTATTCACACCTCCACTGTTTGGTTATGATATGCAAAATTTTGTAAAAATTCATCTACTTTTGACACAAAATCTTGTAAACCTTGGTTGAAAATGGGCATGAAAATTGGTGCTGTTATTTTTGCTTTTTACCATTTCTGTATGTGTACTCAGAGATCTCTATTAATGTTCAGTCAACTCTGTTGTTTAATTTTCTCTAGCACATGTATTTTAGAGTTTATTATGATTAAAAAGAAAATGTCAGTACGCAGAATACACAATTTTGTCATATAAGTCGTGGCAAAGAGGCAAAGAATATTATTTATATTTGTGTTAATTCATCTGAAGTCAAGTGTGATATTTACATGGCTTGAAAACTTTGTGGAAGTTAAAGTCTTTGTAGAGGATGTGTAAAGTCCAAGTTGACAGTATTGATTTGCACAGTTTTGCCATTTTCACCTAGACATGAAGACAAAATTTACTTTGGAGAAACGGGTCAGTTTTAATGGTAAAATGGCCATGTATTTGTTATAATGGTGAATATGTTGAGTGAATTTGGTGGGTTGTCACTTTCGAAATATACATAGTAATGACAAATGTTTTTTTTGTTTTTTTTTTGTCTTTTTTTTTTTGTTTGTTTTATGAAGTCATTAGTACTTACTGTACACGGTACAAAGTTTTTTATCTAAAAGAAAATGTGATATGTCTTGTGTCAGATTTTAATATAGGTACTATGTTTTCTCAGAAACATACATGTAGGTTGTGTATCTTTGAACTTAAAAATGGCACAGACACCAAAATCATGAGTTACCTTCCTTTATAAAGAGTAGATGTATCTCAAAGCATAAAAAAAGTTATTTAATAGGCCCCTGTTAATTGAAGGTATGGAGTTTGATGGTGGACAATTTTTTCCTCTTTTTTTCAGGAATGGTGAACATTTATAAAATTTTGGCTTGTTGATTCAGTTGTAAATGGGAGTTGTGCATTTATATTCTTAGATTTTAACAAGGACATTTTGTATAACTGCATGACAACTGAATAAATTAAGATATAAAACATAATTTGAACTTATTTTGTTTACAACTGAGGTTTGAAATCATAAACAATTAAAATCCATGAGTTCATATAAAGAAATTGCAAGAACTTCATTCTGAGACAGTGACCCTGATTTTGAATTGCTCATCAAGTGTCGGATTTGCTTAAGCTAATTGGGACATTTTGGCTAGTGAAGATGGAATTGCTTGGCAAAGAAATAAATCCAAGTAGTCTTTTTCATAGACCTTCAGAATATACACATATTCAAATGAGTACACTGAACCAAAGTTCAAAGTGTTCACTCAGTAATTTCATAAAGGGAATAAATGCAAACCATATGTAAAGCTTATATGCATAGTTAATGTTATGTTTATTTTTTGTTGCATAAATCTCTAGTAAGTACCAGTATCTAAAAAGACCTGTAAGCAAACTTCCTTAGATATGACATACCCTAAAAAATCCCAAAACATAAAAATAATGATAGTTACTGGTTGTTGCAAGTAAAAATATAATGTCAGCTCTTCTGTATTACAGTATTCTGTATAAATATAACAAAGAAGTAGAGAAAATCAGACTTGGGTACTGAACCTGGGACCCTTGCATTACAAGTTGGGTGATCTAGCCAATGAGCTAATTAAGTTGATATTCAATGAATGGTAATATTAATACAAGAACGATATAAGAATTAAATCTAGATTGAAAATTATTTAAGAACTCTTCAACTTGAGGAGATGAAAAAATACATTTAGAAAAAAATGTCAAGAACATCGCACATATCTTTAAACTATTTAATAAAACATGTTCTTCTTATAGACTTCAATGTTATATTCAGGGTAAAATAAATGAATTAGCAGTAATCAAAATTTTGTAAATTCCTAGAGTCAGAACCCTTGGGTTGCAAAGTTCAGTTTTAGTTATCGGTAAAATTAAAGAAGACTTTCAAATGAAAAGGAAGTAAAAAATATTTAATGACAGACGACAGATTGTGCGCCGTGGGCCCAGATGGCAGCAAGTCTACAGAGTGATGTTTATTGGTGAAACAAAAGGGGATGGAAAGAATTTTAGTTTGTGTAATTTAAATAATATTAAATGAAAATTGCGGTAATTGCAGATTACACACACAAGGTATCTTAAGTACTAGTTCATGTTATTCAGAAAAACAGAAATGGATATGTGGTAGTGTTACATGGCCTTCCTGTTAGCTTTGGTTATTGGGTTGACCCTAAACTTTCAGCTTGAATGATAGAACACTTGACTGTCATGTGAGAGATCCACGTTTTTGTTACACCCAACATGGGGCCTGGTTACTTGATCTCTAGTGGGTGAGAGGGATTTTTCCCCAAGAACTTTGCTCCACAGACACTCCAGGAGAGTAAGAACACCTTTCTCTGGAGGTGGACAATGTAGTTATGTGAGTTCAATGATCTTCCTACTAGTTCTGGCTTATGAACCCTTCATAGAGCACTGGACTATCATGTGAGAGGTCCCAAGTTTAATCCTGAGAAGACGCACCACAGTCTCTGTTGTATTTGGCACTCAGCATCTCGCACTACAACATAGGGAGTTTGGCAGCTCTTGAGATCACTGCTGGCAATCCAGGTAGAAACAAGCATTCTGATTGTAGTGCAGGCTATACAAAGTCCTCTACTGGTAGAATAATTCAGTCAAAAGTAGGTAAAGCATAACAAAACTCAAACTTGATCTGTAACTATCCAAGACAAACCCACATATCAAATTTCAATTGAATATTTTCATCCAATGCAGAGAAAAGTCTGGAAAACTGATTCTTGTAATACATCAAGGGGCATAATTCAGTCAAAAATAGGTCAAGCGTAATGAAACTTGAACTTGATCTGTAACTATCCAAGACAAAACCATGTACAAAATTTCAGATGAATATCTTCATCCAATGCAGAGAAAAGTCAGGAAAACCACAAGTAGAATGACAAATAGACTGGCAGATCAAGGGTGAACTCGTAGTCCCTTCTGGCAATGCTGGTAGGAGACTAAAATAATCATAAAGGTATATCGCTTATTAAGCAACTCAAATGTTGTGAACAACTTGAAATATACACTACAAGAGTATGTTTGCATATAATTCTGTACCCTTCTTGTGGCTCTCAATTATGTTAGGAAACTATGCTTTCCAGTTCAGTGGTTTTTGAGAAAAAGGTGTTTTGAATTATGCCCCACCCTGATTCTTCATCATCTCCCTTTCAGTTTGGAATTATATATATATATATATATATATATATATGTATACAAAAAAAAAATGGAATCCCCTTTACCCATGAATACCTTGTAGCAAGATCTAGAGTTGGCTTAAGATTGATGGTTGAAATCTGACCATCAGTGTGTATGTATTAACATTTCACAAGAACTTTTCATGAAAAAACAACATCTGTGCAGATTTCAATTAGCTCTCAGCTCAGGTGAGCTTAAAAAACGAGCACAAATTAATAACAGATTTTATTGTAATTTCTTGTGCACAAAGGTTCAACCAACGGTAAAAACACATACACAAAGCTAGTTGCAGTTTTATCCTCAGTCATAACAACTGGGAACTCTTGCAAACTGCAGCTATCAAGAAGCAAATTTATCATTTTAGAAAATAGCACAAAGTAATATTAAATAACATACCACAGGTATTAACACAGTACATGTATATGAAATAACAAGGCCAAAGATAAATGCATAAACAATGCTAATCAAATGTAGAAAACTGGAATATAACATTTCTTCATTCTTCGTCATCAGTACAACTGAAACGTAACACTCGGCTGGACTACATTTTCTCATGCTGTTCCCATGGCAACCAGGTTTCTGAATGAGCTTGTTGAATCCATCTAAAAAATGCAGCATTCGTGATTCGTACTCTGCAGTCTATCATAATCCAAGATCTGGAGTTTGTATCTGACTGACTGCACTTAGTTAATCGAAAGAGGTCTATTGGCCAGATTTTGTAGATCTTGCATTGCTTTCTTCATTTCTTTTGCCTCCTTCATTGAACTGACCCGCACAGCATTGTATCGAGACTGAATCTGTAAAATACATGTATGTATATAAATTATGACTGGAAACACTGTACTCTATAAATTTAAAGCCAAATTTGCTCTTTTTCCCAAAGATTGAGACGAAACAAGCATTCTGAGTGTATTGCAGGCAATACAAAGTCCCCTGCCAGTAGGATAGTTCATTCAAAAATAGGTCAAGCATAACGAAAATCAAACTTATCTGTAACTATCTAAGACAAAGACATTAAATTTCATTTGAATATCTTCACCTAATGTAGGGAAAAGACACATAAACCTCAAGCAGAATGACAGACAGACAGATGGACAGACTGAGGGTAAACTAATAGTCCCCTTTGGCAAAGCCATTAGGGGACTAAATTAGAAACTGAAATTAAACAGATCTGATTCATGTGAACAAAAAAGCCTATGGGCCACATTTTCCACCTGTCTAGTTGATGTATTCAACCTCTGTAAATTTAAAAAACACCCAAACAAACCTTAGTACTGTGCCTGTGGCCCCACCCTACTGTTATTGAAAAGATATTACAGAATTTTCCTGTGTGCATGTACTACAATGTAAAACTTCATGACCCCAATAAATCTTGACCCAGAGGTTAACATTAAATTAAATGTGACAATTATATCCTTGTGTCTCTCTAGAAAAAGATTTTACAAAATGTTGTTCTATTTTCCAATATGAAATTCTACACTCCTCTTGTAGCACTGCTCTGAACCCTCAGATCATGATGTAAACAAATTTGAATCAACACTAAATGAGGATGTTTGCATATGTTCTGATGAACAGGAATTTTGAAGAATTTTTCCATTTATTTCAAAGTAAATCTTCAAACCTCCATTATGGTTCCACCTTGCCCTGGGTGGGTGGGAGGGGGGTTCACAGTGTAAACATAGCTGATTTTACACTACATACACTGATGATACACTACATAAGGATGCTTGGATATTAATTCAACAATTTGTAGTCGTTTGGTCTTTTAGAGGAAAAAAAATTTAAAATAAAAATCCTGTTAACATGTATACCAATGTAAAGATTAGTTTGATCTCATACCAGCCTAGGGGGTCATGGTGTGAGTAAGTTTGAGTCTACACTACATGTACCTGAAAATTTGATTTGAACAGTATTTTGTTCATGTATATACATGTATATATAGAAAATACATATATAAATAGGATTGGGCAGCAGACACAATGCCTATATAAGCCCATTCCAATGGTCACAGGTCAATGATACATTGTAACTACCTGGGGATGCTTGATAAAGCATATGTATCTGACAATTTTAGACTTGTTCTGAGTACTTAATTAATTCAGTGGGGTTCGTAATTCAGAGTTTAAGAAAGAGGACTATTTACATCTGCACTAACTGATGTAATAATCCATCATCTTAGAAAGAGTAGTGTTAATTCATGAGTTATTTTACCAAATACAGTGCAGTACATTTGCGTTGACCAAATTGATATAAGAGTAACTTGCCAATTGTGTTTACCCGTCAAAAACAAAACTTACTTCACTAAGAAGGACGGGAGCCTGGTTGAATTTTTTCATCCTCTTGTTGTCTTTGAGGACACTCGCAAGATTAGCTTCCTCTGTAGTTGTTCGATTTTTTAGATTTCCTAACACATCATCGATTTCCTGTTGCTTTGTTTTACGAGGAGGCTGAGGAGGCATTTGCCACTAGAAAGAAAAGAAAAAGAAAGTAAAAAAAATTTTGAACAACAAATTCATGAACTTAGGTGTGTCTCAAATCAAACCAATTTCATGCTTGCATTGCAGTAGTATTTTTATTGCAATTGGTAGCTATGGCACACAATTATATAATGAAATCATTACACTAGAAATCAATTGTATGCAAAAAAGAACTATATCACTTTTTCTCCAAGTCAGCTGCACTTGCTAAATTAGCATTCCCAACTCAAAATGATGTTGAACATGTTCTATACATTTACTGGTAAATTTTCAAAGTCTTGCTGTCTAAATATATACAATCTAGACACTGTCGAACACATTTTTTGTGGGTAAAATTATAAATTTCAAGGAGTCACCTTCTGATAAGGAGGTACTGGTTTGCCCACTTTATGGAGGAGAGCTGCAGAGTCTCGGTACACTAGTTCATGGTTCAATGCATACTTCAAGGCCCTGATATTACCCTGCATATCTGTAAAACATAAACAAGATGTGCTAGTAAAATACAGTATCAACTTTATTAGCTAGTGGAGTGTGCATATCAAATGCATGTAATACATACAGTACTAGTATTAAACAATAGATATGATAAATTACAAAATTCAGAATTCAAATTATAGAACTGTTTAGTTGACTGATATATCCCTTGTTGAGCACCATTGAATGGTGCAGATCACCAACGATGGTAAATAATATGTTACATTGTTCTGTGACCCCAGGTAAAAAAGGAAACTGCTAGTGACACAGACAATATTTCTGTATCTTCTGTAAAGTTGATAGAGGTCTTCCTCCTCCAATAACAAGTCTGTCAAGTTTTGTGATTTCAATTGAAAAGGGAAATCACTTAAAGCCCTACTACCGTTTTCCTTTATCACTGTCCAGTTTGCTTGACCAATCCAAAAATCAATAGCACTCATTCTCATCCCATATATATTCCGTTTAATTATGAAATACAAGCTGGAAACCATTTTCTAATTAACTTTTTTGACCCTAAAATCTATAGAGATCATCCTCATCTCAAGGCAAACCTGTGTGTGAATTATGGTGACAGCAGGTGAAAATGAAAGTACCTGAGGCCAGGAAACCATTTTCCTATATCAGTGTCCAGTTTGCTTGACCTTAAGACTTTCTGACCTTCAAATCAGTAGACCATTTCTCTTCACATGGTAAATTTTGTATGAAATATGGTTTCTTCAGGTAAAAAGAGAAATCACTTCAGGCCAGAAAGCCATATGCCAATGGATGGACAGACATGTTAAGACAAAGATGGACAGATGACCTGATTTCAGTATATCCCTTCACAACTTTGTTCTAGGGGGTATAAATAATGTAAACTATGTCAGAAGAGCAAACCTTTAGGAGCATGAAAATCTGAATCATCATCCACATCTAAAAGAATCTCATATCCCTTGTATTTTTCTGGGACATCTCTCCTTTTGGGCCGTTTTTTTGGTTTTTCTTTCCTTTTTGGTCTGGTTGGTTCTGGTTTACTCTCTTCCTCTGGTTCATCAACCTTCAAATAGATTGTTATGAGTTTATAGCATTTTTATTCTCCTTCATGATATTCTTTTGAAAATAAGCAACTTATAAATAGACTCATATCTGAAAAAGGAGAAGAATTTAAAAATGTTATGAGAATTCATATACATACATCAATGAACATAGATATTTCTATCAAAATAGTTCATCTGCAATCTAAATAGGATTCTGGCAAACCATTAAAAGCATAAAAAAATACAGGTATTACTAGAATGGGGTTAGGAGGGTGGTTCCTAGTCATAATCACATTGACAAATTATGAGCTGAACAATTCTACTGATGAAGATACCACTAAGTCTTCAAATCAAGCTCAACCATTGTGATATTTGCATGAAGTCCTCTAGGAAAAGTACACCTCAATATTCTATTTCAAACAGCCCCTGGAAGTAGAATATACCTGAGTCATGAAGAATGCAGCACCATTGTCATCCTTCTTTTTGTCTAACTCAGGAATGGTGGGACCCACATGAGGAGATGGAGAAACAGGAGAGGTACCCTTAGGAGGGGACTGCATTCTACTGTAGACAGCAGAGGGAGGGATGGTTGATGATTCACCTGGTGGTGACTGTAGTCTACTATACGTAGCAGATGGGGGTATAGTAGAAGATTCTTCTGGAGGAGACTGCATTCGACTGTAAATAGCAGGAGAAGGCACTGTTGTTGAGGCCACTGAAGGCTTTGGCTCATCTGGAGGGGAGTGCATCCTTCCATATTCTGGAGCAGCAGGTACAACAAAAGTGAGTTCAGGAGTCTCTGATTTTGTTGAGCCATCTGAATCAAAAAGTTTGTTATACTGTGGTGATGGGGGAATCCCCTCTGGTTCAACAGCCCTGGATGCTATTGGAGGCAGTGGAGGTTGATGAAGGTCAAGGCCATCTATAGTTCGACTTTTGTCTTCCTTTGGAGGGGGTGGTTCAAGCATAAGGCGTTCTTCCAGAGTCAATTTTGGAATCTTTGGAACGATGGACGAAATCTACAATAAGAATTATACTACGCAATCAAGTTGCATGTGTAGATTCTAAAAATATATTCATAATATGACATGCAAACACAAATCAAGGCTACATTCAATATCAGCCCAGTAGTTGACAGAGAAATTTTTCCCTAAACAATCTCTATTATTATGGCCAGGGTAATTTCTTCTTAATGATTTACACAGATGTGGTTATCTCTTAAAACCATGAGTTTAAACATAAGCAATTACACATATTTTTGTTTAGAAACAAATATTTTGCTCTTTCCAAATATACTTCATAATTTCCAAGATAGTTTCTAAGTGGTAAGATTGCTGGTTTTTATATGAATAATTTAGAATATCTTGACACAAAATTGTGTTTTGAAATGTACATCACACTCAAAATATCTTAAGAGATTGTGATAATATTGTCCCTTTATATCCTTATTTTATTCCATGTTCATGTGTCTCTCTTGGTTTGTCAATTTTGATTGGACACTAAACAGAAAAAATTGCTTCGGCCCTATTAGAGAAACAAGGACATTTCATTCATGTTCTTGGATTTAGAAAATCTATACTCTTTTACTTAATTACCTTTCGTTTCTTTTTCTGAGGTACAACAACTTGGGGCTTAGTCTTGGGTTGCTGAACTTTTCGAACAAGTTTAATTCCAAGTCTAGCAGTCAGGAAACGCTTCAGAAGTGGAGGATCCCCACTGTGATCCGATGTCAGAGGGTTATCATGTATAACCAGTTCAACCAGCATAGGCCATGCTGCTACAGCAAGCAGGGCCTCCTCCTCTACAATTTGATTGTGAGCCAAATTGAGGTATGCAAGCTCTGGAAATGGAGGCAGGCTGGAGGCCAGAGGTGCTGGTGGTTCCATTGAGGAGGTTTTGTCTTTCACTTTTCCGGGTTGTGGACGAGAAGAATCTTCTGTTTGTTCATTTTCTTGAAGGTCAAGGTCTTTTATGGCCTCTGATAAGTCACCAAAATCAGCACTAACATCATTAAAGCTGGTAAATAAATCTGAAAAAATATAATATATACATAGTATGAATATCAAATTACAACTGTGCATGATAATGGTAACATCTACACTAGCCAAGGTTTTCTATCTACTACACCTTCTTTTGGCTAGTGATGATGAAAATGCCCAGAGCAAGATTTTTTTAATGAAAGAGAATGGTATGGTGAAACTAAGGTAGTAAAGAAGAGAATAGACAGCCAGAACCCTTTGGTAGTGAAGATGGCACTGGACGATTGCAGTGATACACCATTATTAGTTACTAGGTACATGTATTACTGTATGAAAATGGAAATTACAAATTATTAATTCATGAATAAGAGGGAAAAAAAATAACAGACACTGTAGGTCACATTTTGTGTACAGTGCACATTGGAAATACAATCGTTGAAGCAAAGTCAAAGAGCTGGATCATTTTGATTAATTTGTCACATATCAGGGACAGCTGAACATGTCGATTTCAATTTTCGGTAATAAAATTACAAGCATAGCTAATAACTAGGAGTGTTGAACATACCAGTGCTTTCCACAGGTTTTGCTTCTTTAGGGGCTTTCCCATTCTTTACTTCTGATTCTTGAGCTGCTGTTTGCTGTGTCTCTACTTTTTCAGGTTGTGGATCCTGCTTTTCTACTTTTTCAAGGTGTGGGTCCTGTTTTTCTATCCTCTGACCTTTAGCTGACTTTCTAGCAGACTGCCTGGCAGACCGTTGAAGACGTCTTGTAGATTTCTCATCATCATTTATAATCATAGTTCCCTCCACAGACTTTAGCTGTGGAACATAGTATATTTCGTTCTTTTCTAGATTCAGGTGCTTTAGTCTGAAATCATATATATAATCTAAATGCTCTTTTAAAAATTAATTGAAAATCAAACATTGACTCAAATGCTTATAAAGAGTTGAATCCAAAGATACTTGTAAAGTATACTTGTGAATGAAAATTGAAGATTTCAATAAAAATGTAGACAAGGCTGAAATGAAAAGAAATCCTCATCTATGAAAAGAAGGGTAATTTCTAGATAATCATTAGCCTTCAAACCAACCTTTTAAGACCTGCTAAGGCAGCAAATATAGCCACATCAGATAGGCGATTGTCATCAAGCATCAGAATTTCCAACTTTGAGTAACGAAATATTCTGGTCTTACTGTAAAAGTCAAAATCATAACAGCAACAAAAACAACATTAAGTCTAGTTTTAGAAGAGTTTCAAAGCAATGGAAAAAAAAAACCCACTGAGAAAGAGATCTGTAAATTGGCTGTCAACAATCCTTAGTTATACACTGATTACAATTATTAGTGTCCATGTGCATATTACACATACATGAATTTTCAAATCTCCATCTTTGATCATCAAGTGCTTGTTAAATAATTGCTTGTATATGTGGCATGCTGACTACATTTAATACTAACGTTTCTCTGTCCACATAGGGAAGTGCAAAATCAGCTGGAATAGTATGAAAATTATTTCCCGTTAGATGAAGTATCTTCAGGTTTGGTAAAGTTCCAAGATTCAAAAGGTCATCCTGAGATAGGTTATTATATGACAAATCTACCATCTGGAATATAAAATGAATATTCAATTCATAAGACTTTGATGACATTTATGATTGATAATCAACTACATACACATTAAGTAGAACATAAATGAACACATCAGTATGAACATGATTTAATGATCATATGTGATGTTTCTCAATAACATAATTTTTCACGACATTTTACGTACAATTCACTTGTACTTTATATCATTTCTACCAAAAGTCTTTGGGTATATATCCATATAGTGTTTTAGAGTTACCATATTTTGATAGGTCCTGGTTGTTGCAAGTAAAAATGTACAGTCAACTCTTATGTATTACAGTAATTTGTGTAAATGTAGCAAAGAAATAGAGAAAAATCTCTGGAACAATCTGGTATCAAATCCAGAACCCTTGGTGAACTAACCACTGAGCTACCAAGGTTGACATGTGAGATGGTAATTTTACTTATTTCAGAAATCATACAAGAATTCTTCAAATTGAGGAGATAAAAAAAACAATTTGAAATAAAATCAGAAACATTGTGTATGTACTTATATCATTGTCATCAAATTGCAAAATATATAAAAAAAAAAAAATTAACCATCCACTAGTACTGATATAATGGGGGTCTCTTAATTTTTGATAGTTGAAAAAAAGTCCCGAAGGGCACTTATAGGAATAGGGGTGCTCAATAGGATGAAAGCAATATTCATCCTATTGAGCACCCCTATTCCTATAAGTGCCCCTCAGGACCTTTTTCAACTCTCCAAAATTAAGAGACCCCCATTTAACACACCACTCATCTTATACAAGTAATACTTATTATATCTTCATGTATTTACTTTTTTGTTTTGACAATTTGAAATACTAAGTAAATAAATTAACCTGTGTGAATTATACTACCACAAAGAAAAGTATAACATGTCATTTTGGAATTTAGTATTTAGTGAAACATTTCTTAAAATCAAAATTTCACTGGAAATATTTCAACACAAAAGTACTCAATAATGACCCCCATTTCTCAATTTCTAAGTGCCCTGGGGGCTCAATAGGATGAATACAGTATGAGAGACTTTTCAACATACCTCCAAATAAGGATAATCCCCATTCTGTAGCTTAATACCTCGCAGTCCATTAATTGGCATTTCTAATTCTCTCAATATTGGAAAACCTCTAAATGCCTCTGCAACATAATAGGAATATTATAGACTACAAATGATATCAACACTACACAAGCAGCTTTCTTGTATTTACATGTATGATAATGATAGCGTCAGTCCTTGGCATTTTGTACTCACCAAATGGTAAATAGTTCTCAGCAGCATTAACATAGGCTACATTATCAAACAAGGCAAGGTCATCTTCTTTGACCTCTGACATCTCTTGACCTGATATATTGACAGAACACAAGTCTGATGGATCCTCCACACAGCAATGTTTCATCTGAAATTTATTTTTAAAATCAGAATATGTGGTGTCTGGGGTGTAGATTGACAAAATTGTTATTGCATTTACGATATTTCATTGATTATGAAAACAAACACAAATACATTGAGCCTCTGCCACAAGTATCAGACTCTCTGACCCATAAAATCTTAATAGGTACATTAAAGTCCTCCCTCTACAGCATTATGTAATAATTGAACTTTTTGAATCACAGATAAAATTCCATTTTACCAGAAAGAAACCATCCAGTATAGGAGCTTCTTCCTCCTCTTCCATTTCATCCTCCGCCAGACTCTGAACAGCCATTGTTATCTGTGTACCCTCCCTTTCAGCCTTTTTCCGTTCTTCCTTGATTCTGGAATACGTCCTTGGCTTGGCACATAGGACTGCCTTGAAGCGGCGCCGTTGTTCTGCCCTCTGAGAAACAAGCCATGCTCCTCCCCCTTTAAATATTAATAGATTTATGTTACTTATAGCAAGAGCAGCAAGATCAACAATTATATATTGTGTGTACAGACTTATTCCATATTGAAAGTTCTCATTCCTAAGCTAGCTATCATATTGATGGACTTTAAAAACGCAACACGTTTTTTTAATATATTCATTGAAAACATTAGAGATAAAACTTTTATTGCAAAAGTTACCCACCATACAAGGTATTGACTTTTAAAACACATCTCTAGATTTACCTGTGTTCATTGTTTGCGTGTTGTGAGTAGCATCGCGCGAAATTTTCAGTTTTTTTTTCAAACACGTGGAAAGGTAATAGAGAAGTTTTTCGTGATAAAACAACTTTGTTGGTGAAAGCATAGACACCACTAACAGAAAAAAATTCAAAACCAAGACTATGCCGCGCTTAAGCAATGAAATGTACAATCAGGCAATTGGTATGCAGCAAGCAGGCATTAGTCAGCGTGAGGTTGCAAGGCGTTTTAATGTCCATCCTTGTACAGTTAGCTGGTGGTTATCATGATCCCATCAGACAGGATCCCTAAATGATCGCCCAAGACCTGGTCAACTGTTTGTGACAATGCCATGGTAACAAGCGTTCACACAGCAACATCTTCTGCACAATAAGTTTACGACCGTTGCAACCACAGTGAGAGAAATCATTTCATCTGTAGCCTCTTTGTGAATAAAATGATGTTCAAAATCAAAGAATAGTGTTCAGTTAACATGGTTTATAATATACCACTATGAATTTGTTTATTAAATATATGAACAAATTTATAATATATAAAATTATCAAGTGTTGTGTTTTTGAAGTCCGTCAGTATTTATCCTTTGTAAAATGTTTAGCCCATATCATATTAATCAATTGTCCTGCATAGTTTTAAA
The DNA here is from genome assembly GCA_024699665.1 of Ostrea denselamellosa. Lineage (NCBI taxonomy): Eukaryota > Metazoa > Mollusca > Bivalvia > Ostreida > Ostreidae > Ostrea > Ostrea denselamellosa. The sequence goes on from JAMZEH010000052.1 coordinate 6,623,507, forward strand.
ATACTTTATATGTATTATTTAACATATAAAGAAGCAGTCTGTTTATGTTATGGGGGTAGTGTTCAACTGCATATTCATCATGAAAATTTTCCTTACCCATAATATTCATAGCTACCAATCGTTACTCTGCAGAGGCCAAAATCACAGACAAAATATCCTCTAATGGTATGTAATAATTATTCATGTATAACCACCAACTCTCTCTGTAACATTCTATGCTTATCAAAATGATATGTTGTGGTTCTTTCCCATGGGAGATTTTCTCAGCGAACAAAATATGTAAAGGTAAACTGAAGTGACATCACCCTCTGCATTTTCATAAACCCACATTAAATACAAAACAACCTAGATAGTCTAATATTTCATTTTAACAAAAATTAATGAACTGGTGGATTTACTTAATAAGAGTCATTCAGCCTTCTTTTACATCAATTTGAATAATTGATTCGCTGTGCTCATTCCAAAGATAGCTCAATGATCAATTGCTTTACTGACACAGAGTTGTTTTTTTAAATACATATATAAATAATAATAAAAAAAATGTTTTTCTGTAAACAAACTTTTAAAGAAAGACAATTGTTTTTATTATATATATTTAAAATGTCAAGCACCTTGATTACTGATGGGGATGGTTTAATGATCTATTTAGTACAAATGTGTATAGATTAAAAAAATTATAAATTGGAAATTTAGATATGAAAACTATTTAAAACATTCAATGAGGATGATGCTAAAGTATGCCGAGAATAAAATGTGAATCTTGTATGAGTAGCAGAATACCAGTGTAGGTGTTCCTACTAATGTAACATTGACTAAAATTCTCAGTGGTTTGGTACCGCTGGTTTGATATAATCCGTCGTCAGACATTAGAACAGGAAAACTTTCCCATGTAGAGATCCAAGTTGTCTGTATTGCACACTAGTTGAGAGGCATACACAGAAAACCAATATACAAGGACATGCGAATGGAAATTTTATTTGGTTTACTGGTATCGGCCTTAGGCTGAAACTGGTAAACCAAATAAAGTTTCCTTGGGTGTTGGTTTTCTGTTTATACCTCTCAACTATATGTTATTCTCAGAACCTATTGAATACCTATGGTATCCATCCTAGGAAATTTGCAGCAAAATAGACTTTAAGGTGTTGGATCCAGTCTTATATTTATATGTACTGCACACTGATAGAATGCGTGTCCCGTTTTCTTTTGGTTTTGATTTGATTTTTTTTTTTTTGTTTGTTTGTGTGGTATTTTGTTGTTTTTTTTTTTTTATTTTTTTTTTATTTAATTTTTTTTTTAATTATTATTTTGGTTTTTTTTTGGTGTTATTTTTTTGTTGTTGTTTGTTTTTGTTTTTTGTTGTTTTTTTCCTTGCCACTACGCCTACTGAGTTCACAAGGAACTGATAACGTTGTTTATGTATATTTAACATAAAAAATAAAGCGCAAATTTGAAAAAGGTAGATACGTACCATCATCTGTAGGCTGAAGGAGTCCTCTAACTGGAAAGCAGTTTGCAGCAAACGCGTCAGATTCCTCAGTATCAGCAAATTTCACCCATGGTATTGCGGCCGCCATTTTTAAACATTGCTAAGGAAACAAACTCGTCTCGATAAAACGAGACATATCATTTTGATGTTTATTTTAGTTTGCATAATTTTGATACTCATATTACAAAATTTAAGCCCATTCTCATCCACATATATGAAAAATTAAACCATATAAATCAGTATTTAAAAACAGAATCCATTTGCTAGATTGTACATAAACATATTCGTTCAATGGACTAGGTCAGTGACATTCCGTAAACTTCTGTTATGCTATCGAAAACATCTTTCTATGATATAATATGTTTCGTCGAAAATTAACTTTCTGATAAAATAATTGAGTTGTTTTGATTGAATTAGAAATTTTCGAAACAAAAAATGACCCCACTGGCCACTTTCTTCTTTGCTAAATGTCGAGTACTTTTTTGAAAACTATTTTCAATCCTTTGTTACTTCATGCACCTGTGCACTTAGTATCCCCCGGCAATAAAGATGGGTAGTATATGTACTAGGATCAGGGCCAATATCCGTTTGTAGACTGATTTTCTTCCTATTCTTCCGGCAATGTACATGACTCCATCCGGAGCATAGTCGTACGTGGACACAAGTTAAAATGGCTCTTATGATTAAAACTGGATAAAAACTATGTCTCTATTTATAGTGGTATTTGTTAGCCGATTCGGACTTCGAAAGTTTCAAGTGAATCAGCGTCCACGATGTACTGTGGCAAGTTTCAAAGGGTAATAGTGACTGGAAATGTTGAGTCTTGACAACTTTTGATGCGCAGAATTGTTGTAAGACTGAAGTTTTGTATGCCGTCTTACTGATGATCCTACAAGCTGTAGATGGATGGATGGTATTTTATGATATTGTTGATAATGTGGTACATCCATAGTAACACGTCGTCTGGATTAGAGGCTCTCTAGGTGACGTTCCATCATCCTAGTAGCACTGCTTTCTCTTTTATGGTTACTCGACATAATGAACCGGATTGCCCTTCTTTAGACTATATCTACAGCCGCTTGGTGGGTTTTGTTGGAGTTGTCCCTCACTGTGGCAGCATATTCCACTTGGGGTCGAACAAACATCTTATAACTCAGCTCCTTGATTTTCCTTAAATTGGACAGCTGGCAATGTTCCTGCAAAAGAAAACTGTATTGTTATTTGCTTTCTTTGTCAAAATATTGATATGTGGTCTCCATGATAGCTTGCTGTCAGTTGCCATTCCAATGTATTTCGCTCTGTCTGTCTCTTGCAGTATGTGGCCATGTTTCTTATAATAATGTTTGCTATCCGGATGACATCTTTACCTTTGTCTTGGTTGAAACTCATCACCCAGTCCTTCTTCCATTCCTTGTTATATGTCTGCCCCTGTGTTGATATCGATGGTACAATATAGCATACAATCATCCGATGTTGAAGCGACTTTGGATGGTAGATCGTTAATGTATGCTAGGAACAATAGAGGCCAAAGGACTGACGGTGTCCTGGGGGTACTCCTGATGTACATTGACTGACCGCGATGTTTCTCCGTTGACGACAACTTGTTATGTTTTTCCAACTATGAAGCTTCTTATCCATTCCAATGTCTTTCCTAACACACCATAGTAGTGTAGCTTTATCAAGGGCTTTACTGAAGTCCAACAGGATAGTGTAAATTTGTTGTCTTGAGTTGAGTCCCTTGATGAGGTCATGTACTGTGTGATGAGCTGGCTCTCGCAGGAACGTCGTTTCCTGAATCCATGTTGCTCATATGCTAGGATGTTACGCATCTTTAGGGTAGTTGATGAGTTGACTATGTATGACTATGCTCTAACAATTTGTAACAGACTGATGTTAATGTCATTGAACGGTAATTAGAAGCTGTTGCTGTGTGTCCTTTCTTGAACAGCAGGGTGACAAACTCTGATCCCGAGTCATCAATTACAACAATACTAGCTAATATCAGTTGCTTCTAGTGGTTCGTATACAGCTGTGGATATGCCCTGGCAGTCTATGTGGAACCAAAACTCCCATTCAGGGGTTACTGCAGAATGATTTGTTTTAATTTAGACGTGGATATTTATGAGACCTTGGTCCAGGGTTAGGATACCAGTCTGACCAGTTTAATATCAGAAGGTAGAATACGTAAGACATGTGGTCTTTCAAGTATTGCTTTAGGATTTTCCAGAGTTCATTTTTACGTCCACAAAGATTTTTATTATGGGTACCCACGATACCTGCTGAGAATATGAGATCCTTCCAAGATTATGCAAGGCTGGTCTTTTGTTGGTTTGGTGATTGGTGTGTTGGTCTGAATAGAGTGACAAAAGCCATTAAAAACATAAAAAAGGTTCATGATCATAGGAGGAGTTTACATTCGTACTAAAGTGAAAGAACGACAGGTTGTTCCGAAATCAAAGGATTCGACTTCAGATAATACTCAGTTCAGGAACACTTTGATTGATACCAGAAGATTACAGAGGGGATACGTGGTAATTAAATTAATGTAAATCCTATGTGAATATCAGTAACCCCCCCCCCCCCCCTTCTTACTCATGGGAAGATGCAAAAGATCGTCTTCATATCCAGCGATGAAGAGGTCTCCAACACATGACTTGAGTTTTAATCTTTTTTAAGTCGTAAGTTATTTCCTTTTTACCTGGAGTCACTATGATGTCACATACTGACTCGCCATGGTATGATGATGATTACAATCGATTTGGAGGTCAAAAGAATTGACTATATGATAAAGGAATACAGCTTTCAGGTCTTAAGTAATTTATTTCACAAACAGGCTCGTCATGGGATGAAGAGGTCACCATGCAGAGGATCACTATCAGTTTTAGGATAAATAGGTTATTTGAAAGGTCTTAAGAAAACGGTATGACTCGAAGTGTTTTCTATTTTCACCTAAAGACACAAAGTCACACCTTTGGTGTGTCCAGAAGTCTTATGTTTGCCTTATTCTTAATGTTGCATTTTTCATGGATTTATGAGATTGATCACTTCACCTTCGCAACAAGAAAATGTCCTCCACAATAATATTTCCCCTGGAAAATCAGTCCCTTTCTGTCAGTCTTGTGTGGGTATGTATTGTGTAGTTTTTCTCCATGGCGAGAAAACCGCCCTGGTTTTCCCATCTCTTTCCCGGAATTGTATTAAGCTTATGCTGTTACACCAAATCTGGTCTGTCGTGGAATCGTGGTATGTAGTATCATCGCAATCAAATATATACATGACCTTGAATACATAGGCACACAAACAATATACTTTGAAAGTAGCGAATAATGTGATATGGAGTTACCCTCTTATACCAACGCAAAACGCCTAAGGATTGATAAGGTTTGATGAATCTCCCCACAATAAGTCCTTCTGGTTTTAGGATTTTGTGAATATACTTATTTACCATAATTGATAAATACAAAATCGGGTTTTAAGTCATTTGGTTGTATTTATATTTCGACTGTTGTTGAGAGGCCTCCGTGGCCGAGTGGTTAGAGCATCGCGCTCAAAATCACAAGGGCTTTCACCTTTAGTCGGCACGGGTTCGATTATCTATATATGTGAGAAAGTTGCCAATTTACTTTCGGAAGGTCTGTGCTTTCTTCCTGGGTACATTCTATCTGTGTTCTCTCCTACACCAATGAAACCTGGACGCCACCAGATGACTGAAAAATTGTTGAGCGTGGCGGAAAACATAAAATCAACCAACCAACCAATGTTGTTGCCTTTGATTTCTTTACCAGTTGAAATGATAACCATTTCATCATCCCGTTGGGATCCGGGGTAAATTAGGTCCTCAATACTCCTTGCTTGTTGTAAATGGCGACTAAATGGGGCGGTCCTTCGGATGAGAACGCAGAAACAGACGCCCCGTGTAACAGTAGGTGGGGCACGATAAAAAATTCTTCCCCGTTCAAAGGCCGTAAGCGCCGAGGATAGGCCTAAATTTTGCCATTCACCCACTGAGGATTCTAACTTGAAAAACTATTCACGTACATGTAAATATCTTCATGATCTATTTGTCGTTTAGACTATAACTTTATCGCATTTGATCTTTGATCCAGTTCGACGTGGTTGAGTTATTTTTCAGAATCAGCTCTTCACCGACTTTTCCCCCAGCACTGATTTCTCATCTCTCTGCCTAGAACTGACATACATGTAACTAATTCGTTACATGACGTTCGTATAAAGATTTTATTGTGTGGATCCGGACTAAATGGGGCGGTCTTTCGGATTAGAACGTAAAAAAGACCCCGTGTCACAACAGATATGGCACGATAAAGATATGTCTCTACTCAAGGGCCGCAAGCGCTGAGCACAGGCTTAAATTTGCAGCCCTTCACCTGCAATGGTGACGTCTCCATATGAGTGAAAGATTCTCAAGAGGGACGTTAAACATAAATATCAATCAATCATTTGGATTCTATTTTCAGAATTAGTTTGTTTTGTAAGATAGAGAATTTGTGTTTGAGGGAAAGGTGAAGATAACTAAAAGTGATCTATCTCATAACTCGTATAAAGAATACAAAATGAAGAGTGTGGCAAACATGAACCCCTGGACATTCCAGACGTGGGACCAGGTGCATAGGAGGAAACTAAATTTCATTCAAAATAGAATGCTGGGTTGTATGTGTGCCATGACTCTGATACTGTAATCAATCAGATTAAAAAAGAAACAATAACACTTTATTTGATGAATCGATTGAGGCACATCTCCTCCTGCAAAACTGTCAAAATCCAGAAACTTCTAGGGGTTCGCCTCCTACGCATGCATAGACCAAATGTTGCATCAAAACATTTATGACAATTCACCGATTCATTGGGCGTACATGAGTTGATTTATTTTTAGATTCATGACAGCCATGAAACTATGCAACGAAAATCACCTTTACATGGCACCTTCCATGAGTTCAAATAAAATCTTGTCTTAGTTTAAGTCAAATGGTATGCCAATTCATACATCACTTTCAAAAGCATTAGGAGATTGATAAGTATACTACTGAAGAATTAGCATGCAGCGTTTATGGGAATGAATATTGTTTAACTACTGTTCAACCAATATATTGAACATTACTCGGTATTTATTTTGAAATCAAGTTATCATTCGATCTAAAATAGTTGTATTTGCCATATACTATACATAGTACATCTCATAAGGTGAAAATATATATTAATCATGTACATGTAGTCAATATCATATTGAAGAAAAATCATTTTGAAAAATACGAATATTTTTATATTTGTATGAATACACAGCTAAGAAGATCACTCAGACTTTTTTGACCGTCTTGGACTGTATGTTGGTAGAAATGGAATATAGGAGGAAATTCGGTACTTCCTTAAGAACTTTGACAGAGCGGGGATGTCATACACCTCTCTTCCCTCTTCCCAGTTGTTGTTTTGACCAATCACTTCATCTTCGTCGGTGGCTTGCCATATCACCATCCCTCTTTCTTCTAATGTCCCTGTCATTCACGAGAAGGTGAATTTAAAGTAAGTTGGATTATACTGAGAAAATGTTGGAGAAGGTTGAATGAAAATGTTTGTATCAAATTATTTGATAAAATTAAATGTGCATCCATGTGTATCGTTTAATACCACACGGTTAACACGAAGACGCTTATGATGAATTCATATTTACAGGGAAGTGATTTTATTATACAATTTTAAAAACAGATTATGAACTTAATGTATATAACAAATCGCGTATACAACAAATGAAAATTGTCCGTCCACAGTACTGCTCTTTAAAGTATAGGTCTAACTTTTGCAGTCCTTTACTGGTAATGGTGAAGTCTCCATGTTAGTGAAAAATTCTCGAGCGGAACAATATACAGCTAAACTCACTTACCAGGTATGGTGTTGTCCAAAATCAGAGCAATTAAGAATCCTGAGAAATTTGGATTCCTTGTTATCATCTTTAGAAAGTTGTCAGCGTCTATATTACCTATAATTGAAGACATGAAGCTATTTTATTACAAGTATACATACATACGATTTAGTTTGGTAAATGATTGCTTATTTATTAGTTGTGCGTCTCGTCTTGAGGTAGTATATACCTTTATCTTTTTTGAAAGTACACCTGCCTGCCTACCTACCTACCTACCTACCTACATACCTACCTACATACCTATTTCTTCCAAATGAATTACACTGAGAGCACGTACATCTAGCACTATTTTTCCTTTCTACGAGCAGCATAGCGCTTCGAAATGACGACTTCTTGCGGCGAGTTACATGCATCAAATTGCATCATTATTATATTGTTCTGGATGTTTTACATAATTTTGTTTTCTAAAACCATAATTCAACGAAGTAGCCATCTTACTTCGTTTCGGCCTTGAGTGTTGACATTGATTTTTCAAATCGTATCAATGTGGCATTGTTCCGGATTTCATTCAAGTCCCTTATTGGTTGACTCGTTTTAATCTAATTTGTTCAGTGCTAAATATAATTTAATGTACGACTTATCTTATTGGACTTATGGCGGGTTTGAACGTTCAACAGGAGATGCTTACTCCTCTAGGCATCTGATCCCACCTCTGTTGTGTGCAGGGGTCAGACTTGGGCCTCACCTTAATTTGTATTCTGAATAGGTAACACTTTTCCCTTTGTCACGAGGAAGGGACAATTTATGTAATTGTTCATGTTGTTGGTAATTTTCATGCTATATCATGTCATATCAGTTATTCTCTCTCTCTCTCTCTCTCTCTCTCTCTCTCTCTCTCTCTCTCTCTCTCTCGTAACGTCACTACTGTCAAACTAATATACCATCCGCAAGGAGACATCATATTGAAAATTTAAGGGCGTCATGTGATTAACTTTTATCCAATCATTTATCTACAAATTTGTCTGAAGCGGAATAAAATAAAAATGTCACGAAGCCGACTGAGTATATTTGACTAGTTTCTTCAATTCTTCCGGAGTACAATCAATATTGCTTAGTCACACATGTACACATTGATTGAAAAGTGATATAAAAAAGCGTCAATACATTATTACATTAGTAGAGTTCATTATAACGTCATAATATAACGTCCGTATGATAATGCGGGGAAAGTGTAACATTAAATAGATGTGGGGAAAAGTATATATTGATACTTAGAAATAAATTATGTACCATTTAGATCTATATGGTGATATTTGATGAGAATAATCAAAAGTGATTAGATTAATCCTACAGTATGCATTCTATAGCGATTTTTCCACGGGTGTAAATTTGGTGATTTTCTACCTCATATAGGGATACAAATGATTTTAGCGGAATATATTTTGGTGAATACGGGGTTCCAAACAAAAAATTGATAAAATGTGTAGTGTGAATTATGTATCTGTAAATCGCCTTTACTGTCGTCAAAAACAACTATCATAAATTTACTTCCCACGCTGAAGAGTACTACATGTATACCTTTAACATAAAAAAAATCCCCTGCTGTATACAGACTTGTGTTTCTTGCGAAAGTAGGTATTGTGATTGCTGACGTATTTGGGTACAATTTTAGCCATTAAAAATTTGTCGGCATACCAAACCACTAAAATAAGCCAAAATTATCACTCCGCTGAACGAAACTGCTAAACTGTATATTGCATGTTTTCAAGAAGTACTTTGTAAATCGTTCACACCTGTATTGATGACGTCATCACCTCTCTGTTTTGACCAGTATGGTATGACAAGACCCCACAACACAGACATCCCAATGACTGCCAGGTTTCTTGTAGAATTCATGTCGATGTATTGACAGTTTCCGAAAACGAGTCCGATAAAGATTCCAAACCCCACCACCTGTATTCCGCCCACCACAGGGTATGGTATGGTCACGAGAACACTAGCCACTTTTCCAAGAACAGCTAGAACCATCAACGTTACTCCTAGCAGTTGGAATACATGTCTGCTCGCAACCTAAGAAAGATAAATTGGAAATCATTTATTTTCAATGCACATAATGCTCGATTTCTAAAACTCTACAAAATATTTCAGATAACAGCGGTTGTTCAGATTACATGATATTACTAAGCTTGTAACAAGTTATATATTTACATTTTCCCTTGTTTTGTCAGTAGTAAACCTTTGCTGTTTCTTCCTATTTTATTTCTCGTTAAAATTAATATCTACATGAAAATCTCTACTTATCACATATTGAAGAAATGAATATTAAGTTTGCGTTATGGAGATATAAAAATATGGAAGCGTAGGATATATATATATCCCCAATAATTCAAAGACTATTAGACATAAATATTTCTTGCACTTTGTAATTGAACTTGTTTAAAAATATCTCGTTTTTATCATGGTGTCTACAAATAATAGAGTTATCGGGTAATCTATATAATTGAACTTGAAATAAAAGACACCAAAGTCTTCCACCCCTGCTTCATATTTGAATATTTTATTGAACATAGATGTTAACGGCAAACTAATAACTCAACTTTATGACAAACAGGATGACTTCAGGTTCTCCATAGTCAACTTCTCATATTTAAATAGAAATATACCGCTATCACCTGCATTTGATGTTTATGTCGCTCAACTGATTCGATACGCACGAGCATGAATTACGTATTATAAGTTTTGAATTGATGTAGGCTACTGACAAATAAGTTGATATTACAGCGGTTTCAACAATCCCGTTTAATATCAGCATTTTACAAATTCGACAGTTCTTATAATGATTCAATATAGAAATAGAACCTGTTATTAGGACGAATCTGTCTGATGTGTTTCATAACAATTGTTTTGCGTACTTGACTACGAATCACTTTGTTTATCTTATCAAGATATAGGGCTCACGGCGAATATGACCGGTCATCAGGGGGTGTTTCGTCCTCCTAGGCACCTGATCCCAACTCTGGTGTGTCTAGAGGTCTGTTTGTGCCCTACTCTTAATTATGTATTCTTTATAGGAATTATCATATTGATCACCGTCTGTTATCTTCACTTTTAATTCATTAAGTGTAGGGCCAACAAGGATCCCAGGATACACCAGAATGGGATTAGGAGCCTATGAGGAGTGAACATCTCCGTTTACCGGTCACTCCTCGAGTCCTAGATCTTGATCAGGTAAATGGAGTAATACGTAGTCAAACCCTTTGCATACAGAGCGGCCTAACAAGTGATAGGGAACGCTTTATTCAGCATTCAACCTAATGACATGATATATTTGCAAATGAGATCATTGTGATGACCTCAAAATTTGTAAAATACTGACTTTAACGAGACTGTAGGATTGTGTGTAACATTAACTTATTTGTGGAATCGGTAACGATAATATAGCCTGTCCCGGTTTAAAAATTGATTATACGCAGAACATTCACTGCGTATATAATCATTTGTGAGATATAAACACCACATGCGGATGATAATGAAATATTGTTACATAAATATATGAAGTTGACGTCAGAGAAGCTAAATTCATCCCATTTGTCATAAAGTATAAATGTTGAGTTGTTTGATGTTAACGTCTATGTAAAAATATCCAAATATGAAGAAGACTGTGTGTGGTGTTTTTTGTTTACAGTACATCGGAATATATCAAATCCACATGTGAAGAAAAATAAATATTTTTAATAGGTAAAAGTCGTCGAATAATAAAAATGTAGAGTTTAACGCTACAGCAAGAAATTGTTTTCTCGCATGCAGGGAGTTTTGAATAAACTCTGCCTCATAGAAATACAAACAAAAATAAATAAATAATAAAAAAATAATAAATAAAAAATAAAAAAAAATACCACCCCCCCCCCCAAATCTGTGCAATTGATAAGGGAGCACAATTTGTCCCATAATTCCAAAAAAATGTAATTGTTGTCACCAGTATATCCGAATTCCATTTTTGTTGAAGAAGCAGTCGTCTATGATGATAAAAATCTGTAGTCTTTAATTTATCTAGAGGAATGGTTGTGTACAGTGTTAAAAATCGAAGAATTTGATGCTGAAAATTTTGGAAAAGAAAATGCCTTGAAATTACCGGAAAGTTCTTTCGATTTTTTTAAAAGAAATAATATTCGATATTTCTTGCATGCGTTATGACACAATAGTCGGAACTTTCTGCTTTTTTGCAGTTAGCATTTTCGTGAGAACCAAAGTCAAGGGCTCTCTTTGTTTTGGTAGAACATTTACTGGATCCTGCAAGGTATCTTTGATTTGCAAGTTTTTTTTTTGGTGAAGTTTTGTAATCCAATGTAGATGCGGTAACTCAAATTCATTCATCCCATTGACTGGGATATTAGATGAGCTCAAAAATAAATGTTATTTTTAAGGATTTTGTCTTTTTGAAGCTTGAGGGAATTTGCTTATGCATGCAAATTGGATTGATTTTAAAAAGTGGAATTAAAACCAATTCTTATTTTCACTACTCTTTGATTGCTTTATTTGAAATATATTTTCACCTCAAGCCAATCACCTTGAAATCAAAATTAAATTCATTACACCTGAAATCAAAACTGAAATTGACGCTGTTTGAAAACGGATTAAAGTAAGAAACCATAAAATTATTCAGGTGCGAATTTAAATTTACATATCATGTGCGAACAAACAAAACAAAACAAAAACAAACAAACAACCCCCCCCCCAAAAAAAAAAACAAAACAAAAAGAAAAAAGTAAACAAAACCCAAAACAAACAAAAAGAAAAAAACCCCAATTTATTAAACACTCTAAAGGAGTAAAATTTTAATATATATATTTTTTACCTTTGTAAGACCGACAAGGCCAATAATTCCACCGTACGTTGTTGTAGCGTGCGAGGCACCCCAGGCTCCCGCCAGCATACTCATGAATCCTTCCGCCGCAATACCGCGATTAATTGCATGAACCGGGGGTGATGGAACGCGTGCCACTCTCGCAGCGGCGTAATAGTCGGCAATAGAATCAATAATGGAGGAAATTGTAGCCGTAAGGAAAGCTGCAAACACACCAACGTCGAAATCCGGTACTCCATACATTCCTAAGACAAAAATAATATAGTTTGGTTTAAGATTTGGAGAGAATCACCTATTTAACTGACTGTAAGTATTGAATGAAGTCTGCAGAATGTTTGGGAAAAAGCTGGTTTGTTAGGTACTGCCAAGTGTGCAGCTTGTACCTCGATAATTGTTAATTATATTTTTGAAAGATTATGAAAGGAATGAGCAGTATGTAAATGTCTGTCAGCAAGCATTGATAACCTTGATTATTCAGATCAATGCAATAATCTTTATTCTTAATAACATGAAGGGGCAAATGTGAAACCAAAACTTTTTATCAGATTAATGACACTTGTTAAAGAAAAATATATGTATGAGTTGATATATATTTTAGGTCACCTGAGTAAACTCATGTGACCTATTGCAATTGGTCTGCATGCGTCGTCGTGCGTCGTCCGTTAACAATCAAAAACGTTCTTAATTTCTTGATAACTACCATTCCAATTCTTTTCTTGGGTACCAGAAATGGACATTTGCAGTTTTGGAAGTAGATAAAAGTTTGATAGAGTGAGATCAGGTGAATAAGGCGGATGCTCTCTCAATTTAAAGCCATATTCGTTAATGGCAGCCCTGACAATGATAGACTTGCGAACAGGGGCATTGCCCAGGTGGAACAACACTCCTTGACAGAGTTTTCCGCGGTGCTTGAGTTTAGTATTTTCCTTTTACTGTTCAGAAGTGATGCATAGTATGTGTCATTGATTACTTGTCCCTTTTAGGGATTGATTGATTATTTATTGTTTTCTGCCACACTCAACAATTTTTCAGTTATCTGGTGGCGTCCAGTTTTTGTTGGTGGAGGAGAGAACCCAGATACAATGTATCCGGGAAGAGACCACCGACCTTCCGCAAGTAAACTGGCAAACTTGCTCACATAACGTCGCGGCCGAGATTCGAACACGCGCCGACAGAGGCGAGAGGCTTTGTGATTATGAGCCCGATGCTCTAACCACTCGGCCACGGAGGCCCTCCTTTTAGGGATAATCTGCCATTAGAATACCATCAATATTCCAGAAAACCGAGGTCATAAACTTTCCAGCTGATGGAGCCGTCTTTGCCTTCTTTTGCGGGGGTTAACCAGGGTGCTTCCATTGTTTAGACTGTTGGTTGGCCTCTGAGGTGAAATGATGGACCCACGTTTCATCCATAGTAACAAAGCTCGTAAGAAAGTTAGCAGGATCTACCTCTAAAAAGTTTAGATTAGCACGCGACAAAGTGCGCCTGGTGTGCTTCTGATCAACTGTCAGAGGCTGAAAGCTTTCTCATTATAAGGTCCTCTGTCAGAAAGGAGTGTGATCTTTACTGTGAACTGCCAACTGTTCTGGCTATATTTTTTATTCTGTAACTCGTTTGTCAGTAATAACAATATCATGAACGTTATTGACCATTTTTGGGTTTGCAACATTGACAAGCCGACCAGGGCGGGGGTCATACTCAAGGATCTGCCTGCCGCGGTTAGATTCTGTCACCCACCATTTTACTTTAGTATATGAAGGGGCATCTTTCCCTAGTGTTGCTACATGTACCACATTAGAATATATTCTTTGTTGCTAAATCTTTCTTATGTAAGTATTGGATCACTGCTCTTTCACCGATTTTGTCCATTTTGCAAAAGTCATTTGCCTTGTTTACTTAAGAGTGCTACCTCGTCGATATAAATAGTCAGGCAATAGTAGGACTGAAAAAGGACATCGATGCTAACCTCCTTCAAAACAAAGCTCACAACATATCAATCAACGCAGGTATGTATAAAACATTTAAAAGACATCTTCTTTAATGTTATTTATACTAAACAGAAACTTAATAGATATTGAAAATGAACAGGTAGCCCTTTACTATAATTGTAAATTTCATCATTCCAGGGTAGGGGTTCGTATTAGGGTCGGTCCAAAATGGTCAGTGATGAAATGTGTTTACTATTGAACATATTTTACTTCTTCTTGATAACTATAATTCCAATTCTTTTCAAATTTAATATGAAGCATCTTTGGGACAAAGGGGCTATATATTACAAATTTCAAGACCTCTGCACCCCTGGAGCCTTAAGGGCGGGGTGAAAACTACCAAATGTTGATTACTTTTACAAACTATTCCTCTCTAGAACCGCACATGTGTAAGAAACACGAAATGCATAATGATGTAGAGCAGGAAGGCTTCTACCAAAAATGTAAATTTCATGATCCCTGGGACAGTGGTTCTGACTCCAGGGCGAAGCTTGGTGTATTTAGTGTATATGTATAAAACATTGAAATATCATCTTTAATGCTATTGATACTAAATTGAATCTAAATAGAATTTTAGAACTAATAAGTAGTCCTTTACCAAAGTTGTACATTTTATGATCCTAAAAGGTTTAGTTCCAGGGTGGTACCATAATTATCATAGAGATTATTGTCTTTATTATTAAAAAACTTCTTGAAGTTTGCTGATATGATATAAAATCTAAATACATATTTAGGAAAAGCAGAAAAGAATGTTCCAAAATTGCAGTTTTGAATCTAGGGCAGGTCAAAATTAGTTATTTCGCGTTACATGTAATGTTACATATATTTTTATATGTGTACTGTTGCTGAATATTATAATTTAGCTTAGATATTCAAAACTGAAATTATTTTATAGATTTCGTAGCCCTTTGGACTAGTGATACTTGTAACTAATACTCAGGTGACTGATAAGTCCTATGGGCCTCTTAGTTTGGTTGTAATAAATACAGATATAGGATTCCTAACTAATAATGACTTGTAAATTTTCCATGATGTTCAAAATGTGAAATATATTACTCATCCCTATATAACTCATACAAATTTTCCCCACTCTCATAATTCAGGAATCATGGGTGTAAATACATTTCATACGGTAAATTGTATTCATTTTACTTATAAAAGCATGAATTTAGTTTCATGTTCATAGGTTTTGAAAAAGAAAGTTTTTAGCAAATGTCGTAACATTACGTTATAAGACCACACAATAATTTATGCTATAGATTTTGAACTTATCATAATGAATAGTGTAGATATGTATATCATAGATATTCAAGTGAAATCAGGGTCAAACGGACAAGGTTCATAAAGGGGCTTTATTTGGCCCCGTGTCAAAACTTATATGATTTCGTACATTTCAGGTTTTAGGGCATACATTTTCAGGAAACCATTATCGTTTTATGGTATGGGTCTCTATATCTTTCCATAAATTTTTATATATAAGTATCTACTTCCACAACATGATTAGGCAAAGTTGGGAGCATTAACCTTCTTTAAACTGCAGAACACGTAAAAACATACCTGGATATGGAAATACAAGCCATGGGGTTTTCTCGATAATTGCGTTTCTGGAATCAGTTCTTGCATAAAACTCTGGACTTTTAGGATCGTCACTGAATGCCCCCGCCTTCGTCAGAATAACGGACATTGTCCACCCAACGCTTCCAGCAACCAATACCTGTCAGAATTATCAAAGAAAACACATCACATCTAATATGCATGTTAAAGACTCTGTCCGTTGAAAGCAGACACTGCCTGAGGAATAGGTGGCGCATGACATATCAGGACCCGGCACATTAATTGTTCCTAAAGTTTGCTTGATTATTATGTATTTCAGAAATAGTTCTATTTGTTTCTCTGTTACGAATGTACAGCATGTAATCTGGACTAGAAATAATTATTTGTATTCACTTATCACTTGGGGTATCAACTTAAATTTTTTACTGGTTACAGGGGGCCTCCGTGGCCGAATGGTTAGAGCATCGGGCTCAAAATCACAAAGCCTCTCACCTCTGTCGGCGCGTGTTCGAATCTCGGCCAGTTTACTTGCGGAAGGTCGGTGGTCTCTTCCCAGGTACATTGTATCTGGGTTCTCTCCTCCACCAACAAAAACTGGACGCCACTAGATAACTGAAAAATTGTTGAGTGGGGCGGAAAGCAATAAATAATCAATCAATCAATCAATCAGTTGGTTACCTTTACTGTCCCTTCGGCCCATTTGATATAAAGACTTAAATATATATAAGGACTGGTCCAAATTCCATATAAAATATTGTCTTTATCTTGTACATTCAATAATATTTTTCTTATCCAAATTTTTCACTTAGATACCTGACATTATCTTCACTTTTTTGTTATTTGTGAAAGTATAATGTCACCAGATTATGAAAACATCGAGAAAAAAAAAAACAAAAAAAAATAAAAAACGTTTTGTGTATTTACATATATTTTCCATTTTAGGTAAACTGTAGGTTTATCTAATATCCGATAAAGGTACTTCCGACTGTTGCGCGGAATTAAAACACGAAACAAGCCTGCACAAAGCTGAATATCTAATGTACACAGAAATACGAAGTATGTGAGAAATATAGCATCAATTATAACATTGTTTGAATTTCTATTTGTTTTATCCAACTCGTTGAAATAAAGTATATTTTCGTTTAGCAAAGCCTTACCAATTTATACACCATTCCAGCTTATTGGAAAAAGACACAGCATAAAAATTCTCTATATAATATTTGTGTGCGCTTGTATAGTTGTTCTGATTCATTACATGCTGGATAGGATTGATTAATTAACACCTGAGGAGAAAAAGTGTTTAAATTTAATGATATATATCAAACCGTTAAAATGTACAAAACATTCAATACATAAACATGGTACGGCTACTTTACCGAAAGTACTTGATGTAGTGGATATCTGATGATATGAAATCCCTTGTCTTTTGTCCAAAATGGGATTGGCATGTTACGGCGGTCTAGGTACATGGACAACGTAACAGCAATGCAAGCAGTTCTGTAAAGTTTAAAGACTGTATGAATTCATCAGTAATATACTATTTATCTACATCTGATATTTCTATTGCACATTCACTTAGTCAAAATTCTTAGAATTAAATTCATACTGAGATATATAATTGATAAATAGTAGAAGCTTCTAAGATTAATAAATAGTAGAAAATTGTATAATTAATAAATAGTAGTAGCTTCTAGATGAAGTAAGAGAATAAAATAAATTGAGATAATCATAATACTTACGAAATAGACACGCCCCAGTGGGTGCTGCAAAACATGTACGTTACTGTAAAAACATTGATCCCTACGAGGAGAATGGTTGGAATGATCGTGATTGGTCCAATGAATCGAAGAAAAATTCCTACAGATCCAGTCAGACCAACCAGCATATGAAGAAACCCGGCCAGAATCAGCGCGCCAGACAACTACAACGAAATCACTTCGTTCAGTTAACTGATAATATTTATATGTATCATTTTGTCCAGTAATAAACCTATGATGTTTCAATAAAAGTATTGACCATTTAAACTTCACATTACAACATATATTCAAAATAGTTTCGATTATCATACAAATACTTTCATTGTTTAAACTTCCCCTTATGCAAACAACATCGACAAACAATTCAAGTTTTTATCATACATTTACTGAATATGACAGACTGATTTGAATTTTGGAAAGGAGAATATAAGAAAATGACCAAATATGCCCCTTGTTGAGGAGAGATCTTAGACAAAATTGTTGATCAACATTTATTAAACTTAGATCATATCTATCTCACGAAAGTATCAGTTTTCATATATGACATAGTTCACAGGAAGGTCACAAAGATTTTGAAAATTTTGAATTCCTTCATATTTGGTCAATACATTATTTTGAAGGAAGTTTTTTCACTAGGTTTCATAGTGTTTAGTATATTTTTGAAATTTAAGCGAAAATGTTCCATTTGGGACCCCTTTATTTTCCTTTCATAATTTGGGATATATTATTGTTGTACTTAATCTAGATCAATTTAAATGACACCATTTCTTTCGAACTACATTTGCATTGTGTATCTATGCAATCGAATGTACACAATCGTGATCTTTATTATGTAAGTGTTATACGTAAACATAGTGATTTAATCCTATTTACATTACATGTTCAAAGCAAACGTTATTTATAATGTATATCCATACTGGACAAATAAAGTTAAGGATCATGACTTATAAATCATTTAATTCATAACAAATAACAATATATTTCAAACAATTTCTATTGTGTTTATCAAGACATCAATGAAGCGTTAACGTACACCAGGATTAATTGTCACACAACCCCCAAAACAGAATGAAAAACAGCCTTGGTAAAGGTTGGAAAATTCACACATAACCCTTTGCCCAGTGTTCTGATGTGTTCAATATGCTCTATGAACACCTCGTTCTTGAATAACCGCGCGACAAAGACTCTGCATACTGTGGATAAGTCTCCGAAAGAAGATTTGCGGTAATCTAGCCCATTCCTCAACGAGTGCTGCAGGGGGGTCCTCACGGTTCCTAGGGAGTACTGGGCGCGCTGAAATGGCTTGCTATAGCTTGTCCCAGGCATGTTCTATGAGATTCAAATCAGGCGAAAGACTCGGCCAGTTCATTCGCTCAAGGGTTTCATTTTCTAGATAGTCTGTTACTACGCCAACCCTGTGAGGTCTAGCATTATCGTCTATTAAAATGAAATCATGACCGATAGCACCTACATACAGCCTAACAATAGGGTGCAATATCTCATCTCGGTATCTGATTCCCGTAAGATTTCCTGCGATAACATACAAATCAGTCTTTCCGGTAATACTGATACCACCCCAAACCATCACAGAACCACCCCGAAACGATCATGCTCGGCAACACAGCAGTCTGCATAACGTTCGCTGGTCGTGCGCCACACTCGCCTACGACCGTCATGATAGTCTACACAAAAGCGCGACTCATCTGTAAAAAGAGCAGGGGTCCAGTGACGCAGTTGCTAATTGACATGATTTCGTGCCCATTGGAGTATGGCTGTTCTGTGTCTTGCGGTCAATTTGGAGTGGACTGCTGGTCGGAATGCGCGGAGATTAGCTGCATGGAGTCTTTTACGAACTGTTTGTGGTGTTACACGCACTCTTGTTGCTGTTTAAAAGTCTGTATTTAGCCTAACAGCACTCTGGAACCTCTGCCGCTTTGGTATATTGACCAGATAAAGGTCCTGACGAGTTGTGGTTGACCTCGGACGACCAGAACATGGTCTCTCAGCAACGGCACTAGTATGTTGGAATCGATTTCATAATCCCGAAATGACACTTTGGGACACATTAAAGTGTGTAGCAACAGTTCTTTTAGTATTGCCGGATTGAAGCATACCTACAGCTAGGGCTGCCTCAAAGCCGGTTAAGAGGCGTCTCATGGCCTCAAATATCACAAAGTCATCAACAAATATCCACAACGTCACACACGTATTCAAATAACCAATTTCGCTAACTTTGTGGATACCCTGAATCACTTTGTTTTTCACCCTGTGTCGGCATGCAATTAAGCATGAATTGAGCATGAATTGCACGACCCTACAGGTAACATTTTCCGATCAATAACATGTTAAAGAAAGTATAGATGAACTATAATGTAAAAATATATATTAAAATTTTTGGGGGAAAATATTTCCAAATCATAATCCCTATTTTTTTTGGTCCAGTATATATATATGCCTTTAATTTCCCTTGACCATTAGAATTTTTATAAAACGCTGATAAATAGTTATACATACACATAAAAATACTCGTCAAATGTGCAAGCATACAGATATGAAAAATAGCATGCATATACTTTTGATGATAAAAAAAAATTGAACCATACTTTTAAAAACCTTGGAACTACGACAGCTTGAAAATATGTTATCCCGATCACTTCACCAGTGCTATTGAAATTTGTGGCGTTATCTGAAATTAATGAGTAAATGCAACATGTACAATTATGATAAATCTTATTTGGTATTGACCAGAATATATATCAGAAGGGATCCCTTTTTAAATCCCAGTACTGAAATTCATTTTTATTTAATTCTAACTAATCACATACCCAATGTCTGATTCATGAATGAGCTATGACTTGGGCATGCGTACTGAGGTAGATCCAGGACAGCGAGGAGAGGAAGTATATACATTGAAACTGGACCTTGATAAAGAGGGATCCTACAGAGAAAGCAAAATAATGTTAATAACAAGAATACTGATGACAGTAATTATTAGGATGAGAAAATATTTCCTAATACACAGATGATAAAATGTATTTTCTTTGATAGAGTACACATTTTAAAAGTGAATTTAGAAATAAGATTGTTCAAAAGGTCACTGCGAATTGCTCAGAAGATTTGATCACGTTCCAACCAAGTTGATATCCTAGTGACCTTTTTCACAGTGTTCTTTATTTTTCATATATTCGTTTGAGAAAAACCATCATTAAAAGTCATGATCCTACCTGTTTGCAATACATTAGGCCTATATTTGAATGAAGCAGTGATACTGAAAATATTGTTTCGTAACGCTTAAGAAAAATTTAACTAAATCTAAGCAAAGAACAATAAACATTACAAACAACATATAACTTTCATTGTAAGATAGTTTTCGAAATAAATTTTATGGTCGTTATAACGATCTAGTTTGCGAATACAACTTTCCATTACGTCAAATGCTGTCTGACGTTTTTCATACAAATTGTTAGGCCTTTCTTGGCACAATGATTATGACTACGGTTTACTCCGTTTATAGGATCAGGATGTAGGGCTCACGGCGGATGTGACCGGTTCACAGGGGTGCTTACTCCTCTTAGGCACTTGATTCCACCTCTGGTATGTCCAGTGGTCCGTATTTGCACAACTCTCTGTTTTATATTTGTTATAGGAATTACGAGATTGAATACTGTTAGTTATTTTCACCTTTGCATATTGTAGTAATACTATCATTATTTTATTACCAATATCTTCAAATTGTGATAGCTTTTACGTACCAACATCATGGTATGGAACAATTATAAAGTCATTAAAACCAAATATGGCTGCCCAATACATGTACATGTTTTTATATACTGTACGCATTTTTTCTCTCAATGCATGACACAATAAACTATGAATTTTTGGCAGTTTATATTATGGAAGATATTTTTGCTGATTATACACTTGACCTCAAATATTTACATGGTTTATATACCGCCATAATAGAAAAGTGCATATTATTATACAACACTTTGATTTTGATGAGTATAGGCCCTGTTGTCGAGGTTAAAGGTCACTTAAGTGCCACATTGCTCATACAGAGAAATATGAAACAACAAGCACTGACATAAGGATGGTGAATGTAAATATTTGAAACTATCATAAATGGAGTTATATTGCATTGTAATTATGCAATGCACATATACACATGAATGTACTGTAGAATCCTTATTTTACGTGAGTATTTAATATCGCGAAATTGCTTGTACTCGTCAAATCGCGAAAACATAATAACTTAGAGACATAAAACTAAAGGCAAATAATTTTATTTCGCGAGTTACGGTTCTCACGAAATTACGCAATAATAAATTCTTCGCGTATAATTAGGAATTTACAGTATTTTCATGTAGCTATTGACGCGATATTTTTCTCTGATTAATCTCTGTTGATATCTGGTTATCATTTGTATTTTTCACTCATAGTTTTTATCATTATTGATATAATTTTTTACATGTCACTGTGATGACTGCTTTTCGTGCAATGTGTACTTTTTTACAAGTGAAAAGGGTAAAGAAAGGTCTGGTACAGAAAATGGAGTTTACAAGTGCACGTTTTAGCGGATTTTATTACTATCAGACACAAAATAGTTGTTTTAAAATCAGATTCCATGACCAAAGATAAGATATGATCTGATACATAAAATATTCATATTACACGTCGATAATATTTATTTTGACATTAGATTTTAGATAAGATTCAAAATGTCAAATTACTTCTGTGATTTCAGCAAACCAAGGTTGTATACTAAATTTAAATTATCCCCAGATCTGGATTACAATAGAAAAATATTTTAATAGTAAAAAAGCGATAGATCCCTACTGGTATGTTTTTGGACTCACAATGTCTAACCTGATCCCAATGGTATTCTGTAGAAATGTACACATCCCTGACATAAGTAGACTCATAGACATGATCTGCACTTTGAACTCTGCCTCGTCTCTCGCGCACATGACCTCCGACACCAACATGGTCACTTTGACACTGGATGGTACGACAATCAGACATTGCTATAAAAGATAATTGATCGCACTGAATCAGATCGTATAGTATATTGAATGTTGGGTGATTTGAAACGTGACTTCATGTTATAAGCACCCCTCCATCCGCCCAAAAAATCGTTTCTTATCAAAGATTAAAATGAGGGTACTGTACTTTCGGACTATATTAATGAAACCGTGACACCACATTAAGGAAAAGAATTAAAAAGATTTTTATCCACTTTACAGGAAAGTTATATTATTCAGAGAAAAATTATAGAACACGTGTATTATGTTATACAACACTTGATGTAAATGAAGAAGTGAAGATAACAAGCAGTGATCACTCTCATTCTAGAAAGAATACAAAACTAAATGTAGGACAAACACGGCCCCTGTAAATACAGGTGCATATTAGGAGTAAGCATCCCCTATTGACCTTTTACTCCCACCGTGATCTTGTATCTTGATCAAGTAAACGGAGTAATCCGTAGTGAAAATCAGTATGTAAAGATCAATTGGTATACCAGACAGCATTTGACCTAATGACAAGTTGTATTTGCAAATCAAATCATTATAATAACCACAGAATTTGCAAAATGCTGATGTTAAACAAGACTGTTCGAGTCCCTGTAACATCAATTCATTTGTCAGTAAGCTGCCTTGATTTGTAAATTGATCACATGCATAACGTGCTCTTTCATAGGCGTCAAAGTGAAAGTGGGAAGGGGAGGGATAATCACCACTAAAACGTTTCCCACATACAAAATAACACAGACAGTATGGGCGGATACATAGATAGGTAACTCTCAGTTGACTGAATAACAGTATCTGAGGTACAAAACAAATACAGAAATAAACATATCAAATAAATATAGCGAAAATATAAACATTTAATGAAGTTCACAATACGAATGACGAGAGCGATTTAAAAGTTAATGATACAGTATACCGTTTTCCCCGAAAATTCGAATTAAACTAAATAGTGCGATTTAAATCTGCTTTACTCAAGTAAATCATATATTGATATTAGTAATTGATTATAGTATCAATATCAACTTTCAAAACAGTTTAAATCACAAATAAATTCTAAGTGAAGATTCTGAAATATAGAGTTTCTTCGGAACAATTTCGAAATTATACATTTGTATTAGACATATGGTACTCGCATTAATTCAGTAACTTTATACTTCAAAGAACTACTGCGTGGAATTCTCTCTCTTTGTCTCTCTCTCTGTCTGTCTCTCTCTCTCTCATTCCGATGCGTAGGATTTTATTAATTTACCAAATTAATAATGCGATATGCCCGTTCTTGAATTAACATAACTGATTTAACTTATGATGGGTGTTCATAAAATAAAATTGGCGAAGTATTTACCTGGATTGCAAAGAAGAGAAGGAGATGTAACGGGGGACACTGACTGACCCTGTACACCAATCCTGGTCTTTCGAATTTTACACTACATTCCTCTTCTACATCCTTCTGCCACATTGGATCTTTCTCAGATTGCTCCATTTCAATGACACTGTCAAAATTGCCGTCTGTTGTAAGTGACTTGACAGCATGTATAGGTTCCTTTTCCTCCTTGTTCAACAGTGTCGCAGTTTCTTCAAAATCGTGTCCATTTACCTGAATGTAAGGCGGTGGAGGAGTCGGAGGTTGTGAGGAAGAATTGTCTGAGCTAATGTCCTCATGCTTACTATACAATTCAGCAGATGCATCTTTTTCGGATCCGTTATCATCAGATAATGGGGATGTAGAATATGTACCTACATTTGTTGGATCAGTGCTTCTCTCCATCTTTGACGTTTGTTGCATTTCGTCAAGTTACAACTCTGTCGTGTTATATATTACAGATAAGTGAGCACATTCATTTAATCACGAACACACATTCAGGCATGAGGAACAATATGTTCAATATTCAAAAATAGATAGTACAGGAGTGATCGTCCATTATGTATTTAAAAATCTAGTACTGACTTGTTTGCTGATGACACAACTCTATGTTTCCCTAATGTGTGATAACATAAGTTAGTTTCTACTTTTCAGTAAATAAATTACGATACCATGTATACAACTGAAGTTTGAACATGCAGCATGAGAAAGTAAAGATAACGAAGAGTGATCAATTTCATAAATTTTATGAAGAGAAAATATTAACACCTAGAAACATCACAGGTGATATATATATATATATATATATATATATATATATATATATATATAATGGAACATAAAGATTAAAAAAACAGTCTTTTTAAACAATTGTTTGAGTTTTAATTCCCTAATAAGCGTTTTCTATAAACGATGATCAATCAAACTTTTTTGGACGTCTTGGACTGTATGTTGGTAGAAATGGAATATAGGAGGAAATTCGGTACTTCCTTAAGAACTTTGACAGAGCGGGGATGTCATACACCTCTCTTCCCTCTTCCCAGTTGTTGTTTTGACCAGTCAATTCATCTTCTTGGTCGTCGGCTTGCCATATTACCATCCCTCTTTCTTCTAATGTCCCTGTCATTTAAAAGCAGATGTATTTAAAATAATTTGAATTTTACAGAGAACATCTTCAAGATGGTTGATTGAAAATGTGTGCATCAAACTACATAATAAATTGAATTTGTATACGTATGAATTTATACATGTAATGATATCTGATATTAGGTATTGTACAGATCTATACATTCAGTTATAAGCATTTACAAGTGACATATCGACATGAATATATTAGAACGAAAGGATCATTTATACATTTGTATATTAATCATATACTTTATAGGCACCAACAAAATATATCTTTTTAAAGTTCTGTATTAATAAATAATCCTTTTACATAGTATATAAGTATGTCAAATAATATTAAAAATATCCAATCATAAAACCCGAGAAGTGTGTGGTATTTTTATAAACTAGGAAATTATGTCACTTTAAATAAAAGCCTTATTTTTCCAGCATACATAATTAGGATCCGTAGTAAGGCAAACACGGACACTTGGACACACAAGAGGTGGGATCAGGTACATGTATCTAAGAGGAGTAAGCATCCTCTGTTGACAAGTAACACCAGTTTGAGCCCCTCACCCCGATTAAGTAAACTAATTTCCAATGAACTTTAAGTAAATGTGAAATAACAATACTTTTCTGAAATCAACAATATAATAAAATATTACTTTTCAACACTTTACCCGACCATTCCTCACGATAAATCAACGACTAGATTTATTACCATCATAGGCAGTTGCTTTTTCGATAAAAATGGAAAAAGGAAATATTCATATCTTGTGATCATTCATTAAAAAAATTGCTTTCTTGAATACCACTTCGATTCTACAAGTACTATAAAGTTGATATTAAAAAGATGCTGGAGTTCCTAATTGACAATATTTTCGTAGACTTTGGTGATCATATCTTCCAGTGGTCTGTTGGAAATCCCTAAAAGCACGAATGCTGCTCCTTTATTAACTGACCTGTTTTTATATTCTTACGAGGCAGAATTGATTCAAAAGCTTTTACAGAAAAAAGAAGGGAAAATTTCTATTAAAAGTATACTAACACCTCACCTTTATGGCAAAAGGGGTGAATTCAGCTTCTCTATTGTCAGCTTCCCATATTTATGATGTCTCTGAACTGATTCGATACACAAGAACTTGCTCTGCATATGGTCAGTCTTTTCAAGTCGAGGCATATTACTGACTAACAAGTTGATGTTACAGGAATTTCAACAATCTCGGTTAAAGTGAGCATTTCGCAAATTTTATGGTTGGTATAACGATCTAATTTACCAGTACAACTTATCATTTTGTAAACTGCTGTCCGACATAATTTATATCAATTGAAGTCGTTGTTTGCATACTGATTTTAGTTGTATATTGTTTCGTTTACCCGATCAAAATATGGGGCTCACGGCGGATGTGATTGGAATGCTTCCTCCTCCCAGGCACTTAATCCCACCTCTTGTATGTCCAGGAGCTCGTGTGAGCCCTATTCTTAATTTAACTGTGTATTCATTGTAGGAGTTATGGGATTGATCATTATTCGATATCTCTACTTTTTCATCTTCTACAACTCATTTACCAGGTACTGTGTTGTCCAAAATCAGAGCAATTAAGAATCCGGAGAAATTCGGATTCCTTGTTATCATCTTCAGGAAGTTGTCAGCGTCTATATTACCTTTAATTGAAGATATAAAACTATTTTATCACAAAGTACATATGCATTAGTTTACTAGATGGTTGCTTGTTTGTTTTACTTCCAGTCCAGAATAATACTCAAATCGAAACATCGCCATCTGTAGGTGCAGTACCACAAATTCAGACTCATGTTTATCGCCAAGGGATGTACCAGTTTATCGTGCTAACGCATGCCACGATACGAGATATCTGTTTTTAATGTCCCGTGATTCTCTTTTCTAAACGTCGAGCGTTGGACGAAGGATCAATCACTACCTATATTTACGTCTTAGGTTTGACGCGGCTATGGCACTAACCGGTCTCGACCTCACAACCTCCCAGTAAGGAAGCGAACTCTTTACCACTAAGCTACCGTGACCAGTTTGCTAGAAGCTATATATCATAGTGAGTGTTCATATTTTACATATACTGATTCCCAAAAGAAACGATACATAATAAAATACTGAATAACGTTTAAAAGTCAAATGATATATGCTTCGTTGTAATCAACATTTGTTTTTTTAGTCTATTCGCCATTCAGCGCTCACATTTAAACCGTGTTCACTCACCCATAACGCTTGCATGTGTTTTCTAGTGATTTGCACGTGCTACGCGATACCCGTGTAACCAGGTAATGCACAGGTAAGACGATCGACCTTTTTGATAGAGTGTGTACTCAAACAACAAAAACTCATAAAATATTGAAGAAATTCTTGATTGAAAAGATGCCAAGATTGAACAAAGAGCAGCGCCTTAGAGCAATTGGTATGCTAGAAGCAGGTCGACGTCATTCTGACGTTGCAAGGCATTTTGCAGTGTCCCGAGTCACAATTTCGCGATTGGCAAGTCGATACAGGGCCACTGGATCGGTAAACGACCGCCGTCGTTCTGGTAGACCGCGAGTGATGACTCGTGCCCAGGACCGATATATAGTGACGTCACACTTACGTAACAGATTTTTATCAGTTCCGTCTACGGCGGCTGCAACGCCTGGTCGCACCCACAATAGAATCAGTGCTAATACAGTTCGCAGGAGACTTGCAGAGAACGGAATCAAGGCACGACGTCCCTACAACGGATTGAAATTGACGCGACATCATAGATGCAATAGAGCACAGTGGGCCCGCAATCGTGTAAGATGGACTAGAAATCAATGGAACGGTGTCTTATTTAGCGATGAATCACGATATCTTTTGGAACGCGTTGACGGACGTCAGTGGGTCTATAGGAGACGAGGAGAACGTTATGCTGACGCTTGTGTAACGGAAGTTGATAGATACGGAGGCGGAAGCGTCATGGTGTGGGGCGTCATATCCTTCCACCACCGATCAAGACTGGTCGTGGTTCCGGGAAATCTCAATGGAGTGAGATATCGGGACGAAATATTGGCTCCGGTAGTTGTTCCGATTATGAACGCCAACAGAGGACTGACGTTGTACCAGCAAGACAACGCTAGGTGTCACACTGCCCGTGTCTGCACGACTTACCTTCAGCAGCAGCGTGTGAATGTTCTCCCATGGCCTGCAAAGTCTCCAGATCTCTCGCCCATAGAGCATCTTTGGGACGTGTTGGACCGCCGTGTAAGACGTCGTTCACCGTCAACGTTGCAACAGTTGGAACGTTTTCTTCAGCAGGAGTGGATGGCAATACCACAAATTGAAATTCAAACACTTGTACAGTCTATGCGTCGCCGATGTATCGCTGTGAGGGATGCAAATGGTGGACATACAAGATATTGATGGGTGTATGACTTTGTGTTAAGACCCCTTTGCAGTATTCAGAAATGTGACGTAATAAGCTAGCAATGAAATCGGACATTTATGTAATAAAATGCTTTGTTATACATCAACTTTAGAATTATCCACAATTTCAAAATACATAAAATGTTTACATTAAATCTTTTTGCAATTATTACTGTGTATCGTTTCTTTTGGGACTCAGTATATTTATTCCCTGTGACAAGGCCGTTCTTTTGTTAACCAGAATAACTTTGCTGCCATACAGGGGCATCAGTGTTTCACAAACACATATTGTTCATTTATTTTAATACGTCACGTGCTGTAGGTGAAGTGCCACAAATGTATAACTACACATGTCACTCTGATCCATAACAACGGGAGTTCGTTATAATGTCTTGACCCAAGACCTCGGTTTTCAAGATAATCTCTGCTAAGAGTTTGGCAAAGGAGCAATCATTTTCTACTTTAACGTCTTAGTAAAAGAACGATACTCTTTCGTCGAGTTTATTGTGCTAGAATTTCTATAATATAGTTGCCTCACATGCGACTACGGGTATCAATGTGTAGAACAAATAATAAACATATAAAATCAACGGATATACTTAAAGGACACTGCCTACTGAGATAAGAAATTCCTACATGATGATATTTGATAAGAATAATCAAATGTATATAGAAGAACTATCAATAGTTTAAACTTTTAAGATAAAAATATATGCTGCGCGTTCCAAAGAAATACGTTGTATTTTGTTCATACCTGTATTGATGACGTCTTCACCTCTCTGTTTTGACCAATATGGTATGATAAGACCCCACAACACAGACATTCCAATGATTGCCAGGTTTCTTGTAGAATTCATGTCGATGTATTGACAGTTTCCGAAAACGAGTCCGATAAAGATTCCAAACCCCACCACCTGTATTCCGCCCACCACAGGGTATGGTATGGTCACGAGAACACTAGCCACTTTTCCAAGAACAGCTAGAACCATCAACGTTACTCCTAGCAGTTGGAATACATGTCTGCTCGCAACCTAAGAAAAATAAAATGGAAACCAATTTTCCCTGGGCAAATAATGCTCGATCTCTAAAATTCATTGCAATATTTCAAAGTTGCTCAGATTACATGATTAGTATCAGGCAAGTACCAAGTTATAATTTTACCCTTTCCTGTGTTTTACCGATGTGTTTTGCTGTTTCATTGCATTTTATTTCTCAATGAATAGACGCACCAGTGACCTTTCAAATATTCTGCACTTATAAAATAATTAAAGAATGAATATTTAGTTGATGGAAATATAAAATAAAAATAAATGGAAACATTGGAAATTTGGCAAAATGATCGAAGATGATAACGTAAAATTGCGCTTTTTTTTCCATCGTATATATATATATATATATATATATATATATATATATATATTCATTAAAACAAAATAATTACAAAACTAAGCCCACATTTAATTCCTTGAGATATATGATGTTAAAAACCGGTTTTTATAAATCAACTTTAAAAAAATCGAAATGAAAAAGAATGCAAAAAGATGTACAGTTTATGTTTAGAAAATAAATAGTATCCGTTGTTGAACAAACTTGTCAAGTGCGTTTTATTTTACATTATGTTCATGACTATTCATATCATACATCACTGGTGTTGATGTAAACAAACTGAATATAGGCTTGGCTGTGAAATACAGATTTTTATTTGTGCTGATGTAAGACAGCTGATTAACCGATGAATAGGATTGTCCGTTCTGATAAATTGGGATGACAAAAATTGTTGTAATAGTCACACCGTGAGAATGATTCTTCCCATTCAAGCGACGTACATGTGTGGAGATGTTCGAACAAACTGTCTAACAAGAAAAAAAACCCAGCCAGAATAGTTGACTATTCGTAAACTTTGTTGATCCCGATACGGTGACACACACAAGGAGGATGAATGTACATCATATACATTTAGTAAAATGCATATGTTTTGTTGTCGGAAAAAATTTCAAATGCTAAAAAGAAAATTATAGAAGATAGTCTGGGACATCTTGTAGAATCATATTTATTGTGGGTCTCTTATACAATTCAGGTATCGTCATTTCTAAGGTATTTTTGATATCTAAAAATCATTTTTGGTATCAAAATTTGCATTTTCTATTCTATTCAATTGTTTTCTTAGATGCAAACCGTAATAAATTCCCATTTTTCTTGTCAGAAAAAGCATCTGATACATGCACTAAAAAATTAAGAGTTCTAATTTAAAAAGCTGATATAATGATTTCACATAATATTGCATACTAAATTGGCGCTGAAGATACTAACAGATTTGTTCATTCATAATGAAACAACGCGGAGAAAACACAACTGTGATGACTTGATACTTTTAAAGCACATCATTGACATTTATGTAGACCATGTTTATAAAAAACACACATATTTGTCACTGTGTAAAATATTATTTTCACCTCACGGTGAATTTTTCACCTATGGCCAATCGTTGTCAAAATAAAATTGTGAATTCAAAACTGTTTGGAACGTGAAAATATCCAGAAGAGACATTAAGGTAACCCTACCCTCATGGGAAATCAATTCGTACAAAAATCTTCATTTAATAAATATAATGTGTGATGGAAATATATCTTTTAAGGAATTTTATCCACTGGGAACAATAAACACCTAGTAAAACATTTGATACTGAAAAAATTATTTTGTCTATAAATAATCAATTACCTATGTTTAAAAAATGTCAGTTAGTCATGGTATTTTCTCTGGTTTTTGTCTATTACACAATGTTTTCCTAGATATCCACAATTGATTTAAATATATTTTTAGTTTCAGAAACTGTTAACGTTATAATTTGTCATTTTACAAGTTTTTATGTGCTTTTTGTTACATTGTTTAACGAAAATGTGTGATTTTCTGATGTTAATATATACTTCTTTTAATGCCTGTTTGACATCTTTGAAAAGGAGACAATTCAACATACAATTTTCTTTTTTTTTTAATTGGTAACAGTAAATGGAAATGATACGGCGGTTTTCTAGTTTGAACCCATAAAGCAAAGTAATATAACTAAAATTCGTAACTTTATGGAAACTATTCATTATAAATGCTAATGGTGTAAAATTTGAAAAAGTTATTGTCAACCTTAGTAAGACCGACTATTCCAATCATTCCCCCAGACGTTGTTGTAGCGTGTGAGGCACCCCAGACTCCCGCCATCATACTCATGAATCCTTCCGCCGCATTACCGCGATTAATTGCATGAACCGGGGGTGATGGAACGCGTGCCACTCTCGCAGCGGCGTAATAGTCGGCAATAGAATCAATAATGGAGGAAATTGTAGCCGTAATGAAAGCTGCAAACGCACCAACGTCGAAATCCGGTACTCCATACATTCCTAAGACAAACAGAATATATTTTGGCGAAATCATTTGGAAGTTTTGAGACAATCACTGATTAATCTGACAGTGAAACAGGAAACAGAAGTATCGAAAGTCTACAGTATGTTTTAAAAGTTTGGTTTGAAAGGTGCTTTAAGTGTGCAACGTTAACCTTAATATTTGTTAATCATGTTTAAAGTACGAAAGAGTGTGCAAAAATAGGGAGAATGATAAACTGAATGAACATTATGTAAAGATCTGACTGTAAGCAATGTTAAACGTAATCAATCGGGTCAATACAATAACGCATGTTTAGTAGCATGGAGGGTCAACTTCACAACAGATGAAAGTTTAAGACCATAATTCAATTTTTAATGATTTTTTTCTTTTCTTCTTTTTCTTTAATGTAGAGATTTTGAACTTAACTAGTGTATCAATAGTGACAATTAAGTACATGGTGTTTGCATTTCATAAATGTTCAAGTGAAAGTCGAAAGGGCAAACTTCACAAACTGTCTGATTTCGATATTTGCCAAAACATGATGATTTCGTTCATTTGATGCTTAAGGCATACCTTCTAAAGAAATAATTATCGTTTTTTATCCTATGAGGCTCTAGGTCATGACATACACTACTATTTTAATTTATCAATGTCAGCGTTCTCCAACATGACCTGGCAAAGTTGGAAGGTTGATTGATTGATTGATTGATTAAATATTGTTTAACGTCCCGCTCGAGAATCTTTCACTCATATGGAGACGTCGGTGAAAGGCTGCAAATTTAGGCCTATGCTCGGCGCTTATGGCCTTTGAGCAGAGAGAGATCTTTTAGGTGCCACACCTGCTGTGACATGGGACCTCGGTGTTTGCAGTCTCATCCGAAGGACCGCTTCATTTAGTCGCCTTTTACGACAAGCAAGGGGTAGTAAGGATCTATTCTAACAACCCAGATCCCCACGGGATCAAAGTTGGAAGGATTAATCTTGTATATATATAATAAAACAAATAAAAACATACCTGGATATGGAAATACAAGCCATGGTGTTTTCTGGATAACTGCGTTCCTGGAATCAGTTCTTGCATAGAACTCTGGACTTGTGGGATCGTCACTGAAGGCCCCTGCCTTCGTCAGAATAACGGAAATTGTCCACCCAACGCTCCCAGCAACCAACACCTGTCAGAAGTTTCAAAGAAAACACATCACATCTAATATGCATGTTAAAGATTCTGTCCGTTGAAAATCTGTTACTGTCTATCGAATAGGTGACACATGACATACCAGGACCCGGCACTTTAATTGTTCCTAAAGTTTGCTTGATTGACATGCATTTCAGGAATAATTCTGTCTCTTTCTCTTTATCATTGTATGGCATGTAATGTCTTTTTATCTCATATTTTTTGCGTGTTTACCCAGAAGGAAGTAGTATGTAATACATAAAACATCCATCATAATATTACTTGAGTTTGTATTCTATTTATCCAGCTTGTTAAAATAGTGTATATTGTCGCTTAGCAAAGCCTCGCAAATTGATACACATTTCAGCTTGTTGGATAAAGACACCACATAGAATACACTATATAATGTATAACTCTGAATATGATATGAGAAAAGATGCTGGAGTTAATCATTGAAAATATCTACGCTGTCTTTGGTGATCAGATCTTCCAACAGTCTGTTAGAAATACCATGGACGCAAATTGGACTCCTTTATTAGCTGACCTGTTCTATATTCTTACGAGACAGAACAAAAGCTTTTACAAGAGAAGAAAAAATCCTTTTATTTTTTGTGATGTACAATTCAACACTTAGATATACTGACAACGTTTTATCTACTAACAATACCATTTTTCATCTATATGTCGATTCGATTTATCCCATTTTACTCCAAATAAAATACACCACAGAGTCTTCGATATCTGCTTCGTATTTAGATATTTTATTGAACATAGATTGTAATGGCAAACTAACAACTCAACTCAAAAAATGACAACTCAACAGACAAATAAGTTGATGTTACAGGATTTCAACAGTCTCATTTACGGTCAGCATTTCGCAATTCATTTATAAATACAATCTGTCATTAAGTCGAAAGCTATCTAACGTATTTCAAACCAATTGTTAGACCATACTTTACATACTAATTTTAACTACGGATTTTTCCGTTCACCTGATCAAAATGTACGGCTCACCGCGGATGTGACATCTGAACAAGGGATTTGTACTCCTAGGTACATGATACCACCTTTGTTCTGTTCAGGGGTATGTGTTTGTCTTACTCTTAATTCCTTATAGGAAATATGAGATTGATTACTTTTCGTTATTTTCATCTTTTTCATACTAAATATCATGAATTAATTCAAATCTAAGAGGAAAGTATGTAAATCTAATTAATTTATCAAAACGCGAAGACCCTAATGCATTCAATACATAAATATGGTAAAGCTATTTTACCGAAAGTACTTGATGTAGTGGATATCTGATGATATGAAATCCCTTGTCTTTTGTCCAAAATGGGATTGGCATGTTACGGCGGTCTAGGTACATGGACAACGTAACAGCAATGCAAGCAGTTCTGTAAAGTTTAAAAACTGTATGAATTCATCAATCTAAAATCTTTGAATAATTTCATTCAGACAATTTCTTCATTCAGTCCAAACCTCAACAAATCGGAAATCTAAGATATAGTTTCAATCCCAATTGCAGCAAACAGATTGAAAGTATTGCATTTCTAAGCTTGACATTCATAACATTGAAGTGGAATTGAAATACTTGTTGTTTACTCTTTGTTTTGTTTACATTGGGCTTAATGTCCATATTGCGTTAATCCCGTGGGGATTCGGGTTAGAATAGGTCCTCAAGACTAAATGGGGGGGGGGGGGGGGGGGGGGCGTCCTTCGGATGAAAGCGTAAACACCGAGGCCCGTGTCACAGCAGGTGCAGCACGATAAGATCCCTACCTGCTCAAACTCCACAAGAGCAGAGCTTAGTCCCAAATTGTGCCACCCTTCACGTCTCCTTATGAGTGAAAGATTCTTGAGAGGGACGTTAACTAAACAAGAAACAAACACCCAACCATGTTGCGATATGTTTGGCATATATTTCTGCTTGATTCGTGGGTCTATCGGGTTTGAAATGTAAGTCTATTTGTTGTAATGAAACCAGTCGTGTTAGTTCAGCGATGACAGCGTTCAGTTCGGAACAGGGAGGTTTCGAGTTCAAGTCCCGCCTGTATCATGGCCGCGTCAAACCTAAGACGTAAATGTAGCCAAATACTCGACATTTAGAAGTGAGAATCAAGGGTCTTTCGGATATGACCTTAACAATGAGGTTCAGTGTTGTGACTTGCGTTGTCACATTAAAGAATCCCCACTCCTACGACCCTGACCTCTAAGCATAGGTATAAATTTGTGCACTTCACCTACAGCTAGTGACGTCTAAATATGAGTGAACAATTCTCGACGGGACGTAGAACAATCAATCGCTTTATTGAACACTACTAAATTTGTCTATTGTGTGTCAGAGAGATTGCTAAAAATTGGTATTATAGTAGAAATTTCCATATGAACAAAGAGAAGAAAAGAATATAAAACTTACAAAATAGATATGCCCCAATGAGTGCTGCAAAATATGTACGCTACTTTATATATATTGGTCCCTACAAGGAGAATGGTTGGGATGATCGTGATTGGTCCTATGAATCGGAGGAAAATCCCTACAGATCCAGTCAGACCAACCAGCATATGAAGAAACCCGGCCAGAATCAGCGCGCCAGACAACTAAAACGAAATCACTTCGTTCAATTTTTGACAATATTTTACCAGTGTTTCGTCAATAATAAACCTACATGTATAATTTTTCAACGCACGTTTATTTCACAATAAAATTACTGACCCATGTCAACTGCAATATTCACATAACTTTTATACATGTAAAACAAAATATGGATTGAAGGGATAAATTCAAATACTGTTTGTATATGAAAAATGAGCTCCAACTATCATACAGAATACCTTATACTTCATGCGTTTATACTCCACCTTTATGCAATCAACCTAGACAAACAATGGACCTTTTCATACTACCTGTGACTTTTAAAATCAAATTTTCTGAAAGTACACAATTATGGCTGTTTTGAAATATTG
Organism: Ostrea denselamellosa; assembly: GCA_024699665.1. Lineage (NCBI taxonomy): Eukaryota > Metazoa > Mollusca > Bivalvia > Ostreida > Ostreidae > Ostrea > Ostrea denselamellosa. The sequence continues at coordinate 6,659,447 of JAMZEH010000052.1, forward strand.
AAATATGAGCTCAGTTTGGCTACCTTTTATGAGGATTCATGATGTACAAAAATGTAGATCTTTATTCATTCAATCTGATTATCACGTCCATCTCAAAATAAGGATCAGTTTTCATATATGGCATAATTCATGTTTACGGGAAGGTCATAAACTTTATGAAAATTTAGAAGTTCCTCATTTTGTGCCAAAAACTTGAAACATATAGTGTTTTCAAAAGAACAGAGCACACATCTTGTCTACCCCTTAGATTTACAGATTTACTTGACTTATTAGAGCTGCATTGGTATAAAAATTGTTCATTGGCAAACGTGTGCTCTACGTCTTCCAAAGCAAAATGTACATGAAATATAGCAATATGCTACTTTCTTTTGAAATCCTATATTTACTCAAATCTATGACAATCTTAATGCCTTTAGACACTTACATTCATGATCGTGATTATATATTTTAGTAAGGCGTGATAGACATGTTCATTCGATTTAATGAATAAAGGTCTACATTATTGTCTATCATGAATCCTCATAAAGTGTAGCCGAATCCTGAAATAAAGTTTTACTAGGTTTCAGTATGTTGAGTCTATTTTGAAATTTAAGCGAAAATGTTGGAAATTGAGACACTTCCTATCCTGTCATTTCACAATTTTGAATCGGGGAAGTATACTTTTATGTATTTAGTTTACTACAATAGAAATATCACTATTTCTTTCAAATGACATTTCTTATTACATATCAGTGAACCAGAATGTACATAATCGTGATCTTTCTAATGTAAATAAAAAAGCACGTGAAGTTGAAAAACATCAAAATACTACAAAAAATACAAAGTTAATGGAAATGGAAGAGCAATATGAACTTCTGGACATATCATAGGTGGAGTCAAGTGCCAGGTGGAGTAATCATCTGTTAACCTGTCAAATCCGACATGAGCCCTATTCTAAAGAACTATTATTAAATTTAAAATCAAAAGTTTTCTTAAATCAACAAAACCAAAACAGATGTCTTTTCAACACTTCTGAATATCGTATCTCATGCTAAAGACTAGCTTTTTGACGTAATAGAAAGTTGCTTCTTCAATAAAAATGGAACTAGTCATATCTTGTGATCATTAATTCCAAAACTTACTTTGTTAAACATCACTCTTAATCTACGCACAAGTACGCTGGAGTTGATATTAAAACAATGCTGGAGTTCCTCATTGACAATAGGTTCGTAGTCCTTGGTGATCAGGTATTTCCAGCAGTCTGTTGAAATTCCAATGGATATCTTCATTAGTTGACCAGATTTTATATCCTTACTAGGGAGAATTTATTCAAATATGAAAAACTATATCGTATCTTTTAAATCGAGTTCACTAGGATATATCGAATTGACAGAAATATATAACATAGTTGATGTTTCTAAATGTCGAGGTGGAAGCCACAGCCAAAAAGATTTTTCTTCTCATGTAGAAGCGTTTGAATAAATTCAACTTCGGAAGAATACAAACACAGGTAAGTTTTTAATGGAGCACATTTGTTCTCATTGGAATTCTAACAGCCCCGGTCACCAAAGGTTGTAACTATTGTCAATGAGAAACTCCAGCATCTTTTAATACCAACTTCCGGTTACTTCTTCGTAGAATCTGAATTTTGTTTAACAGTGCATTATTTTTATCTCTGATAACCAGATATGAATATTTCCGTGCTCCATTATTTTAAACAAACAGCTGTATCGTTTCGTCTAGTTTAAAGTCAGCATTTTGCAAATTATATGTTCATTAGAACGACCTAGTTTTCCAATACAATCTTTCTTTGGATCAAATGCTGTCTGATGTTTTTCATACGAATTGTTAGACTGTTCTTGACATACTGGTTCTGACAATGGATTACTCCATTTGCTGATCAAGATATAAGGTTTGGGGCATATGTGATCATTCGACGCTTACTCTTCCTAGGCTCCTGATCCCACCTCTGGTATATCCAAGGACTCATGCTTGCCCAGCTCTATAATTTTGTATTCCATATAGGATTTATGAGGTTGATCACTGTTCGTTATCGTTGCCTTTGTATATAGGATATTAAACAGCCTGGTATTTAAATCATCGTGAAGAGTACCCGTGTAAAGTGTTTAAAAATCATACAATGGAGTTCTTGCTATATACACACTGATGGAAAATTATTTACGTTATATGAATATAACAAACATTTTGGTATTGTTGTATATTTATGGTTTTAATTCCATTAGAAATAATATGTATATATATATATATATATATATATATATATATATATATATAAGAACACTTAAATCCAACAACATCCGATACCTAGAAGTGTTGGACTACAATGTCAAATGCAAGTATTATAAAAAGCACTAAAATGACCAATAACACGACCTTCCATTTTGTCAGGAAAAACGAAAAGTGAACATTGATGGCTTGACATGAACAAAACAAAAACTACACATTGCAAATTTCATGTTTATTGGTACTGACTTCCTAGTCAACAGTTTTCTATATAGGAATTAGGATACGTTCTAGTTGTCCAATGCGATGATCCACAATACACGAAATAGTAATGGTAGACTTAATTAATCTCAGATAGGACGAGTTAACTGATTACGTTAATCAGTGCAAAAGTCAACTAAATAGAAATAATAATAAATGATGAATGAAAATATTTTTCGAATAATAAATAAATTATATATATATATATATATATATATATATATATATATATATATATATAATGCATGCATACATACATGTACATATAAACCAACATGCTTTAAGAACAGGAAACTAATCCTTACTTTTAAAAATCTTGAGACCACGACAGCTTGAAAATATGTTGATTTGAACGATTCACCAGTGCTATTGAAATCTGATCCGTTACCTGTAATTAGGGAGCAAAAGCAACATAAAAAATTGAACAATTATCATAAATATTATTTGGTAATGAATGACCAGAAGAAAATGAATCTTTTTTAATTCCAGTATTGAATTTTTTTTATCTAATTCTAATTAATAACATACCCAATGTTTGATTCATGAATGGGCTACGACTTGGGCATGCGTACTGAGGTAGATCCAGGACAGCGAGGAGAGGAAATACATATTTTGAAACTGGACCTTGATAAAGAGGGATCCTGATCAAGAGATAAAGCAAAAATAATGTTAATTAACAAGAAAATTGTAAGGATGACAAAGCAATTTCAAATACATAGAAGATAAACTTTATACTTTTTTATCCTAGTAGCACACATTCAGACTGAATTAAGAAATATAAAATATTTTCTTAAAAATGCATTGGGATATGAATTTCATTGGTCACGTGATTAAATTCTGTGAAGCCCGGTGTGACTAAAAATTTTGGATCTTTCGAAGTTCGAGTCATCACTCAATTAGAAGTTGCATGCAGTTGTAAAACGACGATCTGATTAGAATTTTAGCTACCATTTTTGCAGAAGAGGTTACGTTTAATTGTGTGAGAAATCCATCTGTATATATGACAGCAGCAAAAACAACCACTGTTGAATAACTCTGGTAGTTCGGGAGTTTTTGGTACATGTATATTGTTTAACGTTCCATTCGAGAATTGTTTACTCATTTATAGGTGTCACCAGCTTTCGTTGAAGCTACACAAATTTTGACCGACGCACAGCTCTCACGGTCGAAGCAATGGGTGTTCTTTGTCGTTTCAACGCTTACCGTAACACTGGATCTCAGTTTTTAAGGTCATATCCCAAAAAAATAATTCTGACTTTGACTTCTATTGCATGGCGCTTTGTGTAGGGACTGTCTCTGTCTAAGTTAACCCTATTAGGGATGACACGGCTCCGAGATTCAATCCGGGACTATAAAATGAACTCCCTAGCCACTAGGCTAACGCAGCTGGTAAAAGTGTGATCAAAGTTTACTTCTAATAGGAGATTTGTAAAACGTTTTGTAAAATTTCTAGTATCATCATCAACTATAAATTTATATTAATTACATTTTTTTAATCTTTAACATTTTTGGTCCAGAGATCTTCTATCATTACTTTTGGCTTACATGTACATGTATTGTTTTATTCAAGACATGGAATGGCATTCCTGATCGACAAAACGTTTCAATTTAAAAGCTGGCGAATATCTTGATACAATATCGGTAGCGATTCACTGCAGTAAGTTTTATCCATGAATATTCAACTAAGAAAACCTTCATTTAAAAAAAAGTGAACGCATACTGATTTTAATTTTTTAACCACGTTTCTGTATGCGCTAAAATATATTTCTCTTTTATTAGAGTTACACAGACTTAATTTTCATGTTGAAATTTGTGCTTGTACACAAGAAATTGGTATTATGATCCCTTATCAAATCAGACAAAAACGTGTGCATACATGGTGCTTATCTCCTCTTGCAAGAATTCATCCTTAGATGAAATAAAAAAAATCCTAGATATATGTACTAATATCCTCCTGTCGGAATTACTATAACTTCACATATACAACACCATAAGGACAATTGCACAAAATCTTTTGAATGATTTGGGCAGACGTAATGATATGGCACCAATTTCTTGCATATGTCAATTTTTGAGCAAGCGGCTTATGGCAATAAAGTCTGAATTATTATGGAAAGTGTATATATATATATATATATATATATATATATATATATATATATACATATATACCGGTCGCGGTAGCTCAGTGGTTAGAGTGCTCGCTTCGTAACCGAGAGGTCGTGAGTTCGTCGGGCCATGACTGCGCCAAACCTAAGACGTAAGTATATGTAGTGATTGTTCCTTCGCCAAACGCTCGACATTTAGAAGTGAAAATCGCGGGTCGTTCGTTATGAGCTTAAAAATGGAGTTCCCGTGTAGCGGCATACGTTGGCACGTTAAAGAACGTTCATTGCTACGGCTCTGAGCGCTAAGCAAAGGTATAAATTTGTGATACTTTTCCTATAGCTGGTGATATCTCAATATGAATGAAAAATTCTCGACGGAACGTAAAATAATCAATAAACGAACAACCTTCCTGGAATTCTGTTGGACTCATGTCTAACCTGATCCCAATGGTATTCTGTAGAAATGTACACATCCCTGACATAAGTAGACTCATAGACATGATCTGTACTTTGAACTCTGCCTCGTCTCTCGCGCACATGACCTCCGACACCAACATGGTCACTTTGACACTGGCTGGTACGACAATCAGGCATTGCTATAAAAGATGATTGATCGCACTGTACCAGATCTTAGTTTTCAGATTAGGGTCTATTGAAATTCAATGATAATTGGATATGAAACCTGATAATATTTTTATGAGCAAAATAAGAAAAAAAAATAAATAAAAAACAAACAACAAAAACAAAAAGATAAAAAACAAAAAACAAAAAAACAAACAAACAAAAAAAAAAAAGAAAAAAGACAAACACCCCCTCCCCCCCCCCCCCCCCCCCCAGTTTCTTATCAAAGATTAAACTGAAGCGACAGTCTCTTCGGACTCTCTCAGTGAATCCGTCACATCACATTAAGGAAAGGTTTTACAAATATGTTTCTCTGTTCGGTCCGGGGTCGCTGTCCGCCCATCTCTCTGATTTGTGTTTTCTAAAGGAATTACGAGATTGTGTACTGTTCGTTATCTTAGCCTTTTCATTCCACATAAAAATTAAAATATCCAGAAAAAATTATAGACTACGTTACGTACTAGTTGATCAAAATCTATCAACACACTACTAATGGGTTTTCTATATAATAACTTACAAACATCACCAACAAAGTTTTCTTTGCTATTCATTTACAATGTTTCTTGTTGATCAACGAAGTTTTCTGTGTTACTCGCTTACAAGGTTTCTTGCTGATCGTAGAGGAAGGTTGCCATTGCTTGTAAAAATTAGCCAAAAGAATATCAGTAGCTCAGATGCAAAATTAACAGCAGTTTATAAGGTACATGTCAAATTGAAATAATCTTTCCAACCATTCCAAAATATTAGTCCGTCTTTCGGTTGAATTAGTCATTAGTTTGGAGAATTTCCTAAATTATTGGGATGAAGTAGTTCGTTCGAAAGATCTTTGTTCCTCAAAGAACTCTCTCTTTTATTCTTTCTCCCTTTCGCCCCTTTGACGAACTCCTTGTCTTTCTCTATTTTCTCCAAAAGCTGAAAAAATCTCTCCCTACCGTTTTCGACGCGTAGGAATTTACAATATCAATAATTCATTGTGTTTTGTTTAGAATGAGGAGATATGATTTAACTTATGAAAGGTCTTTATAAAAGATTTTTCGTAAAATATTTACCTGGATCGTAAAGAAGAGAAGCAGATGAAGAGGGGGGCACTGACTGACCCTGTACACCAATCCCGGTCTTTCGAATGTTACACTACATTCCTCTTCTACATATGATTCCTTCTGCCACATTGCATCTCTCGCAGATTGCTCCATTTCAACGACACTGTAAAAATTGCTGTCTGTTGTGAGTGGATTGACAGCATGGTGAGATTCCTTTCCCTCCTTGTTCATCATTGTTGCAGTTTCTTGAAAATTGTGTCCGTTTACCATGGAAAGCGGTAGGGGAGTCGGAGGTTGTAAGGGCGAGAATTGAGCAGATGGATCTTGATCTGTAGAATGTAGAATATGTATCTTATTGTGGTGGACCAGAGTGCCTCTCTATCTTTGAAATTTGTTGTATTTGTCAAGTTACAACTCTGTCTGTCGTGTTTTATATTTCAACTAAGAAAACACATTCATTTAATCACAAACACACATCTAAGCATGAGGAAGAATATATATCTTAAAAAGTCGATAATCGTTTAATAATGTTCATGTACATACCGTTAGTGTGCTTATTATTGATTAAATTTAGCAAGTTGGTAAATCCGTTTTCAAACATTGTCCAAACCCCTGATTTTCAAGACGTCTTCTCTTGTGTCCTCCTTAGGGCTTCATCCAGGTTCGTAAGACGTCCTACAGAAACATGAAACATCATCGGAAACAATATATATTTGCATCATATTGTGAATTATTCTTTTATAAATGTGGTATTAGAAAATTTCTGAAACTTCGTTGGAAATATGATGTGATTTTACAGTTTGAATCTCGACAAAGACATAACAATCTGCAACATATATCAACTTCATATTTGCATTAAGTTCAATATAAATTCTTTCTTTAATTTAAGCCATATGGTATATTTGTTAAAACATCACCTACAAATGCATCACGAGATTGATAAATATTGTTTCAGTGATTGTTTGTTTATTTGTTTTATGTCCCGTTGAGAATTTTTCGCTCATGTTGAGACGTCACAAGCTGTAGGTGAAATACAAGTAATTTAGACATATGCTTAGCTCTCACGGCCGTAGCAGTGAAGGTTACGAAAAGAACGCTCTATCACTGAGCTACCTCGACTGAAGAATTAGCACGCAACATGGAAGTCAAATTTTTATAAAGAATACAAAATTGAGAAGAGCAGGGTAAACATTGTCCCGTGGACACACTAGCGTTGGAATAAAGTACCTAGGAGGTGTAAGCATCCCCTGTTGAAAGGTCACACCCAAGACCTATATCTTGATCAGGTCGGTATCTCGAACGGCCTGACAATTTGTATGAAACACATCAGACAGCAATCAACCCAATTGCAATGACAGTTTGTATTTGCAAATTCGATCATTATAATCACCATAGAATTTGTGAAATATTGATTTTAATCGAAGCTACTGAATATCATATAGCATCATCTTATTTACTAGCAGCATGTCCCGGTTTAGAAATTGATCATACGTAGAATATGCTATGAATTATGGAATTATTTGAGAAACATATAGACCATATACAGGTTGTAATGGGATTTTGCTAGATAACTATGGGAAGTTGATTATGAAGAAGCTGACGTCCTCCAGTTGTAAAGTTGAGTCTATGACAGTGAGTACTAATTAACTGTTACTCAACCAATACACGAAGTATTACGTGCATATATTTTGAAATTAATGAAATATTTTTAATTTATGGACAATATGACTTTGTTCGGTACACATAGGTAAGAGACATCATAGAAACTGCTACCATTATGCGATTTTTTTTTAAAAAGATAGATAAGTTTTAAAATATTTTCAGAAAGAACAATATTTATGACATTTTCTGCAATATTTATCCAGCTTTCAAAGAGCATTCGAAGGGATGAAAATTGTATATTAATCATGTACAGTTATTTAATATCATATATTATGCAAAAAATGCAAAAAGGTCCACTATTCTCTTAATTTGAATATCAATTCCATAATTGGCGTTTCTAAAAAAAAAAACTTTTTCATCCCCTTGAAATGAAGAGTTGTTCTATATTTCTGAAACACATGGTTCGTATATTGTTCACGTGTTCAAGTTAGGTAAGTGATTAGATGACTTAACCAGTAATGTAAGAACCACGAGTTCGATATGCGACTGATCTAAAGCGTTTTCTCTTCATCGTTGCAACCAAAACTCACATCAGTAATGTCCAACCTTCTGCGATACATAAGAGTTGATCACGACTTTACATTTTAGTTGGCACAACAAGGAACTGCAGTGTGTCAAAATATTGTAATTCTAAAAACAGACCTGGTAAAAGACCAAGTTGTTTTGTAGAAAAACAAGATAGGGTGCAAATGAATTATCCCGAAATTTCACGAAAATGATATATTCCATACACAAGCACTCTGAAGTTGAAATTAAAAAAGATGCTGGGGTTCCTCATTGGCAATATCTTTGAAGTTTTGGTGATCAGGTCTTCCAATCGTCTGTTGGAATATCCGTGGAGATGAATTGTGCTCCTTTTTTAGGTGACCTGTTTTTATATTCTTATGAGACAGAATTTATTAAAAAGCTTCTATATGAAAAGAAAGAAATTTCTTCCTGTGGTCTTCAACTCGATTTTTGTTTGTTTGTTTTGTTTGTTTATAGCCGCCTGAGCAATTTTTCAGCTATCCGGCGGCTGTCACCATTACCGGTGACAGGGCTGCAAATTTAGACCTATGCTCGGCACTCAGGGCCCTTGAGCAGGGAGGGATCTTTATCGTGCCACACCTACTGCGACACGGGACCTCGGTTTATACGGTCTCATCCGAAAGACCGGCACCCACGTCCCACAGTGGGATTCGAACCCCCGTCTTCAACTCGAAATCTAGACATATCAACGACGTTGTATCTATGAACAAGAATCATTTTCATTCACATGTCGATTCGATATATTCCAAATGAACTCAAAATAAAAGACAAAACAGTGTCCTCCACATTTGCTTAAATATTCTATTGAAAATGAATGTTAACGGTAAACTTAACAAACCAACATCATGACAAACGGGATGATTTCAGTTTCTCCATCGCCAGCTTCCCATTCTTATGAAGCAATATTTCATTATCACCTGCATATGGTGTTTATATCTTTCAACTGACTACATATGCAATAGCTTGTTCTGCGTATGATCAATTTTTAAATCGAGGCATTTACTGACAAATTGATGTTACAAGGGTTTCAACAGTCTCGTTTTAAGTCAGGGCTCACGGTCGACATGATATGTTTATTTCTCCTACGTACCTGATCCCACCTCTGGTATATCCAGGAGTCCGTGTTTGGCCAACTTTCTAATTTGTATTCCCTATAGGATTTATGAGATTGATCAATGTTCATTATCTTCGCCTCTTCATTGATTTATTGATTGTCTTTTTATGTCCCGTTGATATTTTTCAATCATATTGAGATATCACCAGCTGTAGGTGAAGTAGCTATGCTTAACGCTCAGGGACGTAGCAGTGAGGGTTCTTTAATGTGCAAACGCTGCCGCGACACGGGACCTCCGTTTTTAAGGTCATATGTTTGTCACAGCCATGACACGATCGGGGCTCGAACTCACGACCTCCCGGCTACCGGTGCGCCTTTTCACTGAGATATTCCCTCCACACATTAATCAGAGACTTCACAGAGAACCACAATAAAGTATCCTTTAACGTTCTGGGTAAGGATGTTATGCACTATCTTCTTCATGGTGTATCAAAATGTTAAAATAGTTCTGAATATTTCATCATTAAGCCCGAGATAGGTATAGTATTTTTATTTTATGAACTAGAAAAAATTGTTACTATAGATTCCATTATATCATACCACTAGAATACTACAAAACTCAATAGCCAAAACATTAAAAATCATTTTACAGAAAATAAAATCGAGAATTAGCACAACCCCTCATAATGAAGAATAAAAAAAATAATAAACCAGTCTTGAATCCACTGACTCAGCAAGTTTAAGAAAATAAATTCGATTTCATCTTTGCATATAATGAATGAAATCACGAGTAATGTATAATACTGTCTAGATAAAATATGTTTGTAAAACACTTTCCATCCCTGGACGTGACCATGAATGTGATCATATTCTATTACGGCAACTTGACCTTGTTCGTAATAGCTTGCACAATATCAGTCACACATCCGCGACTTTGATCTCCGTTTTCATCCAGGCAGTGTTGAGTCTCTATCGTCGAAGTATCAACATGATCAAGTTACAGACTGAGAAGTAGACATTCAGGTTAGAAACAATATACCCTTAATTTCCGATCCTCCGGTATAAAATCTACAAGTATGACACATCGAATGAACAATTTTTTTTTTCAATTCACATACCAAGTACAATACTGTCCAAACTGAAAGCAACTACAATCCGGTGAAATTCGGATTCCTTAATTGTTATCACCTTCAGAATGTCTGCATCTGCACTGAAGTCATAAAAATCTTGTACATTTCTATAAGTTTGATTTGTTCTCTAAACTTTATATTGTAATGCGAGATCGGTTTTTAAATCGAGGCAAGTTACTGACGAATAAGTTGATGTTACATGAGTTTTAACAGTCTCGTTTAAAGTCACAATTTCGCAAATCGTTTGGTCGTTATCTACAAGTTCAAGTGAAATTTGTGCCAAGTATTAAGCCATGATCCCCAACGAACTAAAATTATGAGTAGACAATAGTCAAAGATCAACACCTATCTATTTTGACTAAAAGGAACTCATTATCAACTAATTGTTGATTGCCTATCACAGTGGCCTAATATGGCTTAGATTGAGTTATTGACGTCTCGAATTATGATAATTCATGTCTACAGAACGATTGTCAAGTATGGAATTTCCAACGTCATGAAAAGTGGCAATGGATCATAATTCAAAAACTTTGAATTTAAGGAATTGGTATATGGATATTAAATCACACATATAACTACTAAACCTTACTATGCTTAAAATAATGGACAAACAAAAGCCATGGTTCAAACAATGAAATATCTCGTCACCAAATTTTCAGATCCACATCTAGCTCTGCGTACAGCAATGCTAAATTTGATAATCATTGCAATGTCACCTGCTCAGGTGTTCCTAAGACGCAAACTGAAGTCTATTTTATGCCTTTGTTTAAATCGAATTTGTATACTCTCTTTAAGCTAAAGATTCGTTAGGAAAAGCAAGAAGAAAACTTCAACAAAAGAAAATTTCAATAAACAAATCAAAACCGATCTAGAGCCACAGGTAGCGTAAAACCAGGCATATACGTGATGATGAAGAATCGATCAATGGATACGTAGAAAATCACTGCTACATTCTGCTATACGTTCACACATCGTTCAGGGTGAAGGCAAATGTTACAGAAAAGGCGACGAGAACGATTAGTGATCAATCTCAACCCCTATAAAAATACAGAATTAAGAGTTTGTCAAACATAGGCCTCTGGATTTACCAGAGAACCGCAAAGAAAAGAATGCTTAAAACGTTACTTGATAAATTATGTGTTGTGGATACAGTTTTAGCAAAACTAAATATTCCATAGAAACACAGTCGTCATCGAATATAGAGACCAGTTTGTATGTTTTTTTCTATTATTGATTTTTTATGCCAGATTAAGTCATTTTGCTATTCAGTGTTTGTTAAGATAGTAATAATTTGATATGAAACTGACTTGAATTGAGTTTGGGTACACAGATTATTTATTATATTATGAATAGTTTGCTTACCCTTTATATATACTCCGATTAAGTACAGATTTGATATCTTGTAAAACAAAATAACTATTTGGGTCAAATTACCAAGGATATGATAAAATGCAAATACATAAACGACTAATACTAATGATGGTAACAGATGAGTGAAATAGGTTTAATATTACTATTATTTATTGCTTTCCGCCACACTCAACAATTTTTCAGTTATCTGGTGGCGTCCAGTTTTTGTTGGTGGAGGAGAGAACCCAGATACAAATGTACCTGGGAAGAGACCACCGACCTTCCGCAAGTAAACTGGCAAACTTGCTCACATAACGCCGCGGCCGAGATTCGAACACGCGCCGACAGAGGTGAAAGGCTTTGTGATTTTGAGCCCGATGCTCTAACCACTCGGCCACGGAAGCCCCCAAATAGGTTTAAAGTTTTCGGTCAAAATGTGTACTTCCTTTCTCTTTCTCTGTCACCAAAGTATAAAACAGAAGGAATCCCAACACTAACATAACATTTTATGAAAAATGATTTATATTGTGAACAGCAAAATTGATATATCGATGTCCAAATGAGATACACTGAATCGTTACTCACCTCAAATGATTCTTCCTTTTGTCACCATGCTTAATACTGAATTTATAAGTGGATCTCGATCGATTTTACTTGGTTAAATGTACAGTACATGGTGCACGAGGAATTTTCTCTATCCCTTCTGCATCCTCCGATAATTTACTTTGCATCTTCCATTCAAAATAAAAAAATCCAATAGGCACCTCCTGCTTTTTCGAGGAATCACTTTTATTGTCATTTCATTACAGATTTCAAAGACATTGATAAGAATGATTCCAAATGAAAACTTTTCGAACAGCCTACCTACATGACTTTTCGCAAAGTGTTCTTTACATTTTTCCACACCATGCATATATCTTTGGAATAAAGCAACAGAAGGGAGTCACATATCCTCTACGAAATTCCCTCCTCTCATTCCTCGTCCAGTGATTTCTTATTTAAAATTCTCCTGTAAAATAGAAGACCACGACACGGGGTAATTACGTGGTCTTTTCAATGTCCTTCTTTTTGCCATCTTCGCAATATTATCTTTATCATGACAGACTAAATAGCTAAAATATTGTCTGTTAAAAAGCCTTCTTGTAGATCTTCAATGATACAATGGTAAGAGACAACACAAAAATTAATTTAATAAAAAGCAAACTTGGAATCCAAAGGATACTTTTGCATACAACAATTCCAGTATGCTGGATACACTTTTTAAAACTTTGTCTCAAGTTTGTAAACACGGAAATGGAACGCTTCTAAATATACGTTCGGAATATTTGTGAGATAAAAGTTTAGCGTATAATTTTGGAATGCTTGATTAAATATATATATATATATATATATATATATATATATATATATATATATATATATGGGCCTCCGTGGCCGAGTGATTAGAGCATTGCGCTAAACATCACAAGACCTCTCACCTTTAGTCGGCGCGGGTTCGATTCTCGCTCGAGCCGATATATTTGAGAAAGTTTGCCAGTCTACTTTCGGAAGGTCAGTTGTCTCTTCCCGAGTGCATTGTGATTGTGTCTGGGTTGTCTCTTCCATCTACAAAAACTGGACGCCCCCAGATAAAATTGTTCAGTGTGGCGAAAAATATCAAACAATCAATATATATATATATATATATATATATATATATATATATATATGTGTGTGTGTGTGTGTGTGTGTGTGTGTTCAAGAAATAAGTATAGAAATTCTACAGAAGTAGTAGTGTAATAAAAATATCGCAAAGTCGATTGAGTATATACTCGACTAGTTTCTTGAATTCTTCAGGAGTATACTGAACATTCAGTATGCTCTTGTAGAATTGCAGAAAATAGTTGAGTATATCGAGTATATACTCAATCGGCTTTGTGATGTATATATATATATATATATATATATATATATATTATATATATATATATATATATATATAGATAGATAGATAGATATATGTGTGTATATGTTTTTGTTTATTTGGTTGGTTTACGTCCGGTTGACAATTTTTCACTCATATTGAGACGTCACCAGCTGTATGTGAAGTACCACAAATATAGACCTATGCTTAGCGGTCAGGGCCGTAGAAGTGAGGGTTCTTAACGTGCCAACGCCTACCGTGACACGGGTCCTCCATTTTAAGGTCATATCCGAAAAACCCGTGATTCTCACTTCTAATTACCGAGCGTTTGGCGAAGGAGCAATCACTACCTATTTTTAAGTCTTAGGCGCGGCCATGGCACGAGCGGGGGTCGAACTCACGACCTCCCGGTTACGAAGCGAACGCTCTAACCACAGAGCTACCGCGACAGGTATGTGTGTGTGTGTTCCAATTTATGCTTGTTGCTAAAACAAAATCCACCTTGATCTGCGATGCTAATTATGCATCTAAACATTTACAATTGATTGACTGGATAACAAGAAGAATCGAATTTGGTGTCACCAATTAGAGGCTAACACAGATTCGGAGATTGTTACGCAAATATCCACAAGACATGATATACAGTGTTGCGCAGGTGAAATATATTTTTATTTCATCCTTTCTTTACTTGAAAACACCGTTAACATTGCAAACAGATTAAAGTACAATTCGAAATATAGATAATCAAAGCTTCATTGGTATCATGAAAGACGTACATGTATTGAATAGTCTTATTTTCCTCCTAGTTTTGATTTTCGGTAAGACAAGGGTATTACATTCCTTAAATTCTCACACACATAATCTATTTATATGAAAGGAATAACATGTGTAGGTCAGACTCGATTACGAAAAGTTAGCATTTACGATCGTTTATTCTATTCACCCTAAAGGGGACACTACCTTTAAACTTAAAGTCCAAACTGCTTTCCTTAATCAAAATTTATATTCAGGTAAATAGATATTTGTATCCAAAACTTTCATCCGTAAGTCTAAATGAGATTTTGAAATTGCTAAGTAAGCAACATCTCTTTTTAATACTGCTATTCGAACTGGTTTGCGGTGTTTGCTTCGGTCAGCTTGAGCGTAGCAGGCACGAGATACAAACGCCAAGTAGCTGAAAGTTCTTGTTGTATGAAATTAAAGTTTGAAATACTTCACACTGATTCTACTTTATTACATCTGGGGTAAGATTATCTAATTCATTATTGATATTAATTTCATTCAGATTATTTATGAAACTTCCATATTTCTTCAACTGCAGTTTATTGTTGACTTTGTTGTGTAAAGTTATTTCAAATTTGCATATTGTTAATTTAGCAAGTATTGTATACAGTATTAAGTATAGAGTAAGCGTAAACTCTATTGAGTATACAAGTGACGAGTATGAAAAAGCTAAGATAACGAGCAGTATTCAATCTCGTAATTCCTGTAGAAAACACAAAACAGAGAAATGGGCAAACACGAACCCTTTGATATACCAGAGGTGGGATCAGGTACCAAGGAGGAATAAGCATCCCCTGTCGACAGGTCACACCCACCATGAGCCCTATATATTGATCAAGTAAACGGAGTAATCTGCAATCAGACTCAGTGTGGCAAGAACGTGGTTTGAAACACGTCAGACAGGATTTTGACCTGCTGGAAGGTTTTACTGGCAAACTAGATCGATATAACGACCATAGAATTTGCGAAATGCTGACTTTAGACAGTAACCTATCATATGCAGAACAACCTCTTGAGTATCGAATCAGTTGGAAGATATACAAGTAAACACCAAATGCAGGTGATAATGGAATATTGTCACATAGGTAAGGGAAGTTGACGATGGTGAAATTGAAATCATCCCGTTCAATATAAAGTTGAGTTGTTAGTTTGCCGCCGGCATCTATTTTCAATTAAAAAATTATCTATGTACGAAGCAGATGTGAAAGACCATGTGGAATCTTTTATTTCCAGTTCACTGGGATATATCGAATCGATATATGATTGAACATAATCATTGCTAAGAGATAGAATGTCATCAATATATATATATATATATATATATATATATATATATATATATATATGTCGTATTGAAGGCCACAGTAAGAATTGTTTTTCTTCTCATGCGGAAGGTTTTGAATGAATTCTGCTTCATAAGAATGTAAAAACAGGTCAGCTAACAAAGGATCACAATACATGCCCATGGCAATTCCAACTTATTGTAGGAAGACCTGATCACCAAAGACTAAGAAGATATTGTCAATGTGGAACTGTATCTTTTTAATATCAACTTCAGAGTACTTCTGCATAGACTCAGAATGGTGTTTTTAGCAAAATGATTTTTTTCGATGACTGATCACTAGATAAGATTATTCCCTTTTACCACTTTTGTTGAAGAAGCACTGTCTATGTTGTCAAAATGTCTCGTCTTTGATTTATCGTGAGACATGGGCGTGTAAACTGTTGTAAAGTCATACGTTTTCATGTTGTTGATTTGCGAAAAGTCTTATAATTTCAAATTCACAAAAAGTCCTTAGAATTTTTAAGAATCCACATCTGGTTTACACTACTTCTGGTATATGTAGTGACACAGTACGTTTGAAGTTTCTTCTTCAAAGCAGTTAATATATTCGTAAGGAGCAAAGATAAGAGGCTTGGATCCAGGAATGTATCTTTATAAGAGTTTTTTGTGTAGTTTGGGGATCCAGTATAGGTGCGGTAACTCATATCCATCCACTCCATTGACTAGGATATTAAATGTGTATAAAACTGGAGCATGATCTTGAAGAATTTCAGCTTTTGAAAGGGCATGTAGGGTATAAGTGCAAATACTAAATGTGGAATTAATGCCAAGTTCGTTTACAATACAGTTTTAATAATGAGCCTTACAAACAGATACAATGTTGTTACAAGCTCTTTGAGCTGGATCCAAAACACATTCCTCACGTAACCTATCTAACTCTTTTATTACTTTAGGTTTACTAAACACAGAAGGATAGATGGTACGCATTTTTGTTTTTGTTATCAGAAATACTGTGAAAGCACATGTATAAGTGTATGTATTCGCTGAGCATTAAGTATATTGAGTAATGAGTAAAGTAGAAGTACACACAGAGTATTTGCAGTGTATCATGTCTGTAGCACAAAATTGTACAGTGTTATGGTGATGCGTATAAATGCGCATTATGTTGAGGTACAATGTAAGATAACAATATGTTTATTTGAAATAGTGCACCTTAATATTATAGATCCAAAAAATTAGTTATTTCAAGAAACGAAGGAGTATTGGAGTGGGGACCTATGGAGACAGAGAGTATATTTTCCAAGCGGAGCCGAAGTCCACCACTGCTACCAATTCCATGATCCAGATGTGATGAAATAACCAAACTGCCATTAAAGTGACTATCGCCTATAAGACTGAGCCTGAATTATATTTTAATGCGATGTTTAAAAAAAAACAAAAAAAAAACAACAACAACAACAACAAAAGAAAAACAAATACAAACAAACAAACAAACAAACAAAACAAAACAAAACAAAACAAAACAAAAACAAAACCATCAAAATAAAAATGAAAAGTGTAACGTTATCTCTTGTAATTCTTAAGAACGAAATGTGACAATTACAGACAACATGGGTCTCTACGTACTACTGGTAGTGGATGGTTCATAATAGTACTGGCTCCTTTTGATAGCATTGACCTTCTCATGCAGCACTATTCTCCTTGTCACAGTACTGGTTCCCTCATGATAGTACTTGTTCTCCCATGGTAGTACTGGTCCCCTCATGATAGTACTTGTTCTCCCATGGTAGTACTGGTCCCCTCATGATAGTAAACATTTTCTCACGGTAGTACTGAACTTATCAGTGCAGGTCGAGAATTACCCCCATTGAAATATTTTAAGGATTGTGACGATCTAACTAGAAACTTTGAGTAACATATCTAAGTTGAGAATACGTTTTTGTCTTGAAATTTATTTATGGTAACAAGGCCAGTTCTCAGAAAAATCTCTCATTTCACCAGCGTTATATATAGTTTTATGTGTGATATATATAATTATTGCTTGGCTCTTGCTCCATCACTCATAGGTCTTCGGTTATAGAGGATGCTACAGTCGTAAACCCTGGTCCTGTATTAGTCTAAGTACTCATTTATGCTGTCTAGTACTTGGATGAACCTCGGTTGACATCTTGTTGCGTACTTGCAATGCGCAAAAGAGATAAGAACAGCACTATATAGAATGTCATCAGGATCAGTGTGTCATTTGCATGTATCTGCAGTGAAACTACACGTCAGTGAGATAATGGTTGTGTCGTGGTTTTTAATCATCTCATGTAAGTTTCTTTTTTAATTATTTTATATCTTCAACTACAAACTGAAGGCCAAAATGAGTTTCTTTATCCCAGATCTATATCAAAATTTCTTCCATGGATTTACTCTTCCAGTATTCGAGGTAACACTAAATGAATATCGTGATTAAATATATTATTGTTACTGTACAATTCAGCAATGTTTACAGTATATTCATGTATGTGTAACTAGAAGTAGAGTCACATACAGAAGTGGTCAATTTCAAAAGAGATCAGACTTGCTTCCTCACAATGTAGCGATAACATACATGAAATATTACAATTTGAGTAATGTCACAGATCCTTAAAAATTAAAACAGTGTATATGAAAACATGAGTGAAAATGAAGTTTATTTCCCATATACCTGTAATTAACATCTGTCATTTCAAAACTATCACTTTTTTGAAGATGCTGCAATAGTTGAAGGTCTCTTCCCTTTGAACTTTGCTCCCACAGTTAACCCTGTTGTGAAGGATGGGAAGCGATCAGGGTCTGGTAAATATCAATAATAACAAAAATCTTATTTAAAGCTAAAGTTAATTTATTTTACGATGATAATCAAACAAATTCTACAACGTATATCAATGCTTTTGGTTTGCTCGGATATTGGCGCGAATAGTTCATTGATAACTTATATTAGGTACATATGTTAGTTGCAAAACGTAAGGGATATAAATACTGTATATTGTTTCATCATAAGGTTTGGATATGCATTGCTATCGATATGCAGATTTTCTTTTATTTGCGCGTTTCATACGATAATAATCACGATCAATGTGGGTTTCACCCTCTAATATTTCTTCACATGTTTACTATGAATTGACAGTCTGATTTCCATATTGAAGTGACACCCTTCAGGTTATACTTCATAAACATTGCACCACATCTTTTGGCAGGCATGCCTTTGGAGACAGTTTGTGACTTCTTTCTTGACAGATAAGTCTAATAGAGGAAATCCCTAAATCTGTTGACTGAAAGTAAAATAAAATCCATGAGAAATCGTCTGGCTGAACTCGGCGAAAACAACTGAAAAAGGTCTAAAACGAGTTTATGATGCTTTTCACTGAAGACCCTATTCCAGAAGATTCGGTGCTTTTTGTAACTGACATCTGTCTATGATCTTCATCTAATAGATTTGACACTTTTGTATCTTAACTTTCATCTAAGACCCATGACCAGGAGATTCGAGTGATAGACTTCTAATCTGGAAATTTGAAACACAAATCTAGAAAAAATAGTTTAACAAAACATATTCAAACTTTTATAATTTCGAAAGGATAAGAACATTAGTTATACTCTATGTGCCTTGGAAAAGAAGTGTATAGCTGTATATCCCTCTGCTTATGTACTTTGTATATGAATTAATGAGAGTTTAATGACGTTTTCATAAAATGATATCAGGAATATTTGTTGACTATTTTCACAATTGCATTTATTGCCAACTGGTAAATGAAAAATTTACAATACGACAAGGGACACCGATATGTAATACCAGACGGTTAAAATTCCGTACCATAAATAAATAAACTCATAATACATTAGCAAACACTTTGAACATCTAGTTTGCAGGGATGATAGAAACTGTACCTCGTACCCAAACGAAATATTGTGCAGTACATATAAACTATGGGATATGACGAATAACTGTCCATTCCTATGTGGATATTGTCATGCACGTTTTCTTGACAACTGACTGCAAAAGGTCTGAAAGAGTGAACGATGAGTGAGCTTTTATACTCTGGATAATATATAGCAACGTATAATGATTTTTAAAGTCTTTATCTCAGGACAACAATTTCAAAACAACCATAAAACAACGCCCAGTACCACAATCGCCGTATCAACGACACAAAAACCTAGCAGCAGCACCATCCTATCACCAGAACGTACGTATATCTTGTCACGTGTCGTTCTATATGTAGTAGTAAACCCATGTAAAATCAGTACAATTCGTTTATATGTGATAGACTGAATGTTTCACATTCACTTCCAAAGATTATCGATAGGGGACGTTAAACATACAATCAATTCAAGAGTCTTTTCTGCACGGTAACATAAATTTAATCGAACTTAACTGGTAATTGATACAGAGCGCTCTAAAAAGAAACTTCCACCTCCACACGCTCGAGTACTAATTAAATGATTCACACATACACAGCGATTCTGTTGCCACTTACAACAATCAGTGTACAAATTTTGCTGTAGGTTTATTTCTATTTCAAGATGTTTGATTTCGAAGTTCAGAGATGTTAATCGAATAATCAAAACGACATTAATTTCTAAATGACATTAACAATATATAGATTGTGAAGGATCAACTCTTCTCACATTAATTATTGCAACATAATTATCCAAGATTTTTTAAATGAAAAATTGATAAGCACATGAAGCATGCTTTACACCCACTCTGATACGTCTGTGTCTTCAACTTTCACTCTAATCACAATGAGAAAAGTGAAAATAATGAACAACAATCAATTTCATAAATCATATAAAGAATAAGAATTCGAAAACATAGCATTTCCCTGGAAATAAAAAAAGGTGAAAAAAACCAAAAAAAACGAAACAAACAGTGACCAATCTCGTAACTCCTATGATTAATATAAAATTAAAAATAGGGCAAACAAGGGCTCATGACCATACCAGAGGTGGAATCAGGTCCTAGGAGGAGTAAGCATCACCTGTCAGTGTGCAAAGGACGGCCTCAATTGATATGAAATATGTCAGACATCACCCCACCCAACGACAGGATGTATTAGTAAATTAGATCTTCATAACGACCATTAAATTTGCGAAATGCTGACTTTAAACGAGAATGTTGCAACCACTGTAACATCAACATATTTATGAGTAGCATGCTTCGATTTAAAAACTTACCATACGCAGAACAAACTCTTACGTATCGAATCAGTTGAGAGACATAAACACCATATAATGGAATATTGCTATATAAATGTAGAAAGTTGACGACGGAGAAACTGAAGTCGTCTGGTTTATCATGAAGTTGAGTTGCTAGTTTGCCTATACTTAAGCAAAGGTCAGACTAGTAAAGAAAAATTGTAATCGTTGTCTGGAGGAAGAGTAGTCTTAGTCCTAGAGTTGCTGTGCTTTGATGTTAGACTTTGACAACCTCAGTCCGTTTGCTTGTGAATACAATGTATGAAGAAAAAGCGCCAAAATCTTTACTTCAGAATTAATAATCTTTAATTACAGGACTCCCAACCAATGTGCCAAATCCAGATTCTTCCATTGATTTTACATTGGCACCAGGCACAGGTAGATATGTTTTGTTAAGTAGAGCACTCGAAACTAGTAACGCCGGATAGCTGAAAAATTGCTCAGGCGGCTATAAACAAACAAACAAACAAACGAAACTAGTAAGATTCAATCAGAATTTTTCAAATTACCTGGCTTGATGAAACGTACCAGGAAATTCAAACACATGCATAATGATTTTTTTTTCTATATTTCAAAAAAAAAAAAAAAAAAGAAAAAAAGAAAAAAGAAGAAGAGAGAAATCTTGAAACATATTTTATCTCCACTTTGTAATTGCTTTGGCAATCTGGTAGAAATTCATTTATTTTGAATAGTATTCGTTCGGGTATCATTGAAAATCATTTTTATTAGAATGCCAAGATACATCAAACGCCACCTGTTCATTGTATAACTCAAGCGTTATATGTGATACTGATGGAAAATATTACAGTTGGGCTCAAAAGAATTGTCTACGTTCGTGTGGATTCTGTCGCAGTGAGTCAAGTATAATTTTACCATAAAAACGAAAAGGGACTTTTAAAGTTATGCATATGTAATTTGGTTATTTTATGACAAAGCACTTGACTAAGCACCTTGCACTTCATAATTCTGCAGACTGTGAAGATAACCCCAGTGTTAACTGTGCCTTGTTTAACGCTACAACACTGTGTGACATCCACGGAACATATTTTTCATGGGCTAGAGATAACTGTCCATTTCACTGTGGATTCTGTCAAAGTACGTTTCGCTCATTATCTTCAATGTATAATATACCATTCGATGGAGACATATACAGTGTTTATTGACATTGTCTTAGTTCCCAATTTAACGTGGTGTATGTTGTATTTTTTAAAGATGACACCGTTCTCATACAGTTTCCTACAACCAATTCTTTTACCAATACGCAGGGTTTTACCACGCATGGTATGTGCAAATATAATCTTATATATCAAAAGAAATGACACCTCCGAGAATTTACAACAACATCTGCCTATTCATCTCGTCTATTGTGCACACTATAAGTAACGTTATATTTCTTTGAGAGAATCCATTGTTTTGTATTTATAGTTTGTAAAGATACCGAAGACTGTAGATTATACAACCATACCCTTCTGTGTAGCCAGGGAAGTGTGTACATTCCATGGGCCCTGGAACACTGTCCAGTGTATTGTGGGTTTTGTCAGGGTACAGTGAATTTTATTTGTAAACTTTAATGATCCTCATTATAACATGCATCATGATGTTCAAATTACTTCATATGAATTTCCCATTGGGCATCAGATCAAAAGTGAAATGATATCAAAATTCCATTTGGATTAATTGTGAAAAATGAATAATCAAAATTGTTTAGGGATAGATATTTTTGCACAATAGATAAATTTCATAATTTCAAAATATGAATATTCCTTATGAAAAGTATTGTGGCATATTTCTGTCATATAATTATGACATCTGACAAATCGAGAAAAAGATATAACAAGTCTACAAAAAGATTTAAGATGTTACAAGTAATGGCAAAAATATGCAACCATATTAAATACATGTAATTACTTCAAATGTTGTTTTTCTTTCTGTTTCATTGATGTAATGTTATGCACTCGTAGAAGTTTCACCACATAAAATTCATCAAAATGTTGCATGAGATGGCTCAAAATTTACCTATTATATATAGGTATTTTTTACTTAAGAATAACCTATGTAAGAAAAAACCCCAGCACCAATGAGATAAAAAACACAGGTCGGTAAAGTACTTCCAGATAACTTTCTAAATTACTTCTTATGGCATGTGCATTACATTCAATTGAAGGCTTGAATAAATCTTGTTGTTTTCTTCAGTTCCAACAAAAATAGTTCCATGCATTGATACTGTCTCGAACTGTGCTGAATATTCGTCAGACTTGTGTAGTAACCCACTATATCGCATTTGGAGGGACGACAATTGTCGAAAATATTGTAACATATGTACAGGTAATTAATTAGGTTCCTGTTTCCTTATAATTAGCCATCACTTGAACAATCCATTACATCTTAACTTGTCGTTTATAGGTTACTACCGATTATCGGGAAACCATGTCCGATATGGTAGTAGGGCGGTAAAATGGGCTAGCTTGCTCCTCCTTCGCACCTGATCACACCTCTGGTATATTCAGGGGTCCGTGTCTGCACAACTCTCCTGTATTTCCCGTAGGATATATGTGATTGATCACAGTTCGTTATCTTCATCTTTTCATTAGCGTCCGCAATACGACCAAGGGAGTAAATATTTCGCGATATTCAGTCGATGACTCGTTATTGCATATCTTTGCAAGTTTATTCACTTTTAATTCCAGAAGCGCAGATTCGTTTACATGTAATCTTTATGTCCATGAATATTTGTAAGTATATGTGGCGTAACAATAACCGAGTGATATTTTACATTTCCAATGTTTATGCCCTCGACATCTTTATAATTGTAATGCCAGTCATTTCCTCATGAATATGCTATAGTTATAAACATTGCGCGTATGAATTTTGAAGTGTAAACTAAGGATTCTTTTTTCAAGGAATAAAAAGGTCGTGTAAATTATTTGATAATGAATATACATGTAATTTTCCCCATGCTCTCATCATAATTCCCTGGTTTATTTTTCACCAGTGTCTTGTATTTCGGCCCTAACTTTCCGATTTCAGTTGACTATTACTTTAATAATTTACCTTCTCTAATAATTTCACCTCAAGCTTCTTATTAATGATTGATGCTGCCTTTGCAGCATTTTATATAGCAATGGGCTATGCCCATCCAAACAGGTGAAACAGGATCTCGGACTATTCCATTAGTCCAAGTCACATAGGTTTTTGGAAAGTATATGTCCATTGTATCATTTATTACTCATTACAGAATCGTGATAAATTTAACGGCTGACAATGCCGAAATTAAAATAGAATTTCATTTTTGAAAGTACACGAGGGTATTGACTGCCACGCTTTACGTCTGCGTATTTTTCATGAAACGTTAACGCGAAGTTCATATTCTCATCAAATTTAATGACATGAAGGCAGATGTGATATCTCTATAGGGTTAACGTAATACTCGGGCATTTGCATTATGTACATTTATGGCCCTGTAAAAGCCCAGATATTCTACAGGAAAATATTTTTTAAAAATGTAATTATAACATGAATAAAACACCAATGCAAAATTTATGAAATTGTTAATAACATAACGATATTTCATAGTGTCTATGTCGATACTATCAACTGGATACAGTTATTTAGATATAAATTGTATCGACAACATACCGGTATGTCACCATGTACATATTAATTTGCCCTGCAAGACATCACAACCTGAATATTGTAAGAGGACATTGACGGAACAGTTCATTTCCGTACGATGGACGAATTGACGTACAGACGGAAGAGCATTACTTTGTCACCCCTCAACTTTTGTCAAAATGAAATAAAATCATACCGATTTCAATTTTCGAAGGCATAAAGAAAACCTTTTAAAAGTAAATTTAATGGTAGTTAAGGATGAAAAACGTAGTAAAGAGTTTTCAAAATCATGATTAAAAAAATCAAAAATCACCTATCAAAAATACATAGAAACAGATCATGTGCTTTAATTTATTTGAAAATTTTATTACCTATATAGCCATGCCATTGGGTCTCAGCCTTTGTCCAAGTGTCATGTGTTTCTCCACTGGTAGAGACTCTATTATAATAATGAATTCAGCTGTCTTGTATATTCAGGGATAAATTTCTTAAACATTACACTATTTCAATAAGTTTTGGCTCCACCTTCCAGGGTACCTTGAGAGCAGGGACCATCAATATATATATATATATATATATATATATATATATATATATATATAATATAATGTTTACACATGCTACACAGCAAATATGTTCAAGATTGGTCATTTAGTTTACAAGGTAGAATCATAGATGTTCAGAAATTAGCTAAGGTCACACACGGTGAGTGACTCGAGCAACATGAAATGGGATTCCATTAACAAGTATTTCAGGGGATAGAAGTTACTTTGAGATAAGTCATACATATTTAAGACGTAATCTGTAGCTCACGGCGGATGTGTCCAATCAACAGGGGATGCTTACTCCTTCTCGGCACATGATACCACCTCTGATGTGTTTATGGGTCCGTGTTTACTCTTCTTGTAATTTTGTATTTTTTAAATGAGAGTTATTACCTTACCTTATTTTCACTTTATCACAGCTAAAACGATTAGAATTATCGTATCCGGTTCGTTTCTTAGCATACATACAAACTCTTCAATGAATGTACTTAAATGTAATGCATGAAAGAACCGACATCGGTTACTTTGAATTTAAAGCAATTTACTTCCTTTTGTATAAAGAGAGAACTGTCGCACTTTATTTTAGTGAAATTTCTTAGTGATAAACATTTATACTCTTATTCGTTTCTTTTTCAGATTTTGATGTCGTGACAGATTATTCCTCTGTGTTGGGATAGCCATTTGAAAAGTACTCTTGAAATTTGTATGTCCATAGAAAATTCAGTAAAATTTCCCATGCAAAAACTATTGACCTGTCATCGTTTTGTAAGCTATCAAACACTGCAACGACATCGATTTCATGTTACCAGGAAAACCCTTTTCATATCAAAGTAGTTCACAGTTTACAGAATGGCATTACGTCACAGACAACAACATACCGTTTGAGATTTCATTACGTCACATACTATACACCAACATCAAGAACCACGGGCGTATGTTAAGTTGGTATACATTACATGTAGATTTTTGGACAAAAGAAGTAGGTGAATATCTTTAACGGCATAATCACATGGCGAGGATATAGAAGATTATAACTAGCCTTCCTGGAAAAGGGAAAGACATTAAATACAAGAAAAACAACTGATAAACGTCCAAGATAAATAATCAGCAGTGCAGAATATATCAATTCAATTTAGTGTCTATAAGTGTTGTTTTTCATACAACAACCGAAAGGTCCTGGGATCATTTCTCGATCTAGATCAGATCTAAGACGTTCCACAGGTAGGGGCTGTTCCTTCGTCAAATGCCCTTCACTAGAAGCAAAACTTGCGGGGCTTTGGGATGTGACCTTTAATATGGAGGTCTCTCGCTGCTCTCTGGATAGCCATCTGTCACTTCGCCGACAACATACAGTTAGGGAAGTCCCTATCTGGATGGAAAATTCTCGAATAATACGTAAAACAACAAAGTTAACTCAGCACTTGTTGACAGTAAGAGATATGATTGTCCTTATTTGCGTCGGGCATTAGTTCATGCCACATGGTCTTATGTAACCGTTATCACGAATGACGGTAATGCATCTCTCAGGAACACACATGATTCTCAAACCCAGTCAACATTTGTTTATATTAAAAGAACTAATACTGTTGAGTACTGCGTTGTATAAGATGATTGGAACGTTCTGAAAAAAAAATCTTTTTTCAGTGAATTGTGTGGAACATTTGTGTGTTTTTAATGGTGCTTGTTGGTATTAAAGTTGGCATTATTGCACATTTAAAAAAATAATAATTTTTGACAATATCATTGTTACAGTAAGCAGGACTGAACAAAAATAATCAAAATATACCAGTGGAGAAAAGAAGCTGTATATACGTGAATGTTAAATAAAAGCACGCGTTTAGTGTATTAAAGTATGTCTTTAAAAATAAAGAGCGATCAAAGGCATAGTTTTATATACTAAACACGTGTTTAAGTACTCAATTTGATAAATATCGCAATCAATTTGCCTTGATGGCCACGGCACGCATTTCTGGAGTTTTGAGCCTAAGCGACACGTGGTTAGTAATCAATTAGAATTTTTTGCATTCATTGAGATTATGCAATGTTTTGAAACAGAAAAACATTTTTTGGAAATAAAATTGTGATTAAGAGATGTCTCGCATGATTGAAGATGATCGTATCCGTACTATTGAGATGCTGGAAACTGGGATGCCTCAAAGCAATGTGGCAAGGCAGTTTGGGGGTGAGCTATATGTATTCTCATTTTGATTATTTGATAGATGCAACTTACATTTTACTTTCTGAATCATAAGTTGCAACTGCACTTTTTTTTTTACACAAGGACCTACTGGATATTGAAGGAATATATTTCTCAACTGTTTGTATTATTGGGTTATAAAACGAAAGAAAATATAGGGCAATTTGTGTCATCGGCCAAACCGATAAAGCAAATAATTGTTCAATACTTTTTTTTGGCAAATCCGCCATAATATGAACTTGCATTTTTTTTTTTTTACTTTCATATTTTTTAATTGAACTTACTTCTTTTTGTTAATATAAAATATTCTACATGTATGTCAATTCTAACTTTTTGTAAATTTAGTCTTCGATCGCCCTATTCCATCGTTGTTCGTGAAGAAATTTATATTTAAAAAAAAATGAAAATACTGTGCATTAGAACCTGTTTTAAACGAGCAAGCTCTTAATGATCATCTGATTATAGCATGTAACCCACAGTATAAAATGACAATTGGAAGACTGATTGTATACTTATAGGTTAGAGACTTTGTATGGAAAAATATGATTACCGAGGTTTTTGGCTCGTAGATCGACCGAGCTTGTGAAGTTCGTCCGCAACAAAAAAGAGGTTATCATATTTTCCCATACAAAATCTATAACCATTTTATTATATACTTTCAATTTCGTTTAGAAGCTAACAATAATTTTATTTCTAACAATCACTTTATTGAGTTAACTGAGTAAGGAATAAAAACACGAAGAATTAAGTTTAAAAACACGAAGAATTTGAAAATTAATAGCTTTGTAATCCCGCTTATGTACTATTGTGACTTCATGTTTGCAAGTCGGAAAGTTTACGGGCATATATCGTGTGATATATGTCAGCAATCTTTTAATGGAAAAAAGATGAAATTGAAATTACATAATAAAGTTTTTAGAAATAACAAGAACCAACGGCGGGACGGAGATCCTGTGTCTGGCAGGCGATGACACCTTAAAAATACTTCACTGCTACGTCCCTGAACATAAGTTTAAATTTGTGGTACTTCACCTAAAGTTCGTGAGTTTGGATTCACATCCGAATCAAGAACCGTGATTCTCATTTCTAAATGCCGATCAATAGCCGAAACAGCAATTACTACCTATATTTACGTCTTAAGTTTGACGCTATCATGACATGAGCAAGACTCGAACTTACAATTTTTCGGTTACGAAGCGAATGGTCTACCACTGACCTACCGCGCTCGGTCCTTTTTTCTCGGAAGACGCGATTAAATGGGGCGGTCCTACGGATGAGACTGCTAAAACCTAGGCCCCGTGTCACAACAGATGTATCCAAAATATATAACACCATATCCATAATTTACAAATCTATATATAGACTATGCAACTTTATTTCCAGACAAAACAACTCTATGCCTAGACTACATATCTCGACTATATAACTTCATACTCATACCTTGCAAATCTATATGCTCAGACTATACAACTCCATACCCAGAATATACAACTCTATATCCAGACTATTCAACTTTATATCCAGACTAAACTACTCTATACACGAAATATATAAAACCATACACTGACTATGCAAATGGATATGCAATGTGTACAATACCATGCATGCCAAAATGAACCACTGTACCCAGTCTATGCAATTGCACATCCAGACCAAATATCTCCATACGTAGACTACAGTATGTAAAGGTGAAGATAACGAACAGTGATCAATCTCAAATCCTATATGGAATACAAATTAGAGAATCAACAATAATCATTTGCATTCACATGTCCATTCGATATATATGTATCCCAGTAAACTCGAAATAAAAGACACAACAGAGACCTCCACACCTGCTTCATATTTAGATGATTTATTGAACATGTATTATTATTGAAGACGTAAACGGTAAACTAACAACTCAATTTTATGACAAACAGGACAATATCAGCTTTTCCATCGTTACTTCATATTTTATGTAGCAATATTCTATCATCAAATGCATATGGTGTCCATATCTCTCAACTGATTCGATATACAAGAGCTTGTTCTGCATATGATCTTCAGTTGAGGCAGCCTACTGATAAAGAAGTTAATGTTAAAGAGGTTTCTACAGTCTCGTCTAAAGCCAGCATTTCGCAAATTCTATATTTGTTATAACGATCTAGTTTGCCAGTATAACAATCCATTATGTCAAATGCTGTCTGACGTGTTTCATACCAATCATTCGGCCGTTCTTGGCATGTTGATTCTGACTGCAGAATAATCCATTTACCTAGTCAATATATAGGGCTGGCGGCAGTTGTGACCAGTCGACAGGGGATACTGATTCCTCTTAGGTACGTGATCCAATCTCTCTGATCTGTATTTTCTATAGGAATTATGAAATTAATCATTGTTCGTTCTCTTAGCCTTTTCATAATCATAATGTCAATTTTATTGTATTATTATTTATTATCAAATTTAAACTTATTATTTGTAACTCCAATGAAATAAAAATGCATAAAGCAACTTGTAAACTGTGGCGTGAACGATTCATTGGGATTTAAATTTAGTATAATTTAAGATTCAAAGTAGTCCGCGCAAGAAAAAAACATGCGCTCTGTTGTAAACGTCATCAGTTTCAGCGGATACTGATAATGAAAGCGTCATCAGTTTCTGAGGATATTGATACGGAATCGGGAAAACCAGTGTGGTGATCCGAAAAATCGGATCCCACTCTGTGAAATCAATAGAATCAACACACGGACTATGATGGTAAATGTAAGTATTGCCTGGTGAAAGCTTCTGGTCCACCACTCAGTGGTCTATAGAGAATGCCACGTTTGTAAACCCTGTTACAGTACTAGACTAAGTATTCAGTTATTCTGTCTAGTACTTAGATGAGCCTTGTTAGACATCTTGTTGCATACTTTCAGTGCACAATAGAGATAAGAACAGCACTATACAGAGTGTAATCAGGATCAGTGTAGCATTGTATGTTTCTACACTGAAACTGCACGTCAGTAAGATAATGGCTGTCTCGCGGGTTTTAATCTTTACATGTAAATCTTATTTACAACTATCTCCCTTCAAATTAGTTTATATCTTCAACTACAAATTGAAGGTCAGGATGAGTTTCCTTTTCCCAGATCTATCTTTTAACTTCTTCCATGGATTTCATATTCGAAATAAGATTGAATGTATTATTAATTATTTGGTTTTATAGCCACCTAAGCAATATTTCAGCTATCTTGCGGCTATCAGATTGAATGTAATAAAGCTATTAAATATATTGTTACTGTACAATTCAGCAATGTTTACAGTGTATTCATGTATGTTTCACTAAATATGGAGTTACATACAAAAGTAATGGAGATCAGACTTGTTTCCTCGCGATAACATACATGAAATATTACAAGCTGAGTAATGTCTTAGACCCTTTACAAAAAAAAAATCATAATAAAACAGTGCATGGGAAAACATGAGAGAGAAAATGAAATTTCATTGTGCGACTACATGTAACTTGCATCTGTCACCTCAAAACTATCTCTTTTTAGCAGGTGCTCAAATAGTTGAAGGTCTCTTTGAACTTTCCTCCCATACCTTTCTGTGAAGGACGGAAAACGATCAGAACGTGGTAAGTATCAATAAGAAGAATAAACGTATTTAAAACTAAACTTTAATGTACTTTACGACGATAAACAAAAACGTCTTACCACTTATCTTAATGCTTCTTGTTGGCTCGGATATTGATACCTTATTGTAGGTATATGTATTGATGGATATGAAAACTGTATATTGCCTCATTATACAGTTCGAAAGGTCGGTGGTCTCTTCCCAGGTACATTGTATCTGGGTTCTCTCCTCCACCAACAAAAACTGGACGCCATCAGATAACTGAAAAATTGTTGAGTGTGGCGGAAAGCAATAATCAATCAATCATTATACAGTCTGGATATCCACTGCTGTTGAAATGCAGATTTCTTTTTATTTCCGTGCTGTTTCTGTACTATAATAATCAAAACCAATGTGCGTTTCAACCAACTATAAATCGGCAGTCTGATCACCATAGTGAAGACTCACATTTGATATGGCTTGGGGGATATTTTGTGGCTTCTTTCGTGGATGATAAGCCTCAAAGACGAAAGCCCCAAGTCTGTTGACTGAAAGTCAAATACAAAGCATGGGAAACACTCGAGAACTAGTTAAAAAATACACATTTACAGAGTGAAGCTGTTCTTAGTTACGACAAATATTATACATTTTTTGTAGGTTTGTTTCTGATCGTCTACACCCAGATGTTTGTCGAAGCCCAGAAAGGCATTGCCTTGTCTCTGAATCGTATAATCAACACAACATACATTTCTAGACGATCATTAATAATATATAGATTGTGAAGAATTAACTCTTCTCACATTAGGTATTGCAATATAACTATCCAAATTTTTGAAATGAAAAATTGATAAGCACATGAAGCATGCTTCACCCCCCCCCCTACTCGAATATGTTTGTGTCTTCAACTTTCACTCTAGACACAATGAAAAAGGTGAAGATAATGTACAATACTCAATTTCACAAATCCTGTAAAGAATAAGAATTTCAGAACAGGGCAACGTCCACCGGAAATTAAAAGGTGTAGATAACGAACAGTGATCAGTTTCATAACTCCTTCAAGGAATACAAAATTAAGCGTAAGCCAAACAAGGTCTTCTCACAAGAAATATACATGCTAAATATAAAAACAGTGTATCTTTCCATTTAAGATATATGGATTGAATAAATATTGATGTTCTCTTCAGTAACAAAGCTATAACAACTTCTCGACCTGTGCTGAATATCCGCCAGATATGTGTATAACCCACTGTATCGCATCTGGAAGGAAATCAATTATCGAAGATTTTGTAAAATATGTATGTACAAGTAATTCATTACGTTCCTGCTTCCTCATTATTAACCATCAGTTGAACAATCTATTACAACTCGATGCTGAATGAATATCGGAACTATGCCCAATATGGTCGTTGCGTGGTAGAATGGACCAGCTTGAGATTTGCGTCCGGAAAATGACTAAGGGAGTGTTTATTTCGCGATATTCAGTCAATAACTCGTTATTACATACTTTTCAAGTTTATTCACTTTTAAATCCAGAAGCGCACATTCTTTTACATGTAAACTTTATGTCCATGAATACGTGCGTTTGTAAACATATGTGGCGTAATAATTATCGGATTATACTTTCCAATGTTTTTGCTTTTGACATTTTTACAAATTGTAATGACAGCCATTTCCTCAAGAATAAGCTGTAGCTCTTAACATTGCGCGTATGAATCTTTATGAATATAGTGCGTCTATAATTCCAACAGAAATGACAGTTAAAATTTCATTTTTGAAAATACATGAGTGTGTCGATACCCTGCAAGTAGTCATATCTTGGATATTGTAAGAGGACATTGATGTGACAGCTATGATGGACGGATTGACATACGGACGGACGAAAATGACTTTGTCATTGGTGTGTGTGTATGTTAGATTATAGTGATTCAGAAAATACCACCAGATGTCAGCAAAGAATTCCGCCATTGCATATAAGAGAGTAACTGAGTTTGGATCCGAAACAATGAAACTTCAATGAAATGAGAAGTTAACATGTAAAAAATAACCTGTCAGAAATAGAAAATATTATTATTTGAAAAATGTGTGAAGGACAGTACATACGGAACTTGCACTGCCTCGTTAATGAGCTAACGTGTCTAGTGATGTGGTAGAGTCTCTCTCTCTCTCTCTCTCTCTCTCTCTCTCTCTCTCTCTCTCTATATATATATATATATATATATATATATATATATATATAGTTTGCACGCTTAACCCATGCATGGGAACCCCGTGGGGATCCGGGTGTTAGAATAGATCCTCAGTTCCCCTAGCTTGTCGTAAGAGGCGATTAAATGGGGCGGTCCTTCGGATGAGACCCCCAAAACCGAGGCCCCTTGTCACAGCAGGTGTGGCACGATCAAGATCCCTCCCTGCTCAAAGGCCATAAGCGCCGAGCATAGGCCTAAATTTTGCAGCCCTCCACATGAGTGAAAAATTCTCGAGCGGGACGCTAAACAACATATAATCAATCAATCAATCATGGATGGGATGCTACATAACAAGTGCCTCGCTGGCCTGGAGACTAGTTGGCGACTCGAGTCTCCGTTGGTTTCGTAAAACGTCTTCGCAACATCTCTTGTAGTCTAACAGGATCTCCGGGGAGTTACGAGATTTTCGAACATGTTCGAAAATTTTGGAGACTTTTTTAGTCCCCAGTAGTCTTCTGCGACATCTCCGCGGCGTCTTTATCAGTTACAGGTTTGCTGCGGAAACTTATTTTGTCCGCGACGGGAGAGACGTCTCCGCGATATTTCTGTCACCTGTTAGAGACCAAGAAGACTTTGCGGTGATGTTGCAGCTATGTCTCTGCGACGTTGCAGCAATGTCCCCACAACATTGTTTCACCAACATTGTGCCCATGTGATTGAACGCATTCTGGCATCATTGTGACTCAGTCATTCTTGGTCCAAGTCAGGTATGGAAATGTATCCTGTTATCAAACGATTTCATTAGTGAAAATAATTTAGGTGCATGATTTGATAGTATTAACTTGAAAAATAATATTTTAATAGATAAAATTACAAAAAAAAAAATTGTTTATGCAAAGAAAGATTAATAGTTATAAACAACTTTGATAAAAATCATCATTTTAATTGCCCCTCCAAAAATGTTTTAAATTTGCGGTGATGACATTGGTAATGTATTGCCGAACGTGTGTTTACAATGCGCTTGTGTCACGGAGACGTTTCAAAGACGTCACCTTGGTGAGAGTGCAAACAAATATTTTGCCTTCTGGGATAGGCTCTAAATATGTAGTCATGCAGTTTCTAAGATAGGTTCGAAGATGTTCAGAAATTAGCAAAGGTCAGATACAGAGATTGACTCGGAAGCATAAAATAAGATACCATTAACAAGTATTTCAGTGGATAGAAGTTACATTGACATAGGGTATACATATTTATGACGTAACCTATTGAAAAAAAGTGACCATTAGTAGATATTCTTTTATTTATTATATACTAATTTAGACTAACGATTACTCGGTTTACCTGGCTCATGGCAGATGTGTCCGGTCAACAGGGGATGTTTACTCCTTCTAAGCATATGATCTCACCCCTGGTGTGTTCAGAGGTCCGTGTTTGCACTTCTCTTGATGTTGTATTCTTTATAGGATTTACGAGATTGATCACTTTTCGTTATTTTCACTTTTCTATATCAGAGCTAAAGCAACTAGATTCGTCGTGTCAGGTTCGTTTCTTACCCAACAAGGGCCTCCGTGGCCGAGTGGTTAGAGCATCGGGCTCAAAATCACAAAGCCTCTCACCTCTGTCGGCGCGTGTTCGAATCTCGGCCGCGGCGTTATGTGAGCAAGTTTGCCAGTTTACTTGCGGAAGGTCGGTGGTCTCTTCCCCGGTACATTGTATCTGGGTTCTCTCCTCCACCAACAAAAACTGGACGCCACCGGATAACTGAAAAATTGTTGAGTGTGGCGGAAAGCAATAAATAATCAATCAATCAATCAATCTTACCCAACACGTAAATTCTGCAAAGAATTAATGCATCTAAATTTACTGCATGCAAGAAACAACATCAGTTACTTTGAAAATGAAGAAACTCATATTTTTGTTTGTACAGTCTCGTCTGAAGTTAGCATTTCGCAAATTTTATGATCGTTATAACGATCTAGTTTGTCAGTACAACTTACCATTAAGTCAATGCTGTCTGATGTGTTTCATACTAATTGTTAGGCCGTCCTTGGCAAACTGACTCTGATTACGGATTGCTCCGTTTACCTGATCGTAATATAGGGCTCACGGTGGGTGGACCGGTCGACAGGGGATGCTTACTTCTCCTAGGAACCTGATCCCACCTCTGGTATGACTAGGGGTCCGTGTTTGTCCATCCCTCTGATTTGTATTTTCTATAGACTGTTAGTTATCTTAGCCTTTTTCATTTTGTAAACAAAACACTTGTCGCACTCTATTTTGGTGAATTTCTTAGTGATCAACGCTTATTACTCACCACATAATCATATTCATCGCGTAATCCTAACATTACTCGTAACATAATCACACCGTGTAATCATTTTCACCGTGTAATCATACTCACGCGTGATCCTAAAATTACAACTTGTTTTTTTTTTCCAGATCGTGATTCCGTGACATTTGATTCCTCTGTATTGGGATAGCCATTTGAAAAGTACTCTTGATAATATGTATGTCCATAGGAAATTCAGTAAAAATTCTCCGTGCGGAAACTATTGACCTGTCATCGTTTTGTAAGCTATCAAACACTGCAACGACATCATGTTACCAGGAAAACTCTTTTCATATCAAAGTGGCTCAACACACCTTGAAAGAGATACCCAAATCAGCAAGAAATGATTTTATTATAAAAAATATGACGATAAACAATAATTATAGATATGAAAATCGTGAAAATATGCAATTTTGGATTAAAAAACATGAGTTTCCAAAATTTATTTCTGTATATATGAAGAAAAGCCTCTGGCAAATTTGAACTCGGGATCTGCAGTTTTCTAGTCCGATACTTTAACCACTGAGCTATGAGTATATATACAACCAAATCGATCGATACCAAAATTTCACGAAACATTTAAATCGCCATCGTGATTTAGTGGCGTCGGTGACCTAATGGTTAGACTGTTACACTCTCGACCGAAAGATTGTGGGTTCGAGTCCTGGCCGCTGCAGACCAACGTTGTGCCCTTGGGAAATACACGAATTTCCTAACTCCACCCAAGTGTAAAACGGGTACCTGGCTATAGACAGTGAAAGATTTTGCTAGAATGTTAGTGCTGTAGCGCCTTTTTGTCAACTTGCACTGGGAAAGCTCTCTGGAATGTTATATGGTCTACTGGGGTAATAATGTATTGTGAAGCGCTTTGAGCAGCATGTGCTGGAAAAACGCTATATAAAAACCAATTATTATTATTATTTTGATTTCGCTTCTTAATTTCGAGCGTTGCCAAAGAAGCAAAAAACCTATGTTTACGTCTTTGGTTTGACGCGGCATGTTGCCTTGAGATTATTTACAACCGACGTAAAGTACATTTAAAGCAAGAGCTCCGCAAGGCGGGACATATACCCTTGCAAGGAGTGACCACAAGCTTTTTCTATGAAGTTCCGTAGTAACTTTGATCCCTCTCTATGACACAGCTACAAACCAATCGAGCAAAGAATGTTGTGTGTAGAGTGTCTTTAACCTGAGTGTTATATACATACAATCATTCAAATATGAACGGTCTTTTCATCATACATGAATTACGATCGGATAAGAATCGTTTATTCTTATTAAATTGTATATATATATATATATATATATATATATATATATATATATATATATATATCAGAACTGTAACAATATAAAGGACTCTGTGTTAAAATTGAAAAACTCTACTGCATTTGCAGGTACAAGCAAGAAGATATGGAAAGATGTCAGTGCCGCGATTCTATTTTAATGTTTCTTTTTAATTTTGTTTCTTATTTCAATTTTAACTTGTTTTTGCATTCTTATTTTAATATATTATTTTTTTAATTCTTACTTCTTGTAGTAAATGGCAAAATGGTAAAAACAGATTGAATGACGAAGCCCCTTCACTTGATTGTCAAGAATTTTAGACTTCTCTTGAGAAAACTAACGCCATGTTGCTGACACTATTTCTAATTATTTTGCAATACAATTTTCTGGAAACATCCTTTTATAATGTAATGAAAAAAAAAGAAAAAAAATTGTTTTGATTCATTTCAATTACATCTATAAGAAAACATATAGCCTATCCAAATAAGTGTAATTTTATTCCAGTTGTACCTCGTAATGATATTTAAGGTATTTTAGAGCTAACAGAAATAATTTTATTCTGATTATTTTCCCCCCGTATTTTAATACGTTAATA
Source organism: Ostrea denselamellosa (assembly GCA_024699665.1). Taxonomy (NCBI): domain Eukaryota; kingdom Metazoa; phylum Mollusca; class Bivalvia; order Ostreida; family Ostreidae; genus Ostrea; species Ostrea denselamellosa. The sequence continues at coordinate 6,696,951 of JAMZEH010000052.1, forward strand.
ATTATTCCGGAAAATATTGTTTTTTAGTGAAGTTAGTACAAAATCTCAAAAGAATACAGCTTGTGTCCATTTGTAACTGCTCTAGTAGAGTTCTGTGGCCTATTAATTTGAAAACAAGTTTTCATCCAGGTAACTAATTCTAGTTTCGTATTTTATTTTTTAATACTTACTTTATCCCATTTTCGTATTCAAACTCTCGAATTTTAACTTGGATATTCTAAAATTCTAATTTTTACATTTTACCCTGTAAAAATAAAATCAAATTGAGAAAACAAGAAGTTCGAATTAAAATCAAGAAACGTACAAACAAGAAATATAAATATTAAAGTAAAATTGTGGCGCTGATATCCCTCTATAAGAAATAAATTAGACAATTATATATAGAGCATGATTTTTCTCTCCATCATATGTGTTTTCCACTTATATCTGATTACGGACATATGCGACGTTTCTCAACAATGTATAATTTTTCGCGACATTTCACGTGCAATTTATTTGCACTCTATCTCGTTTCTACAAAGAATTTTTGGGTATATTACCATATCTGTTTTCAGAGTTAGCGTATTTTGATAGTTCCTAGTTGTTGCATGTAAAAAAGTCGGCTCTTAAGTGTATAAATGAAGCAAAGAAGTAGAGAAAAATCTTTGGAACAATCAGGTTTCGAACCCGGGACACTATTAGTTCGATGAAATAACCACTGGGCATAAAATTTATACCTATTTCGGAAATCATACAAGAACTCGTAGTTTTCATATCGAGGATATGAAAAAAATAATTTAGAGGAAATGTCAGAAAAGTCGCGTATGTCCTTAAAAATTAAAAGTGACAATAAGTTTGTCCATATTTTCAAAAACAGGGGAAGCATTTATCATAGTATATAAAAGGAAAAATAAAAGTGTACGATTTTGCAGTAATCATGCACTTATCAGTCCTAACTCCACATCTCAACACCACTGCGCTGTTGATAACTGTCTTCAGATTTACTTTTTATGATCTATTACGATAGATAGGCAGGTCGTTTTCTTTTCCTGTCGAATCTTTATTCTTTGTTTCTACAAAAACAAACAGCATTTTATTATTTAGCAAGTGATCATAGCATTACTCACCATGCGATTCGAATATTATTTACCACATATCATTGCCGCCCGCGTGGCGCAGTGGTTAGAGCGTCGGGCTCAAAGATCTGATGATCCTTGAGTCGGGGGTTCGAATCCCACTGTGGGACGTGGGTGCCGGTCTTTCGGATGAGACCGTATAAACCGAGGTCCCGTGTCGCAGTATGTGTGGCACGATAAAGATCCCTCCCTGCTCAAAGGCCCTGAGTGCCGAGCATAGGCCTAAATTTGCACCGGTAATGGTGACAGCCGCCGGATAGCTGAAAAATTGCTCAGGCGGCTATAAACAAACAAACAAACAAAAAACCACATATCATTCCACAAAATCATAAAAACTTACGATGTAATCATACTCACCACATAATCACACTCATCGCGTAATCCTAACATTACTCACCACATAATCATACTCATCGCGTAATCTTAACATTACTCACCACATAATCATACTCATCGCATAATCCTAACATTACTCACAACATAATCACACCGTGTAATCATTTTCACCGTGTAATCATACTCACGCGTGATCCTAACATTACAAGTCGTGTAATCATACTCACTACGTAATTATAAGATAACTCAATACATGATCATAAAATTACTCACCACGAAGTCATACACACTGCGTAATCCTATCAATAAAAACGTTGTAATCGTACTCATCGCGTAACCATACTCACTGCGTGATTCGAACATTACTCACCGTGTGATCATACTCACTGCGTAATTCCAAAATTACAAACTGCATAATCGTACTACGTAATCCTAGCATTACTCACCACGTAATCATACTCAACGTGTAATCCTAACATTACTCACAACATAATCACACGTGACTCACGCGTAATAATATTCACCACGTTATCATACTCATCACGAAATCATACTAACCATGTGATCCTAACATTACAAAACCACGCAATCATACCATGTCATCTTATTTGCTACGCAGTCATGACATACTCACCACATAATTATAATCCATTGGGAACATCACTCGGCCTTTACCGGAGAAAAACCTCGGACGTAATAGGTACACATTTACAGACTATTGTTTAGGTCACACAGTTACAATTAAGTCACCTGATCACAACATGTCGACAGAATGGGAAAATACACATATTGGTTAGGAGAGAAAAGGGATTTGTTGAAAATAGTGGGAACAGGAGCTGCGTCAGAAAGAAATATTTTGGAAAAATTGAAAGATAAAATTAGAGAGGAATAGAATATGTGTGCCATGTTCTTGAATAAATTTTATTATTTCAAATGTATGGTGAAGGGAAAATGTAAATGTTGATGTCGATAAAGTGTTAGACGGTGTCCAAAAATTATGTGCAACCCCTCAGGCCAAGCTCCAAAAACGACGGCGTGTGACTCGATCAAAAACGTGTTTCATTTCCACGTGTACAAATATAAACAATGACACACGGTTACAAGTTCAATAAAATAGATTATTTTTTCAATGTTGCATTCTAAACATTCTATTGGGATTTATCGCCACGTATTCATACTTATCATGTAATCATATCACGTCCTCAAAACATTACTATGTAATCGTACTCGCCATGTGATCATAACATTACTCGCGACGTAATCATACTCATCACGTAATCATAACATTACTCGCGACGTAATCATACTCATCACGTAATCATAACATTACTCGCGATGTAATCATACTCACCACGTAATCATGAGATTATTCACTATCTAATCGTACTCACCACGTAATCATAACATTATTCACTATCTAATGGTACTCACCATGTAATCATAACATTATTCACTATCTAATCGTACTCACCCCGTAATCATAAAATTACTCACTATGTAATCGTACTCACCATGTAATCATGAGATTATTCACTATGTAATCGTACTCACTACGTGATGATAACATTATTCAGTACGAAATCATACTCACCATGTAATCATAACATTACTCACTATGTAATCAAACTCACCACGTGACCTTAACATTACAAACTACCTAATCATAATCACTACGTAATCATACTCAATGACCAGGATTTTTCTACCATAAGGGGATGATCCCATATTTATTCAATTGTGAAAAATAACATCAAAATAAATAAAATGAGAATTTTTTATTTTTATCAACAATGACATTTATTTTGAAATGAACAGCGAATAAGCCATATTTTAAAGAATACAGAAATACCCTTCTACAAAACTGACCTATACTTTCTACTTACTAGTAGGTGATGGTTGGTTGTATATTATGTAATGTCCCGCTCGAGAATTTTTCACTCTTATAAGACGTGACCATTGCTGGTGAAGGGCTGCAAAATTTAGACCTACTTTCAGCTCTTACGGCCTTCGAGCTAGGAGGGATTTTATCATGCCACACCTGCTGTGACACGGGGCTTCAGTTTTTGTTATCTCATTCGAAGGATCGCCCCATTTAGTCGTCTCAGTGAAGATTCGTTAACGTGCCAACGTCTGCTGCGACACAGGACCTCCATTTTTAAGGTCATATCCTAAAACCCCGTGATTTTCAATTCTAAGTGGCGAGCATTAGGCGTGTCTTAGGTTTGACGCGGTTATGGCATAATTGGGGCTCAAACTCACGACATTTTGGTTACGAAGCGAATGCTCTACCATTCAGCTACTGCGAATTACGATACCGAAGTGGTTTGCTGCTGGTAGTTTTTTGCCTCGAAAGTGGCGGAAATGAACAGCATTTGGTATTGGAAGTATAGTTATATAGTGTTGGAAACATAGTGCATAATTATAACATTACCTATCGCGTAATCAAATTCATCGCATGAGCCTAATATTACTTATAGTACGAGGACGAGTCAATAAGAAACCAGCCTATCCCATTTCCTATTGACTGAGACGGTCCCGATTTTCATGCCTTGTTTCAATGCACATTTCATATTGGGTACAAATTTTACGCGTATCGAGTCATTCTTAGATATTGAATGTCAAACATGGCTAGTGATGCAAAGACATGCTTTTCATCTAAAGTCGAGTACCGTGCTAGAATTCGGTACTTGTATTTGAAAGGTAAAGCAGGACAAGAAATACACGGCGAGTTAGCCTATGTTTAAAGGTCACCATCTTATGTTCTGGTTGATTTCTGGGTAGGGGAATTCAAACGCGGTAGAACGCCTTTAGAAGCGGGTTTGGACGCCCACTGGATGTCACTGAGGAAGAAATGTGTAACAAAGCTCGGGATTTAGAATACTCTGATAGGCGAATTCAGGTGGAAGAAATAGCGCAGGCATTAGCATATTACATGGTAGCGTTTCAACAACCTTACATGATCGTTTAGGTATGCGTAAGCTAATAGCTAGTTTGGTCCCTAAATCCCTTAGCAATGAACAAAACAAAACCAGAGCATCGGTATGCAGCGCCTTGTTGAAGCGTATTATTTAAAAAGTCTGGTGACTGTAGATGAGACTTGGGTTCATTACTATGAGCCAGGGAATAAAGTTCAGAATCGTCAGTGGATAGGGCCGGTGTAAAGACGAAAAGTGACCCCCGTGTAATATTGACAGGGGGTCAATTTTCGACGCAGAAATGTGACCCCTGGTCAATATTCTACGTAGACAAATGACCCATTTTTGTACAAATTATGGCCTTGGAGTCATTTTTCTCCGCGTGGATTGTAGAAAAATGTCCCCGTAGAATAATGACCTTTAGTCATTTTGTGATACAAAAACTTGTTTTGGAATGAATATTCTTGTTAGGCAAATACATAGGGGTAAAAGCGCGCAGCCTTATGATATGACGTCTTCATTTCTATACGCTTTAGCGTTTAAATAACAAAAGTAAAAGGTTATACTATACCTTACATCAATATTACAAGAGTTTTTATCTCCATTAAAGGAAAACAAATAACAAAGCTATAATGATGTCATTTTTCTACAAATCCACATGAAGAAAATTTACCCCAAGGTCATAATTTCTACAAAAATGTGGATCATTTTTCTACGTAGAATATTGACCAAGGGGTCAAATTTCTACATAGAAAAATGACCCCCGGTCAATATTCTACGGGGGTCACTTTTCGTCGTTACACCGGCGTCCCGAGGCCAAAAAGTTCAAGACGCAACCATTTGCTGGTAAGGTGATGGCCACGTTATTTTGGGACGCAAAATACGTTATTATTTTTAACTTTTTATCCAAGAGAATTACAATAACTCTAGTGTAATATTCAAACTCGCTAGACCAGCTGAGAACTGCCATCTGTGAAAAACGCCGAAGTAAACTCCCTAAAGGTGTTTTGCTGCAATAGGACAATGCGAGAGTCCACACTTGCAAAGTTGCAATGGATGTTGTACAGAGAAACGGGTATGAATTAATACCACATCCTGCTTTTTCGCCTATTTATTCCCGGTCTGACGAAGAAGTCGTAACGACAGTTGAGGAGTTAGGCTGGCTACTTATTGACTCGCCCACATTTTATCATAACATTACTCATGATGTCTCAATGGTTTTCAGAATGCAGTGGTAACTCAGTATACAACACTGAGTGTAATCGTTTACAGTTTTATTTCAGTTACACTTACATTGTTCTGGCTCTCAGGTCTTCAAGTAAATTTTGTCTCTCAATCGGGTAACCCCTTGCCTCGTTATAAACTGTAACACGCATCAGAGTCAAAATGAATTGTAGTACATGTGCATGTGGTAAAAGGAACGTGCTTTTCTCATTCGATATCCTGAATTAGTGAAAATAAGCATTTTGTACGTATTACATAGCAAAACATTCCCTCTACAAGCCCCAAGTCAAGTCGTCTAATGTTCTACGTGAAAAATCATACGCCAACAGTTTATACGAAAGAATAACCAGATCCCACAAAATAAAAGGTATATATGACAGATTCAAATTCCATATTATCTATGTCCAAGAGTCATAACTCTGGAAAAAAATCAATGGGCCGAAAGAAAATTCGAAAATAATATGCAACTTGTCATGATAAAGCAGTGTACTAAATCCCAAAGAAACATGACGAAAAATGTGCGGGAAACTGAGTATTGAATTTATTTATTTTTCTAGTCCAAGGACCAAAACTCAGCAAAAATTTCAATGACTTGAGAAATTTTTTTCCTTGATCTGTAACTTCCTATGGTAGAGCTATGTCGCAAATATTCAACAAATAATTGCAGGCATGACGAAAAAAGTGCGGAAAACTGGATATTCGAGTTAATTTTCTAATTTCAAGGGACATAAGTCAGTGTCATGGTAAAGCAATGCACCAAATATCAAATGAATATGACGAAATTGATCTGCCGGGCGGACGGACGGAGACAGTACATACATAAAATCCCCTCCGGCTTCACGGGTAGAGGAATACGAATATTGATTGATTGATTGGTTATTTATTGCTTTCCGCCAAACTCAACAATTTTTCAGTTATCTGGTAGTGTCCAGGTTTTGTTGGTGGAGGAGAGAACCCAGATACAATGTGCCTGCAAGTAAACTGGCAAACTTGCTCACATAACGCCGCGGCCGAGATTCGAACACGCGCCGACAGAGTTGAGAGGCTTTGTGATTTTGAGCCCGATGCTCTAACCACTCGGCCACGGAGCTCCCCCCCCCCCCCCCCCCCCCCCCCCCCTCCCGGACTACAAATAGATTATTCTTCCAAGATTAATATGAATAACATCGAGAAAACCAGTCGGAACATCACTTGGCCTTTTCCGGTGAAAAAAAAAACTTGGAAGTAATAGGTAACCATTTAAAGACTATTTGTTTAGTTTATTTTCATATTGTCAAGAAGATGGATGGGATTTGTTTTAAAAAGTGGGAACAAGAGCTGCTTCAGACAGAAATATTCGGGGAAAATTGAAAGATACAATCGGAGATTTTTCGCTGTTGTAGAGAAATAGAATATATGTGCCATGCTACAAGGTTTTGAATAAAGTTTACCATTTCAAATTTATAGTGAGGGAAAATTCAAAAGCTGATGTTGATGAAGTGTTAGATAGTATCAAATAATCATGTGCAACACCCTCAGGCCCAACTACCAAAAAGACGGCGTGTGACTGTAACTGACTCGATCAAAAAAAATGTTTCATTTCTACGTGTACAAATGTAAACAAAGACACGTGCTTTCAATTTCAATGAAATAGATTTTAAAAATTTAATTTTGGGGTCTAAACATTCTAATACACGAAAGGTAAAATTATATTTTAATTCAACAAAAATATATATTGCTATATATATGCTTTTTAAACGGATATATATTCCATATTGCTTTGTGTAATCAGGCGGAACCGAATCACTGAAACCCATCGAATCGATGTGTATTCCCAGGCACGGATCCAGCTTTTTTCATCGGGGCGGGGGGACAAAAGGCCGGGGATAATATTTTCATTCAGTTGGAAATTCCAGGGTACAGACCCCCCTCCCCAACCCCTCCCTCCCTCTAGATCCGCGCTTGATTCCTACTAATACGTCCGAGGTTTTTCTTCGGTAAAGGCCGAGTGATGTTCCGATTGCGAGAAAATTGCGGGGTGTATGGTTAAAATACATCAAACTATAGAAAAAATCCAAGTTTCAAAATTTACTACATACATGTACGTGTAATACCTAGGCGCTGTAATAAGACAGCAATACCTGCACACATGTGTTTGGCTTTAAATATACTCTATACCATATATATATATATATATATATATATATATATATATATAATTGCTGCGTATGTCAATATACATTGAGTATTTTGTTGAGCAAGTGCTCTGACGTGATCCCAAACTCTATTTCATAATTATTGAAATATTTTTAAAACAACTGAGGTGACGACCCCCAAATCACTTCTGCTGCACATACCAAGATGACTGAATACTTTGACGGGCAAGTGCCTTGGGTTCCTTCCGAACCTCATCTTTTTTTTATTGTTCTAATATGTTGCAAATGGTTAAGATTCCAATCCTTACATCAAATATATTCTTATTGCACTGCCAGTCTATTCATCAATTCATTTGTTATTGGGACAAATTAATTACTTTCACCTTGTTAAGTGTGTAGATTTAAGTAACTCTAGACCCGCATGTACTTATGCTATGCACCATGGTGAAAATAAAAGATCAACGGAATTTATTGAAGTCTGTAACTTGTACATGTAATCACGTGACATGAATAATGTTGAAGCTCGTATCTGTCTGGTCTTCCGGTAAACAGTATTTCAAATACCATTTGTGGAAGTGTTGCATACTCTGTAAATCTGTGTATCTGGTAATTTCTGACTTATTTCTTCAATTATGAAAAAGTTGTGACTATTTATACTTATTTTTCCATATGTCTGTACATTCTGTCATTGTCCTCCCCAACGATGAAATGAAAAATGAAATGTTCGGGATGTAGATGCAATGGTTTCACCGTGTTTGTTATGTCTGCATTTTATTCATTCTTCTGTGAATGGGGATAATGAATTGGTTTCACATATTCAAGTGTAGATTTAAGTTCGTGACCAAAGAACTGTATGTGTATTCTGCACCATGAACATTAATAAAAACTGAGGTTAAAGGAGTTTAGTACAGTCCTCAACTGGTACTCAGGTGAAACATGAAAAGGCTAATGTTGAAACTCATATCTTTCTGGTCTTAATCTATACAATATTTGACATATGTCTCATTGTGGATAAGCCCCTCCTGGGATATTCGTCCAGTTAGAACGTGTCAACATGTAATGTATGCTTAGAGTGTCAATATCCGGTATTTCATAATTGTAACAGAAATTCAGCGATGAAATCATACTCGTGAAAGTACACGCAACTATTTTAACAACTTGAAACCTCATATTTTACCAAGTTAGCCTTAATACGTAGTAGCATTTAATACCACTTTTTTATTTTATTATTATTATTATTATGGCTTTTTTTTTTTTTTTTTTTTTACTTTTCATGATCATTATAAATCTTGAATTATTATGATATCGAAAGGAACCATTTTTGCTCTTACCGTTTATAGCCTCCCCAGGTTCAAATCCCAGTCTTTCAATCATGTACCTAAAACAGAATACAATTTTAACTGAATCCGAAATATTGCAAGAAAATATAACACGTGCCTTATATTGTATACATGAAACATCGTCAGGGTTGAATTTGAAAAATTAGCGAAATTGTAAGCGAATTTTCATGGCCAACGGGTGCCCATCTTCACAAATATAAGTCAAATATATCATTTTTTTATATAGTTAAACTATATTTCACTTGTTTCCTGTTAACAAATTAGAAACTGAAGCAATATTATAATTATGCATGTTTTCAATTTTCATCCAATCACATTAATGAATGCCAGTAAAATGATGTGAATAATAATATTTGTTGGTCCTTAACTGTAAATGTTGGTCCAGATATTACAAGAATTAAATATACCCGCACTTTCTAAAGAAAATCCGGGTATATTGTTGTTGTTACCCAGATCTGTCCGTCTATCACTTTTTCTTCTTCCTCAAACTCTTTTTTTTTATTTTATGCAGTAACCAATCAATCTTTTGGAATATGATAGGTTGTGTCCTGTAAATTTGCAGTCAGGTTTTGCAATTTTCAGTTTTACCCTGAGGGCCAAATGGGGGTTGAAAAAAGACGTCTTTCCTGATAAAACCTGGATCCCAGAATTCTTTATACATTTTACACAATAGCAAAATCATCATTTGGAAGATGATTGATGGTGTCCTGTAGATGTGCAATAAGGTTTCGAAGTTTCATTTTCACCCAAGGAGTCAAATAGGGGTGGGGGTCGAAAACAACGGGGTTTTCCCCCACAAAAATCTAGTTTCTAGAATTCTCTTAAATTTTATGCATTATCTAGATCATCTTTTAGAATGTGATTGGTGGTGTCCTGGGGTATCCAATAACGTTTAAGAATTTTTATGTTTACCCTGGTGCCCAAATGGGGATCGAAAGACGACGCATTTTCTACAATATGGTTCCCAGGACTTTTCTTACAATTCACAGTAGCCAAATCATCTTTTGAAATATGAGAGGTGACATCCTGTAGATGTGCAGAAAGTTTTCGAAATTCTTATTTTCGTCCTGTGGCAAATGAGGGTAAAAAATCGATGTTTTTCAACCAAACTACCCTGGTTCCTAGTACTCCTCTTACATTTTATACAGTAGCTAAATCAGCTTTTGGAAAGTAATCGGTGGTGTTCTATAGATGTGCAATAAGGTGTCAGAATTTTCATTTTCATTCTAGTGCCCAACTGGGGGTTCAAAAATGATGTTTTTGATGTAGAAAAACCTGGTTCCCAGAACTCCTTTTACATTTTACGCCAAATCATCTTTTAGGAGAGGATTGGTGGTGTCCTTTATAAGCGCAATACGTTTTTGCATTTCCTTTTTCATCTTGAGGGCAGATGGGATAGAAAAATTATAACAAAAAAAAACCAAAACAAAACAAAAAACAAAAAAACAAAAACAAAAGCAAAACAAAAACAAAAAAAACAAAAACAAAAACAAACAAAAAAAACAAAAAAAACAACAAGAATGTATATTTGCTTTATGAGTTTAATCTCAACCATTTTAAAGATATTTGAACAATAAAAAAATGATGGGGGTTGGAATGACTCCAGGGCACTTGTCCATCAGAATACTCAGTGTACGGTATGTGCAGCAGGAATATGTAGGGTCATCACCTCAATTGTTTTACATATAATCCAACAATTATGAAATAGAGTTTGAGATGACCCCAGGGCACTTGCCAACAGAATATTCAGTGCATCTTGATGTATGCAGCAAGAATATACATGGTATAGGGTATGTTATATTTGATATATGATATTTTTTGTGGCTTCTTTGCTAATTACACAAGGACAATGAAGTGTATATTTAAAGGCAAAACACTTGTGTGCGGGTATTACAGTCTGATGACAATATCTAGTTGATATTTATAATTATCAAATATAATACTTATCATTTTCAAAACTTGCTAGTTACTTCGTCATCTTTGTTTACAACTTAGTGTCCAACAGTGTTAACTTGTACTCGGAACATTTCGGCTCGGATCCTATATGAAGAGTTGGCGTTCAAATATGACCGAGGTACTTTACGCAAAAAATTCTCAAAAAATTTAGAAATTTTTATTTTTTATAAAGAAAAAAATTAACTATATAATAAATCCATATATACCTGCACACCACATATCCTGTCCTGTTAATTCCATGTGTGCAGTGCACGCCCACAATCTGTTCTATAATGTTTTACAGAAAATGCATCTTTCATTTCAAGATTTTTGCAAAATCGACTTTTAAAGTGCAAAATGGCACAATACTTACTTTCATCACTATTGCTGTTGTAAAAACTTTCCAGCACATCAAAAAACCTAAATGAAGGAATATAAATCAAATATACATATGCGTTTATTCCGTCCAATACTATACAACACAATCAAACTGGGAAATGTTAACACATAATGACTACGCCCGAAGTGCCCAAAATAAAACAAAATCCTGCTTTGACGTGTAGTATGAAAACTACTGTATATTAAACACATTCACCGAATCTTTTCTCTTATTTTTCTTTTTGAAATTGTCATTGATTTCATCTGGGACAATGAACTCATGATTGTTGCAAATTAGTTCGATCCGGTTTTTTTTAGAACCGACTCTCCGCGCAATCATTACCAAATATGGATTATTGTCAAGGTCAAAGAGCGTATTGGCTGTTCCATTTAAAGCAAAGAAATGGTTAACGATATGATATTTTAGGATTTCAATCTAGTTTTATAATTTTTTTTTTTAAAGCATAAACTTATAAATGTAGACAATATAGTAACTTTCTTTGTTTTTTTTTATCTTGTGATGAAGGCAGCATGCAGAAAAAAAAAATGCATAACACGCTAACGCGGATTATGATTTTTTTTCTGCAATGCTGCTACCTTCATCACTCGATAAAACAACAGAGAACATTTTATTGTTTCAGTAAATACTGTGTCAGTGTCGTATCTGATTCATCAAGTAAATGATTTATTTCAAAACAGATTTTAGATTACAGTACAGTAGTAAACCATTGTGGCATTTCACGTTACCAAAATAACTTCATCAATAATTTGTTAACTTTCTTTAGATTATCAGTTAATTATAAAGATGACGAATTGATAGGGTCATTGTCATGAGTACACAGGATTCCGAAAATATGTGTGTTTGAAATCTGTTCTTATTTTTCTTATTCCCATTGAATTCCTTGTAAAATGATAATTTCCAATTCTTCATTCAATAGTATGACAACAAAGTAACCCATTCTTGTAAAGCGAGGATTGTATAATGAATCACGTAATCACTATACGTGTGCCGGTACTTTTCCTCCATCTTGATTTTTATATTCCTTTGTTTACTAGTTAAGGAGCCAAAATTTGTTTTTGATACAGCACAGGAATACACAAAACATTAGGTTTGTTTCAAAATACCATTTACTAAGTGAATTACGAGAAATTGTACACATGCGGGGTTTTTTGTTGTTTGTTTTCTTTGTTTGTTTTGTTTTGATTTGTTTTGTTTTTGTTTGTTTTGGGGGGGGGGGGGGGGTTGGGGGGGGTGTTGGTTTTTTGTTTTTTTTGTTTTGGTCACCAGTTTGATTTCTACTACTTATTTCCATCGCCAATTTCTCATATTTGTGTAGCAATATTTCATTATCATCTACATTACGGTGTTTATGTCTTTCAAATTATTCTATACGAGAGGGCGTGTTCTATGGATGATGAAATTTTAAATCGATGCTGGTTAGTAACAAATAAGTTGATGTTACAGGGGTTTCAACAGTCTCGTTCAAAGTCAGCATTTCGCAAACTGTATGGTCGTTATTATGATCGAATTTGCAAGACAATCTATCACTGGATCTAATTCTGTCTGCCATGTTTCATACCAATTCCTAGGCCGTACATTACATACCGATACTGACTACGAATTACTCCGTTTAACTGATCAACATATAAGGCTCACGGCGGGTGTGACCGGTCAACAGAAGATGCTCACTCCTCCTTGGTACCTGATCCCACCTCTGCTATGTCCAGGGGTCCGTATTTGCCCTTCTCTTGTTTAGTATCCTTTATAGGATTTATGAGATTGATCACTGTTCGTTATTTTCATATGATGACTCTGAAAACAAATCTACCTGTCTGCAATTTCCCGGTATCAGACAGGGGACCAGTCTAGGTTAAATGTCAATACAACCATTGCCGTTGACGTTTACCTGGACGAAATATACATGTATCTGTAAAACCGACAAGGCCCAACCTAAGAGAAAGTTGACCTCCGATTCAAAGAAAACCCTTTGTCTGCATAAATGTGAATGAATTCATATATATATATTTCCTTTTCATTTAGTTTGTGATGGGTTGCACATTCAAAACTGCTAGCAAAACATATTAGTACGCATTACATTTTGTTTAATACGTTGTAACACGTATTACATTTTGTTTATTTTTGTCAAAATAAAGCCATATTCAATTCCCACAATTCAGTTCACTCAGTACTTTTCTTTCCGTTAGATTAACATATTAAATCATCTTTCACCTGTACACAACATCATCAGCAGGTACGTCATGTCCCTTCATGAAAATCTTCTCGTATCGTATTTCCTGTTGTTGAAATTCCTTTTGAACAGAAAATCAACTGACTTTAGAATGCACGTAACATGTATAGTCGTTTAGTTTAATTTAGATGACACTGAACATTGCTGACCTGTAAGTGAGACTAGCCTGCAATATATGAACAATTGAATGTACACCAAGATGTCATCAGTTTTAGCAGTGAGGCTTCTAACACATGACCTCAGTTTTCAAGGTCTTATCCGAAATACCTGTCAATGCGCATGCACTATTACTTCTAGTGATGAAGGGGCAATAGCAAGTAACTTATTTTAAGTCTTTGGTCTAAATCAGACGTGGATGGAAATGGAAACCATGACGAACCCCACCCTATCCTCTCACTTGAATGGACAATTTACCAACACATATACCGAAAAGTACTGGATCTATTTTGAAGTTGTTTTTATGTTCCCCCAAAAATTTCAGGGGTGTTTAAAGTTGCTGCTATGTCTGTTCGTCCGTCCTTTCATCCGTTCATGGGTCGTCCTTCCGTCCGAGCTCATACCCCTAAACCTTTCCTCAAAAATTTATATAATTGATCACGTGTTCCTTGAGACAAGGCTTTTTGATGAAGGTCTATAAAAGTCATTTTGAAAAGGTTAAGGTCACTCAGAACATATAAAAATTCCTTATTTCAACAGTTTATGATATAAGATTTTCCATCTCCTAAACCTTTCGTCAAAAAATGGTCATAATTGATAAATATTCTTTGGGACGGGGTACTTTTGAAGCAAGGCCACTTTGAAACGGTGAAAGTCACTCAGATCATACTGTTTATTTGGAAAAAGTTCCTTATTTCAACAGTTTTAAACAGGTATCGATCATATATCTGCAAATAAGAAACAAGCAAATGGCTTCCAGACATAGATCACTCAAGGTCATTTGAGAAATGTCAAGGTCACACAGGACATATACATTATATAAAGAAATACTTCCTTATTTCAACAGTTTTGAACAGGTACTGATCATATATCACACTCAGACAAAGGTCACTCGAGGCCATTTTGTAAAGTTTAAGGTCACTCATAACATATACCTTGAGCATGATAAAAAAAAAATCCTTCATTTCAACAATATTTCAAAAGTTTATGATATTTTGGTCCAAGGTCTCTTAAGGTCATCTTCGGGCGTTATAGGATTTGATCATATGACCAACTTCATGTCATATCCCGATAACACTAAAAAAAATGTATCTTATTTCTTAAATGAAGTAGATCATTGGTTAGATGTAGTCCTGGGAGCATCCATCAGTTTCACTGATATTCTTGTTTACTTCTAAGATGGTGGATGAGTAGTAGGCTAATTACTAGGTCAAGCATTCAAACACTCCTTAAAAAGTATCACCAACAACACGTTCTAGATACTGACTTACCGACGGACTGTAGTACTTTCTCGTAAAAGTCAGATCAACAACCATTCCTAATCGGTATCCTGTGTCTCGGACCATGGAGACCAGATTCCTAGGGGTGAATCTGAAGAGCGCCATAGTTAGCGGTAAAATAAAGAGGGAATTATTTGCCATAAGAAGTCTCTGTGGTTTAAGGTAAGTGTACACATAGATACATTGTATAAATACACGTGCCGCGATATGCAATGTTTGAATACAGTTGTTACGACAGAAAAGATGACAACCGAATGGAGAGTAAAGGAAAAAGAGCCATCCATTTAAACTTTTCTGGACCAAATACATTATTCAATTTTACCATATTAAATTAATAAACTGGAATTTTGATAACTCTCTGAGTGATATATTACTGCATGTTATCTCACATGATGTCACCCAAAATTTCATTACACTGAAATCATATAATATAGTATTTAGATGCAAGAACATTTTTTTCTGATTTGAAAAATAACGGCATATAGATTACTTCTGTTAGGAAAGAACCTATCTAATTTATTTGCACATTACTACTATAAATAGATTACTGTAAAATCATTTTTGTTCGTGGAGGCTCAATGTTTGTGGTTTTCGTGGGTACCAATGAATTTGCATCCCCATGAACCAGTTATTCCTTGCAATAGCTTGTACAGTATCAATGTTGTATATTTTCAAAATAACGTTAACCCTCGAAATATCATCTCTACGAATTAGTAAATATTTGGCTATCCACGAACATTGGCCCTCACGAACATTAAGGATTCCACAGTATTTACTTAATTAAATATAACATGATTATTTTAATATATATCAGTAGAGCAGAACTTACTGTTCGTGTATTGAAAGCTTCCCACATATTTCCTGCAGGGTTTGAAAGATACTCTGTACATTTTACATAAGCAAATAATTTGATATTAAAGCAAAATTGTACAATTCCACTGCCGTCTTATCATATCAATGTTGCGATGTAAGCTCTCCTTGCCTAGTATAGAACTAGTTTATAAAGGTATCACTTTCAGTAGACACTGATATACACTTTAACTTAGTTTGCTTATATATTTAACTTAGAGTTTAAAACTGAATTATGATGAATAAAATCGACTTTATTTACAGACTTACATAACTTTGACATACCCTTTTCAATGGCACTTTAAATGGTATTAATCTTGTTCCAGGAATTACTTTTCCTAAGGGCTGGTAGCTCTCCCATCTACCAAATTTAGAATAGATATTATTATAATATTGTTTAGGTACTTTATGGTTGATTGTTTTACATCCCGTGGAGGATATTTTTCACTCATACGGAGATGTCACCAGTTGTAGGTGATGAAGTCACTTTATTGCGCAGTTTATCACACGTCATCCGTTGATGTTAAAATGATTCATGGTTTAAAAAATTAAGACTTTTTTTTCTTATACATTTTATCATGTGTTTCTTTGTTGTTGCATTTTTTTTTTACCAAAACATAATGACTTTATATTTACATTTCTGATATTTTTACCCTTGATGCCTTTCTCAACTGAAATGATAATCATTTCCTCAAGAAGTAGGTATGAATGTTGATAAAACCGACTGGAGATATTCCGACAGAAATGAAAGTAAATTGTAAATATAAAATTCATTTTTGATGAGTGAATGAACGGCAGAGATTCACACCACCATACTTTTCACGAAGTGCTAACGCGTGAGGTATACCGGAATAAAGCGTTACTGCCCTGATGTATTTTCAAAAATGAAATTGATGTCTGAAATTACAACATATATATATTGCATACACGATAAAGTTTTACGATTTGTACAAATTGCTGTAAAAAATTGGAACAGTTCTAGATGTTGAAGAATTTGTAATGCCGAAAGCTGAAAAGTGACTATGATAGGATTTCATATTTATCCACATTATGGTGCTCATTTTCGTTTAAAGAAATAATTGATTAAATCGCCCATCTTAATTCATTCGTAATAACTTTCATTATACAGCGCATTTATATTCAATAACAAGGACGTTGGCCAACTTCCAGTGAGGATCTGCGACTTAACTTTGTAGACCTACAGTGTACATGTATATTAACCCAGATCTGCAGATTTTAAAAATTCGATGAATTCCAAAAATTCTTTACATCAACATTACTGTAGCGAATATCATTAAAAAGTCGAATACACACAATTAAAATTACTGTAGTAAAATACCTGTCTGGCGGTTGCATGTCGAGCCAATTAACAAAAGATATCTATCAGATAAACCGAATGCGGAAGCAAATTTACTTATAAGTGTCTATCTATGCAAATATGTTAAGGCTTTTTAAACCATTTTGGGTGATTATATGAGAACATTTTTTATCACTGTGCGCTTCGGTATGACGCCATTGCATGTCTATCATATTTATTTTTAAAACTAGATCGGGAATTAATGTTGAATGATTGTATATCGTTTAACGTGCTCAAGAATGGATGCCAAAGTTAGGGCTATGTTCGGCACTTATTGCCTTTGAGCAGTCAGGGATCGTTATCGTGGCACACCTGCTGTGACACGATACCTCGATTTCTAAGGTATCATCCGAAGGACCGCCCCATTTAGTCACCTTTTACGACAAGCAAGGGGTACTGAGGACCTATTCTAACCCGGATCCCCATAGGTCAGGAATGTACTTTAATAGAAAATGGAACGGTATAACACTACCTCAGGGTTAAAACAGTGATCTAACTGGCGATTCTAACGGTAAAAGACCCAAAGTTTATCAAACTAGAACCCACTGCTTTCAGTAAGATTGATTGATTGTTGTTTTTCACCACACTGAACAATTCTTCAGTTATCTGGTGGCGTCCAGATATTTATTGGTGGAAGAGAGAACCCAGATAAAATTTTCATTGTACCTGGGAAGAGACCACTGACCCTCTAAAAGTAAACTGGCAAACTTTCTCAAATATATCGACGCGAGCAGAATCGAACCCTCGCCGACTAGAGGTGAGATGCTTTGTGATTTTGAGCGCAATGCTCTAACCACTCGGCCACGGAGGCCCCGCTTTCAGTAAAAAATGGTTATTCAACATTTAAACAAAAGACCATGTTTTATGTTTTACACTGATGTTCTAAGTTTTCTTTGAAGATTTGCTTAACCCTTTCAGTAACTCCCAGTGAAGCCTTTTAAGTGCAAAAGAGATTACATTGGTGGTTTTTGGTAATACTTGGAATAATTATAATAAAACAAATAATATTTTTTAAAAAGAGTAAAAACTAAGCATATTTTCTACTCCTTGCCGGAATGTTAGAAAAAGCCGACAAAATTTGTGTTATCTCCTGTTTGTTAAATCTTTTCTACAAAACAAAGTGATTTAAAAGATACATCATATTCGTAAAGCTTGAAGCATTTGCTACATTTCTTTTAGGTACGGATGCTATTTGGTCATGAATGTAGTGCAGTTTACAAGTTGAAAACGGTGCACTTTGACGTCATTTGGGATTAGCACATGTGCATTTTGCGTTTGCAAATAGATTATACAGATATATGCACGTGAAACGAGTGAATAAATTGATATCGGTAAATTTGTGATTGGGTTTTTATTTATGTTTTTGCTAAAGAATATCCGTCAAAACTACTGTTTTACAACCTAAAGATGTTTATTTCCCTGTACAAGCGTGTCAGTCTTCAGCCAAAGTATATGTACGTGCATGTGAAAAACTGTGATCCTTAATGGCTATTGTGCACATTGTCTGTACATTTTTTCTCTATCTTTTCGACGTATTACACAGTATAAAGGTTTGTTTACTGTTGAATGTCTTAAATGCATGCAGTAAGTAGGATATATATATATATATATATATATATATATATATATATATTGCAAAAATTAATTTCATATGTGTCAGAAATGTCTGGTCAACCTTTTTCTTTATTTTTATCTGATGTGCGTAATGGTATTAAAGTTATGCTGAAATTAATTAAAGAAAAGTGGATCCCAAGTTACCAAATAATTTTTTCATAAAATTGTCAATAAATACATTTAAATGCTGCAAAAAGTTTGTTTGCTTACATACTTGTACAGTGTATGTAATATTTTTTTATATATGCATACATTTAACTATAATTATTTGCAATTTTTCTCTACTCTGTACATTGTCAGTTCTTGAAAATAAATACAGTGAATTAATGAAATAATGAATTACTTGAATATCACCTATCAAAATTGTTGTTTGTATCAAGTCGCCACACATAGTCCTCTTACAAACATAGATAAATACATGTGATAATATTTTAATATAAATGAGGAAACAATAGGTCTGAAACTAATATCATATACGATATCAAATGATAGTGACTTACTACGTAGGTGATTAGAGTACAGGGTGCACTCGATCGAAGCGAAGGTGCGACACATAATGATCACATGATAAACAAAAAAGGGTCACATTGCCACGTGAGTCACTGTTTTCTCGGAACGTCTGATCTCTTCCTATCGTTCTTCACCACGAAAGCATACCAATAGTCCAAAGAACAAATTGATGTTACAGACAGGTGACCCGACAGGTTAAAAAGTTGAAAATGTTCAACAGGTTACTAACAAACAATAAAGGTGACTGAAAATTTCCTGCCGAAATTTGAAGATATTTTATTGTCACAAACATGCAACGAACTATAGGATAGAAAATTCGTTGCTGGACACAAGTTTGCAAAACTTGTATCGCCATCCCCCTATAAGTAGTAATAATACGTGCAATCGTAACGGTTTAGATTAAATTAGAGTATTATGCAACCTTATCAAATGTTGACGAAAGAAGTCGCGTTCCATACCTGCCTACTTATTGATAAGAATGTCTTGCAGACATTAGATTGTCATTTGTTTTGTGCTTTTACGTATAACGGGACCGTCTTACAATGATAATTCACACAGGGACATCTCTTGCAGTACTATTCGTGATATATAACACAGGTCAGTTAATGTACAAAATTTCTAAGTCGGGAGGGGGTGGGGGGGGGGGGGGGGGGGGTGGCGGAGGGGACGTTAAATTTCCCGTTTGAAGGATTACACCATCTCGGCAAAATCGGGAGAAACTTATACTGGAGCAGAACAAATTCGGGAGTCCTGTTGTAAAACAGCTCCAGGAACACTGTTAGGAAAATGATTTTTCTGCATCACGAGTTTTAGAGCAAACTATCCCCACTGTAATTATATCACTCCAGTTTATTACAAATCTGCGATCTATCAGGAAAATACACCCAATATAGTAATATTATACAGATTGTTCTTGTGAAGAATTGAATACATATTACCGTGTGTGTATGTGAGGAGAGTTAATAGGGTATTTAAAAAAAAGATTTGAAAGTTACATCAAAAAGAAAGAAAAAAGAAAAAAAAAACCTACTTTTTCTGCATGAAGAAATCAAGTTTCTTATGATCAAATAATTTTCAAATGAAGAATATCAGCCTACATTTTAAAGCAATTTTTTCTCTTTGACATCAAATATTCAGATTTCCAAAACTTGTTTCTTGCTGGCCAAATGTCAAATTCTTAAAACAGTCCCGATATAAGAAATTCCAGAAAATAAATAAATCATGCCAAGAATTTAATATGTTGATATCGATACTATATTTTCCGTGTGTCCTTTACTTACGTGCAACGTCTGTTTTATTATAGGAAATTCAAGATTTTTAGCGGCGGAATCGATAACTATGCCGGAAGCAATTTCAACATCCGCAGGAGCTGATTCAACAACCACCAGCTTCATTTCAACGTCCAATGCATCGGTAAATGGTACATAGTGTATTCATTACGTTAAAAGGGCATGGACACGATTCGAACTGAAAAATTTCAATTTTTATTTCCCCATTTTTAATGTTTACAGTACAATGCTTCAGTAAGGTATTTTTAATGTTTACAGTACAATGCTTCAGTAAGGTAATTCTAATGTTTACAGTACAATGCTTCAGTAAGGTATTTATAATGGTCAGCAAACATTTTAAGGCGAGTTGTTGAGTTACAAGTGAGATACAGCACTCACAATTCTTTGTTATGTAAACTTTAGTTAAGCTTTGTAAAAATCAAAAATGGAAAAATAAAATTTGAAAATTCTCTGGTCAAATCCTGTTCGTGTCCCTTTAAACTGGAGATATTTGAATTTTTCGCGTGTATCTTAAGAACATCGGAACAATGTCTAGTAGATTTCTAACAGTCTTAAAAATTCCTTTGCGCTCTATTTGATTTGATGCAACACCGACATTAACAAGATTTAATATTTCTAATTTCGTTAACAAATCTCTAGCAACGCGAATTTGAAAACGCGTATCAACAATTTAATGAGTTAATATTCTTAAAATATATTTACACTAATTAATTATAATATTATTAATGTATTTGTTGAGATGCAGTCCACCTCTGTTTTCTTTTTATAAAGAGTGCAAGGACGCTGAAGATTTTGACTGTATCTTGTATAACCCCAAAGTGATATGTAATACCACTAGTATCTATTACCCCTGGGCCAGAGTCAGGTGTCCGCTATATTGTGGATTTTGTCATCGTAAGTGTCAATATAAGGAATTGGGTGTCCAAACTTGGGTACAGAATTTATGTATTGTCTATATAATATATTCATAAAGAGGTATTTTAAACACCAGAAGAATGACTATTCATCTTGAATGCCACGGGCAAATATACCGCATGCCAACGTTTCCATTTGTACTGTATAAAATAAATTTTCATTTTGTATTGTATATTTTCTATTTGTATTGTATTATTTTTCATGTGTGTCGTATAATTTTTAATTTGTATTGTATAATTTTCCATTTGTATTCTGTATTTTCCATTTGTGTTGTATATTTTTTTTATTGCATTGTATAGTTTCCATTTGAATGGTACAGTTATTCAATTATATCCAATGAATTGATTTGCTATGAAGGACCCCAATGGTCAAGTGTTAGCCTGTATTGAGTTAGAAACGAGCAAACTGTACCGGATACTCAACCACAAGATAAACTGGTCCCCATTTTCCGTGCAAGACTAGTTGAACACGAGGTTGATAAGCGAGGGAAAGTTCAACAGGAGGTTGATAAGCGAGGGAAAGTTCAATAGAATCTATATATAATTAAACAGTAGTTATGAAGAAGATATAGCCTATAGCTTAATAATAAATTTAAAAAAAAACTTATACAAAACAAACGGAAAATATACAGCTGAAAAATTATAATACAAATGGAAAATATAGAAAACAAATCGAAAATATACAGTTAGTACAAATGAGAAATCATACAATACAAAATGAAAATTATACAATACAGATGGAAGAGATCAAATACTGCAACATTTGACACGTCATACAGGTACGGTACAAATGATATTGGTTTAACGGTTTGTTTCTTTTGAAAGGTCCAACACTGACGATTCTGTGTAAAGACGAGATCCCAAACTGTGGCGATTACTCAGAAGACATGTGCTCAAATCCATTATATCGAATTTTCAGAGAAAGAAATTGCAGAAAATACTGTGCAATATGTAAAGGTACAACTTCTAAGAAATCGGTGTTATGTTTCAGGTATATTGTGTAGTGATTCAAAGAAAGGGGTGGCGGTGGGGTGGAGGGCAAAACTGCTGGGCATTTTCTATGTAAAAGCCAAATCCCTCCTCCTTCATTATCTATGCAGCTGTCAGATTTCTTACTAGCTATTTTCTCTGTTTTCAGATTTTGATTCCATCCCAAATATCGACTCCTTGGTTGGGTGATTCTTACCAAATTCACCGTTAACAATGTATTTGGCAGGTTCCCTTTGAAACAGAATAATTAAAATAACCATAAACAATGTTCTAGTTTACTGTATAATGAGCAAACGTGTTGAAGATGCAACGCAACACTGGGTAATTTCTGTTTTATTTTCTATTTCATTAAATAGATTTGAAACGTATTATATATATATATATATATATATTTATTTTTTTTTTTGAGAAATGAAGTCATATCCATCAATTTAAAACATGACTGATATTCATTTTCCCTGAGGGGCAACAAATGAAGTCAAAGGCGGTATGGGTGGGCGAATATTCTGAATTGGTTGACTAATACCGGTTTTGTCCATCATAACATTTATAAATGCGCGTAGAAAACGTTCCGTTGACTGACAAATGGTCCGAATGTTTCTTCGAAGAATATTCTGCCATTCTTTCAACAACGCTCTTCCCAGTTCTAGTGGATTAGAATCTATCAAGCTCCACCCAAACATGTTCAATCGCATTAAGGTCCGACGATATGGTGGTCCAATCACGGACATTGATGTCATTTCTTTGAAGAAAATTCCGTTTTAATTTTGCAATGTATGCGTGCGCATTGTCCTGTTGAAAAACTAATTTGTTGCCTTGTTTGTGCTGCTGTATCAACAGTGCCAACACAGGCTGCTGAATGTGCTCTACATTGTATATAACGCTGAGCAGTTAAATGATCAATCGGAAACGAAAAATTGTGTTAATTGTTCCCCAAACCATGACGCTACCTCCACCAATTCATGCACATATCGGTAATTACGTATTCTACCGTACGCATTACTAACGTTGAATCTTGATTCATCAGAAAATGTGACCAATGTCCAATTCCGGCGTTTATTCAATTGTTGTTGGGGTCAACTGCACTCAGTTACGTCGATGATTGGGTTGTGTTGTCAACCTTTATAAGGTCTTCTGCAGAGAATTCCATGACGTTTGAATATTCGAGAAACTGTTCTACGGTGAATTGTCCTACCATGACCTCAATTATTAGCCTTGTCGTCCTCGCGGCAGCCGTAAACCCGTTTCGCAAGTGGCGTTGTCGTATGAGCACCTGTTGACGTTGTTGTCACAAATGGTTGACCAGGTCTTGGGCGATCGTTTATGAACCCCGTTTGGCTATGACGTTTTATCAAGCGTGGACGTTAAATGTCTAGTTGCTTCTCGCTGACTGACGCCTGATTGCACCACTCCGAGTGCTTGATTTCGCAAACCATTGCTTAAACGCGACATTGTTTAACTTCCATTTAATTTCAGTTTTAAGTGCATTTACCATCGACAACAGAGTTGTTTCACGATAACAAAACTGCTTTTTACCTATTTAGTGCTTTTGTCTGAAAAATGGCATGCTATGCTGCTCACACGTGTAAACAATTAGAACGAGTAAGTAAACACAGGTAGTGGATATTAAACATTAAGCCGATGTGGGGAATTTGAAGTTTGAAAAAAAAATCTTTTACATTTAGAAAAAAAAGTTGCGTTTTTAAATCCCGTCAATATCTGTAGATGAGATAGGAAGGGAATAAATGGATATTTAGAGTTGGACGGGAAATCGAACCTGGGATCCTTGCATTACTAGTCAGGTGCTATAACCACTGAGCCCTCCAGGACGATATTTACGGTCAATCAGCCAAAACTACTACATGGGCTTATCATTACAGTACTATTGAAATAACTTAAAAATATTGACAAAAGCAGGGCAAATCTTCAGTGACTATGTCTTCTGACGTTTAACTTAGGAAATATTTTTTTGTGCTGGATCACCTATGTAAGAGTCATTTAATTTGATTCTAAATACACTAAAAATCTTATACAATAGATAAATTGATTGTATATTGTTTAACGTCCCTTTCGAGAATCTTTCACTCATATGGAGACGTCATTATTGCTGGTTAAGGGCTGCAAAATTTAGGTCTATGCTCGGCGCTTATGGCTTGTGAACAGGTGGGGGTCTTTATCCTGCCACATCTGCTGTGACTCGGGGCCTCGGTTTTTGCGGTCTCATCTGAAGGACCGCCCCATTTAGTCGCCTCTTACGACAAGCAAGGGGTACTGAGGGTCTGTGAGTGGCCCATCGGTTAGCAATCCAGAAGCCGGCGTCTTCAGAGCAAGATAATAATCAGCACCTGATTAACTTATCAAGGAACTCTAAAAATTATATTATAGTACAATATTATAGGAATAAAATTCGGCGATATATATATATATATATATATAAAATATATTGCTAAGGGAAAATATTCTCGAAACCCATATCAGCAGCTCAATTTAAGGTCATGCGAGACGTTTCTGTCGTTTTTCTATTATTATTCTATTATACTCAATATGAGTAGTTCATGTAACGATTTCTGAAACGGGTTTAGATTTTATATTGTAATATTTCCATCATCTGTATATCGGCCTGGTTAGCTCAGTGTTTGGATCACCTAACTAGTAATTCAAGGGTCCCACGTTCGATCCCCGACTGATAAACATACATTTCCCCCTCTCTTGCTACAGTAACTAAGTATAATGACCATATATATAACCTTCTGTAATACATATTTTTCTTTGTTGAAACAAGATAGGATGCAAGTGATTTGTATCTTAAATGTTACGAAAACGTATATGATATCGAGAAATGTAACGTATGACCTTGATAAAATTTTATACTAAATGGAAAATTCTGAGTATTTCTTTTCAACTGATGATGTCTCAATATGAGTGAAATTTTTTTAAAGTTACATTAAACAAAAGCAAACAAGTCTTAATTTATTATTTTTCAAATCTATTATCACATTTTTTTGAAGTACAACATTCATAATTTTATATTAAACTACATTTATATTTGGCCCCTTTAACTAGTAGAGTCTTTGCTGGCAATGTTGATAAACTCTATCACAGTTCTGGTAGGTCTTCCTACAATAGATTATAAAACATGCAATTCTAAGTAAACTCATTTCTTTTTTACGAATCTGAACCTCAAAAAGATGTAATGTACATTAATTCCAAGTCATAACAAAATATAAAATCTTAGTTGTAGGGGCCTCCGTGGTCAAGTGGTTAGAGCATCATGCTCAAAATCACAAGGTCTCTCACCTCTAGATGGTGCGTGTTCGATTCTCACTCGTGCTGATAAATGTGAGAAAGTTTGCCAGTTTACTTTCAGAAGGTCTCCCAGGTATATTGTATCTGGGTTCTCTCCTCCACCAATAAAAACTGGACACTACCAGATAACTGAAAAATTGTTGAGTGTGGTGGAAAACAACAAACAATCAATCAATCAATCAATCAGTCTTGGTTGTAAGAATTATAAACTGAATGGTCCATGTAAGATATAAATATACAATCATTTATGCAAAAATGCTATCAAGTGGCATGGACATACTACAGTTCTAACAGCTTTTGATAAATACTAATTTCCATTTATAAAATAAAAATTATCATCAGCACACAATGTTTTAGCAAATTCATATTAAGATTCCGCAATTTTTTTTTTACTACTCTGCAAAAAATATGGCATTATGACTCCACAAATACTGCAAAATTTGCCGAAAAGTAATACACCCATTATTATTAGGGGGCATCGACATGATTATGATTTTGGTGGAAAAAAATAAACAGTATAGATAATTAATTAATAATATCATAGTGTTCGATATGTGTAATACATAGCAAGAAACATCAATTTCAAAAACTGCCACAACAATGATGTTTTTGAAACAACTAAACTTTTCATTTTCCAATAAAAGGCATGAACCCTATATATGTTAACGTGTTACATGGCTCAACAATCAGCATGGCACCAAAGTTGATGTCTTCAGTGAAAAAAAGCTTTTAGGACAAGAAATGTCAGTTCTTTGTACTTTGTACATGCATCCTACATTGATTGATCATTAACCTAAGTTGAATACTTTTGACATACATTTTAGAAATACTGGTGTTCTCACCTTTGCAAATAGTTTCCTGGCTAATGATAAGTGTTTGTTTAAAGTCCTATGAAAAGCATGCAGATTCATCTCACTCTAGATTTAGACTAACAGTTTATGGACATGATTTTGGGAGCTGGATTTTATGTATACACAAAGTGTATCCTGTTTAAAAATATTTTCAATCCACATATATGAAAGATCTTCATTTTTATAACAAAAACCTAAAAACTTCAACCAAACAAAATGTGTCCATGCCCCTTTGATGAGTTTAGTTTATTATATAAATAGTGTGTGCTAACATCTCAGGTCAAAGATGTGTACAAATGTAATTCATACTTTACCTGTCTGTTCTGATTTCCTCTATCTTGCATACCTGACATGCCTTTTCCGAGGTAAGATACATCTCCTTTATTAGACATAACACCCGCAATATCCAGATGTAACCAGTTCTTGTTTGTCACAAATTCCTATCAAGAGATTCATAAGAAAGTCAAATCTACATTATTTCCAACTGTGATACAATTTCATTTAAGTTATAATATACTTTCAAATTTTTTTTAATCTTTTGGTTATTTTTCAACAAATACAATTTGTATGATGTTATGACAGTGCATGATGTTGCAGATTAAAATATTTACAATGGCTATGTTTTAAAAGTTGGATAAACAAATGTTTTAGAAACATATACTCCCTTCTGTGGCAATATTGAAAAGTATTATCAACTTTATATTGAGAAAGTTTGTAATATACTGAAAAAATATGAGTTACAGTATCTGCTAGTCAGGGGCAACCACAGTACTAAGTATGATCTCTGCCAGGCAAAGAGTTTTAAAGATAATAAGCAGTATTTTTTATATCCAGGGTGAATTAATTATGACCTTGTGAGATTCAAAATGAAACGGAGTCAAAATACTACTAGACATTTTGACCATTGGGGGTCATCTATTCTTTAGGGGATACTAATTCATTAAAACTGATGTCTGTCATGCAAAGCATTCACAAGATATTGAACAGACATCTTGCTATATCCAGAGTAATTTGACCCTTGACCTTTGACATTGTGACCTCAAAATCAATAAGGGTCATCTGCTTCTTAGGAGGAACCAGTGTACCATGTTTGTTGTCTGTCAAGCAAAGGGTTCTCAAGATATTGAGCAGACAATTTCTTCCTGTGGCCAAAGTAGATTGTTCTTGACCTTGTGACCTCAAAATTCAAAGGGGTCATCTACATTTTAGGGGGAACCAGTATATCAAGTTTGATATCTGTCATGGAAAGGTTTCTTAAGATATTGAGTGGACAGCACTTGGTCTGCCCACTGATTACCAATAGTTGTGATTAAACATGACCCTTTTTTCGGAGGCATAAAATTTACATGTAGAGAATGAGGTTACCCTGTAATAGCACACCATTCAATGTGGGTTGTATAAAATGCTTCCACTTGTTTGTAAATTTCCTCATTTTTACGAAGCATTAATTACTCCATACAATTAATACCAAATAATAAAATGACTTAATTCCCTAAATAACTATTTTTTTATTCTTACAATTTAAATCAGTATAGCCATACTAATGACAGTAAATCATATTTTAAGTAGTTTTGTTATAAATTCTTTTAATACTACTTTTCTACTGACCTTGAGAAAAGCTGCTGCTGTGCAGGCTCCAGCTGATCTTGACCCACCAATGTTATTAAGGTCAGCTAACTGGCATTCCCTTATTTTCTTTGTGTAGTGATTGAATAATGGCATCCTCCAAACTCTATCTCCTGTTTTAGTACTAGCCTGGGTATAAGATAAGTACAAAGATGACAGATATATATATATATATATATATATATATATATATATATAGAGAGAGAGAGAGAGAGAGAGAGAGAGAGAGAGGGGATGTGTGTTTTTTAATTTTAAATTAGCGACAGGCAGCCCAAGGCCCATGAATTTTATAAATATTCGATGTCATTAATTACAGTTTGCAGTCTCATAGGTTCACAAATTTTATTTTCAGTTTTACATAATTTTAAAGTCTTTTTAGTTTTTACCTTCTGAAGTTTGTTCCACATGTTTTCCGAGTTTGTGAACACACCAGCGGCCCCTGCTCCAAGAGCTACATCTATAGCACCTGCAAACCATTAAATCATCATACAATTTGTAGGGGAAAGGGTGTTCATGCAGGTTTGAACTAAATGACTGTAATTAATGTACTTAACACACAAAGTACATGGAAAATATTTCATGTCATTACAATTACTGAACTGATATTGATCAGTTCTAAATTTATACTTAATGGAGGAAATATTCATATGCATTTAATAGTTGTCATGTGTCATTCTTACTGTCAGAGATATTAGTATATGCAAGTACTCAAATACACAAGGTGGTATTTTCATAAAAATTTCCATTTTCAGTTAAAATTAGTTTCATTGCAAACATTACAGATAAAATGGTGAATTTAGACAGAGAATCGGATAATACTAAATTTAGATTTCACTTCCGATATCAGATACATAAAAATAAAATGTTTTGCACAATGATCTTTGGTGATTACAACACCATTCTGTATGTGAAAGAATTATCACATGTTCTAGTTTTCCAAATCAAATTAACAGATTCAAAATTGGCCACTATTATATTCTAATCACAGAGTGAGTTATTGCTATGTGATGTAATAACTTCATCATATACAAAGTGCTGTAAATTAACTGTCTAGTATCAAATCGTACATTTCAACAGGTTATATGTGTATTTTCCTGGCGCTGAGGTTCTTGACAAAATAAAACAGTTGTTTAAGTTTGTTACTGGCCAAAATTTGAAGACACAGTATGGATTTGATGTCTTCAATACGTTTCTGTAGTCCACTATTTGTCAATAACAAACTAGCATCAGACAATATGAGGGTTGTTCGATATGTAATTTGTATTGTATTATATCTCAAAAGAATTTGACTCAAATAGTGAAATGAACTTTACATCCCTTCAAAGTATTCTTTGCGGTTTGAAATACATAATTTCAATCTCTGAATCCTCTTCTGAAATGTGTCACGGTAGGCTGATTTATGTAGACCTCTGAGGCTCTGACTGATTGCTGAGCTTAGGGCTTGTCAGGACGTGTAATGACGACCAGATAAGAACTTTCTAAGTTTTGGGAAAAGGAAAAAGTCGCATGGGGCTAGATCTGGAGAGTATGGTGGGTGTGGCAAGACAGTAACCTTCTCTGACTTAAAATATTGCTTCACAAGCTCAGATGTATGTGATGGAGCATTATCATGAGCATTACATAGGTAAATATGATGACATGGATAAAATATTACAAACAATAGCTGCCAGTGTGCCAGATGTGGAGTTTTGTTATGAAAATGACTAAAAGAGGCTTGGATTAAACTCTGCATATGGGATAAAATCAGAGGATGGGTCAAATCCTGAAATCAAAAGCTCAGCTTAAATTCATGAAGAGATAGACTTGCATAAACACAGTGAGTATGTCTCCCAAACTGTAATAAGTTCTTACATTTTGAAATTAAAAAATTGTCGCACCTGTCAGAGTTGCCATGTCCAAAATGAGAGATGGATTAAACTGTTCACTGTAACATAATGCATCAGCCAAAATCAGTCTCCCCTCCGCATCTGTATTGTCCACCTACATGCATGTACATCAAACAAAAGACAGGAGCAATGTATTGGAAAATTAACCTATGCACTCTAAACAGAGAGAGAGAGAGAAAGATATGAGAGAGAGAGAATTACCTGTATTGTCTTTCCATTCATGGCAGTGACTACATCTCCAGGTTTGGTGGCTGATCCACTAGGCATATTCTCACAGAGAGGAATAAATGCTGTTTATAAAGAAATTTGAAAGAAAAACATTCAAATTTCAGAGTCATTAATTTTTGTGGACTCTAACACTATACCACTATATCACATGCTTACATGTCCAAATAAATCATTGACTGCACATTTCGGAATTTGCAAACTTGACACTGGGAAATGTGTCTCCAATTTATTGTTATATTAGTTAGCCAGGTCCAATCAAGGATTCCATACACCCTGAGGCATTGTCTAATAGTAAATCGAAGACTTTTTTCCAGAGCTGGGCATATCTGGATTATATCTTTCCCTATGCATCCACATCTTAATATAGAATTTAAAGCTACAGAGCTTTTAAATTATCTTCATATTCAACAGAACTGTCGGTTCTTTCATTTATTTGAGTTCAGGGGTAGACAAATAACATTACCAAATGCCCTGGCCAACCATAATTTTAAAGTTAGGGTGGTAAAATTACAAGGACTTGTCTGTGGGCAAATGAATTTCTAAAGTAAAATAAGAATATAAGATAATGATGTTAAATGTAAATGTGTTCACAGTATAAATTATGGAAAAACTGAAAGTATGCCAGCATTCAGTGATTTGATAATAAGAAATACACCCCTCTGGTGAGAAATGACACAGATTACTAAAACGTTCAATGACACAATGTCAAGGCAAACATGTGATGCACCGATGAATTGAAACATGGACAAGTTTGTGATATTTAGCGGGAAAAGAAAGGAAACTGACAATAATAAAAACAACTATCAGCTGGGGACATCTCGAATCACAGAAGGAAACTTGGTCATGGCTTTATTATGATAAGCAAACAGAAATGGAGATGAATGAATTGATAGATTAAAATACAACAAGACAAAACATTTCAAATAGTTAATTTATGTCTTAATTCAAGGTGGGGCAAGTGAATTTTGTGGTAGGACAAGTAAATTTGGTGTTTCTATCTGTCCTTGGGCAAGTACTTCAAAAATATATTTGTCTACCCCTAGAATTTATCTGAAAACAGTACAGCATAGCACTGTACTTAAACAAATACTCTACCTTTTACATGAACAGGAAGTTCTAGTTTACTGATGCTATGAAGGCTGCCAACCACACAGGCTGCCCCTCCCATGTCTCCTCGCATTGCGTCCATACCCTGTGAAGGTTTTATAGAGATTCCCCCACTGAAAAATAGGAATAATTATGCTAATTTTATACACTGTAATGAAAATGTGCTTAAATATCAGATGGCTTCAAAATAGCATTATTTCATTTTACTTAGTTTTGTAAATAACAAGTGATAAATAACATATCTTGTAAAAGTGAATGAGAACAGTAAGAGGTACATTGTTTAATATAAATACTGTCTATAATATATATATTATCTCCTTTCACTTTTTATTTCATATTATGAAAGGCTTGATTATGTTATTTTCACTGCAGGAACTAATTTCAAAAGTTTAGCCATTCGTGAAATTGTAAAAATATGAATGCCATGAAAATAATGCATCTTACGTATCAAAGGTAACTCCTTTCCCTACTAAGGCCATGGGGCTGTCAGATTGATTTCCTTTGTACTCAATTTCCAAGAAAACAGGTGGCTCTGTTGATCCCCTTGACACTGATAAAAATGACCCCATTTTCATTGATTCTGCCCAGGCCTTGTCCCTTAAAACAAAGAAAAAAAAATTTACAGACGCTTTTCACCAATCTATAGGTTTATAGGTGTTGGTTGATATATATCTGCTAAATGAAATGAGGAAATTTATTTTGGTTATCAAATGCCTAATTATACAGATGCATGTACATATACTTTAATCTAACTAAATAAAAAATTGTAAATAAATATATTGTAATGGTCCTGTTTCATTTTCCTTTATCACTGCATTACTTTACCCACATAAACAAATTATATGAATGCTTCATTGTTCTTATTAGTATTCTACATTTATATAGAGCTTTATCTAATTAAGACAATTACCCTAAAGCACTTTATATGTAAGACAATAAAAAAAAAGAAACAACAAATGCATAAAATAAAGACACAACTTAACACTAAACTGGCTTTAAAATAGAAACTAGGAGTAGGTAAAACTATATAAGAGTTGTATTTTTTTTTTTTATTTAAACAACTGTTTACATAAATATCCAATTTATAGATTAAATGCTAATTTAAAAAGATATGTTTAAGTTTATTTTTAAAAATTGCTAAAGAATTGTTACCTGACTATGACTTCACATTTTGAACCCAACTGATCCTTAACAATTTCTGCAAACTTTGTTGGAGTCAGAAGATTTGATGGCATTTCCATCAAACGCCTGGAGAAATTCTGACCGTCTGCTAAAATGCTGCCTCTTCTCCAGTCTTTTTCCACATTATTTCTACAGAGTTTATTACAGAAATACGTAAAACACTTATCATTCTCATAAAAGTAAACACATATATTGCATATTCTAATCAGAATTGTAAATCATCAACAGATATACATGTATCAATACTTCTATCATAATACCTACACATAAATAATTGGTAATGTCTGAAGAAAAACAAGTCACCCATGGTTCACAATGCTCATGTTGTTCACATGGAAATGTGACTCGTGGCCATGGAGCCCTAAAAGTGACTCCACATTAAAACCAAAATACTGGACAACTATATATTATATGTCCTAAGGATGCTAATCATCCAACAGTATTTTATTGGAAAAGTTCCATAGCATTGCTAGAGGAACTCCTTGGACCTGTCCTCTAGGCCATAATTGAAAGAAATTTTAATCTGCCCAGTATATTACCTATAGAAGATGCTTGAATATTGTTTTTGCTTGGTTGAAACAAAATGAACACTACAAGGTTACTTTCATATTAGAAAGTTCGAACAAAATGTATCTTCATATATGTTGACAGGCTGTAGCTCAGTCATTTTTCATATTACTTTTAATAATTTATTATTCCCTATATAATTGTGGCCAATCCTGACTCCTGGGGCCTTTATTTGAAGAAATTTGAATCTCTGTGGGGATGTTTGCATATTTGTGAAAAACACTAGTCTTGTTATTCTTGAAAAGATTTTTGGAGATACATGTATGTTCCCACTCATTCCTATACAAAACTCCACCGTCCCCATCCTGATTTCCTGGATTCCAACCTTTGGATTACAATTTGAACAAACTTAAATATACACTACAAAATCACATTAGCATACAGTAATTTTATGAAGAACTATTGTTACATTGTTCTTGAAAAGATTCTAGTCCCATCCTGATCAACTCTGGTTATAACATGAAAATATCAAATGTTTATTCTTTCTGATGTCTATTGAGCTGATGATATAGCATAACAAAACTCAAACTTGATCTGTAACTATCCAAGACAAAGCCATAAATTGAATATCTTCATCCAATGTGGAGAAAAGTCTGGAAAACTGATTCTTGTAATTTATCAAGGGGCATGATTCAGTCAAAAATAGGTCAAGCATAACAAAACTCAAACTTGATCTATAACTATCCATGACAAAGCCATAAAATTTCAATTGAATATCATCCAATGCAGAGAAAAGTCTGGAAAACCTCAAGCATATATCAAGGGCATAATTCAGTCAAAAGTAAGTCGAGTGTAATGAAACTCGAACTTCATCTATAACTATTCAAGACAAAGTCATACATAAGATTTCAGTTGAATATCTTCATCCACGGGGTGGAGTTAGGCCTGGGCAACTGATTTGGAATGACAGACCGATGGAAAGACTGAGGATAAACTAATACTCCCCTTTGGCAAAGCTGGTAGGGGACTAATAATGCACATTAGCCAAATCAATGTACAAAAAAATAAATGTCTAACACATTGTATCATTTTGGAAACGTAATTGTAACATCCCACATCTTTAACTTTCAGAGACTGCCAGCCAATAAGTTGTAACAGCCATGGATGCGCCCTTAAGATAAATGGTCAAGCTGGCTTTGTAAATGTCAATGGTTACTATAACACTATGATGTTATTGTGAGTTGTTGTCAAATGACACAAAACATAGAGAAATGTATGTTTCAAAATCTTTTGGTTCCAAAATATATTTCTGAACAGATTATAAAATATTTAGCTCCATAAAACAATATGTTCAACAATAAA
This sequence comes from Ostrea denselamellosa, assembly GCA_024699665.1. Taxonomy (NCBI): domain Eukaryota; kingdom Metazoa; phylum Mollusca; class Bivalvia; order Ostreida; family Ostreidae; genus Ostrea; species Ostrea denselamellosa. Next base: position 6,731,592 of record JAMZEH010000052.1, read on the forward strand.
GGTTTTCATAGGAAAATAAATTTGAAATACCATATATACTCGCCTATAAGTCGATCCAACTATAAGTCAGTTGTATTTTTTAAGATTAATTCGGAGGTAGTATTTCTCATTGACCCGACTATAAGTCAGTACAATTTTTTGCCAGAATTGGTCAACAATTTTAAATCAAAGTTCTTCTGGTTTTAGCTCATTTCAAATTCTATTTTGTGCAATGACACCATATTTAGTGTCTTTTTAACGATTCAAATTCATATCATTGCTGAAATGTATTATTCACACATGCTTAACAACTCAGTAAACCTTCTCCACTTTATCCATGTTTTAGAGTTATATCCCTTGTCTAACAAATTTTGAACACCGATCTTGATTATTTTTTTCTACCGGTATCATACACAGTTCATGTTCTTTGTAACTATATCAATAAAAATAAAATATATATATCCAATTTAGATTTTTATTTCATGAATGAAAATAAAAGCATCTATAGTTATTATGTTGGAATCATATGCAGATCTCTGTCTCTTTGGCATGGTGATGTACATTATAATAAAATTTTATAATACCTGACAAGTGGTATTTATGAGAGGTGGATAATTACAAGGTGCTCAACACCCAAGCCATAACTGCTCTTGTGTACTTTAACCTCTCATTGCCACTTATGATATTTTGATTAATCTTTCCCTTGTTTATATAACAATTATCGTCTCCAGCTCTGAGCATTGAGACCCTGTGTTTTCTTTGTGGCACAAGCTTCAAGAAAATTGTGAACATAGTGTACAATTTATTTTCCATCAATTAAATTTTAAGAAAGTCAATTATTTTGTTATAAATTTTCTCTTTATTATTCTTCTAAAAATACATTTTCAATATTCAGTCGGATTCGCAATTCCATCTTATCAGTAAATGACAGAATTAATTACTGCTATGTAAGTCATTTAAAGAATGTATAATACACTTAATTAGATCCAAAATACTACTTTTTGTCGTGTAGAAAAATACCAATCTTCTTAGAACTCGTCTATAAGAAGGACATAGAATTTTGGACCAAAATTTGACTCCCAAAACACTGACTTATAGGTGAGTATATACGGTATGTACTGTATAAAGAAGCCATCATAAAAGCTTTTTTTTTTTACCCATTGGTTTTGATAGGAATATTTTTAATCAACCTCACCAGTCCACCCAAATTTTACTAATTTCTAAGTACTTAAGTATTTCCTTGAACAAACTTGATTCTCCTTTTATTACTCATGGATGTTTTGTCAAGTTTGGATAAAATTGACCTTGTAGTTCTGGAGAAGAGGTAAAAAAATTAACAAACAGACAATGATCAGACAAGCTTACTTGAACCTTCTGCTCAGATGAGCTGAAATATCTACTGTGAAATATATATAAAATTTTTAATTAATTTTTAACAAATTTCACTGAATGTTTAAGGTTTCACAGTGCTGATGACAATGTGACCTTGAGATCATCACTGGTCCTCCCCTTACTTGTCTTGGCTAAATCGTGATGCACAGGACACATTGACTGTCGGTTTTTTACTTTTTTCAGCCTTCAGATCATCATAAGAGAAAAGAGCGAGATGACATCCCTCTGCAGAAGCTATTGAGTAAAAAGCCCCATCATGCTACATCATTATAAATGTACGAAATATACGATTTATATAAGTTATTTCTTCCTCTTTTTTTCTATTCATATGGCAATTTCGATTTTATATCAAAATTTAGAAAAACATACTATTTTTAATTTATTATTTTTCTTACTTGTTTCTTTGATCAAGATACTTAATAATATTAATAAGAGGTTGATATCATTGTGATCCTTCATTGGTCTTCACTTTGACAACGTCAACAAGTTGCTATATAACACACTCCTATAAAAAATGTCCTATGAAAGCTTTAATTTGAACACATACCTTCAGAGTCACCGCAAGGATCCACTTCAATTTCATTTTCACCTAATTCTCTCAACTGAAGAACAGCCTCTGATATATTCAAATTGAATACATTAAATAACAATGAATCGTAACATCTACAAATTGTAATATTCTTGACAACATTTAAAGAATACATCTGGCAGATTTCCTGTAGTTTTCACTAAGCATGTTTTGGTTTGGGTTGGAACTTGCAATACTTGCACTGAAGAAATCTGATTTTTAATATGCACATACATGTATGTACATTTAGCAGTTACAATGGAAATATTCATCAGCCATGATCACACAAACAATTGTCCTTACTTGCCACAGCTGCTCGGATGGATTCTCTCCCTTTGTCCACTGTCTCCAGTTCATCATACCCTTCTCCCTTCTTTCCAATGCAGGTGACCACCACCGAAGAAAATTCTGGATCCACTCCATGTAATGTTCTACTTTTTCCTGTTTTTAGAGGTTTCTTTATCCTAATAAATAAATAATAATAATAAAATAAACAGCACTGGAGTTATATTCTAGACTGTAATTCAAATATTATGTTAATTTACTTCACATGCATGTCATAAAGCACCACTAAAAGATTACTATAACCTCGATTGAAGCCCTACCCAATTAGATTATCCACATTTACTCTAGTCTTCAAAGCTTCCACTATGAGATTTATCTCTGGTGAACAATTTAAAAACAAAAAACCACTTAACAGTTGTATAATTTTGCAAAGTTACAAACCAACACACACACACAACACTACTTACAAATTCAATAGTTGAAGAATTTTCCCATCAACATTTTCATTGAATCTTTGAGCTGTTCTGGATAATTCAATGGATTCAGGTGAATCACTTTCATATACACCTAGCACCAGTGCCTTGTTCTAAAATTGATTTTTTTTATTTTTAGAAATTAAGAACTAGTTTGTATAAACATAGAAATTCTCTACCTTAATAGAGGATACTCATGATCAGGAAATTAAATGGTTATATTGATGTCATTATCCTACTTACGGTAAAATCCTTCATATTAAAGGACTGATTTCACAACAATGTAATAAAATAACTTTTAAAAGAGATTTTCGTTTCATTTCTTCATACCCATTTAACCTGGTTTATGAGCATATATATATATATATATATATATATATATATATATATATACTTTCTTTTTTATTCTGCCAAAGATTCTTAATGGCCTTAGCAATGTGGAATGGACTTGTACCTACAGTGGCAAAACAATGATTTTTAACAGGAGGAGGATCCAAACAAGATTTGAAACCCCCAAATTCTCTACCAACTGAACTATCTGGTGATTGACCAAGTCTGAATCTGTCTCCTAATATGTTTTTACTCTTGAAGATAACCAGCATCTGCTTTGGCAGGCATTCCCACCTGTCAGTTTCAAGGACATGTGTCATCTATCAACGTAACAGGATAAGAAAAAATGTAGTGAACCAGACCATGACTTAAACAGGAGTTA